>BSBM01001355.1:830000-1430000 GCA_027924585.1 Larix kaempferi | reverse complement strand
TGAAGAAAGACATCCCATTTATTTGGGATGACCCAGCTCAACAATCTTTTGATAGTTTGAAGCATGCAATCACACATGCCCATGTGCTCCAACCATCAAATTACTATCAAGAATACATTCTATATCTCGTTGCTTTCGACACCACTATCGCCATGGTTTTGGTGCAGGAAGACCAGGACACCCAGTAACATGTGATATATAATACCAGTAAAGGTCTCATTGATACTGAAACTCGATATTCACATGTTGAAAAACTCGCTCTCGCGATCATCGTAGCCATGAAAAAGTTTCGACACTACATTTTGCCTTGCACCACCACCATCATTACCGATTTGAACCCCATGTACCACGTTCTGACACGTCACGTGCTTCGGGGAAAGTATTCATGCTGGATTGTGATACTGCAAGAATTTGATCTTCTTTTCGAAAAGGCCAAGTCTAAAAAGTCTTTGGTGTTTGCGGAGCTTATCTGCGACCTCCCACGTACTGATGAAGAGTATGAGCCCAATGACTCCTTTCTGGATGAGTCATTGTTTCTTATTAGTACGTCTGACCCATGGTATGGAGATATCACATTGTATTTTCAAACCCAACATTTCAGTCCTCAACTGTCTCGTGATGACCATCGTCGAATGCGCCACCATGCAAAGTATTACTTGATCATCAATGATACCTTGTATCGTTGTGGTGTCGATTCCATTCTCTGACGCTGTCTCACTCATGATGAGGTTGAACGCGTTCTAAATGACTGTCATGCTAGAGCGTGTGGTGGTCACCTCTCTGGGATGGCTACAGCCCAGAATATTTTATGCGCAGGATATTATTGGCCTACTATATTCAAATATTGTATTGAGGCTGTCAAAAAATGTCCTCCATGTCAACACTTTCATACAAAAAAGTGCACCCACCCCTCCCCGTTACACTCGGTTATTGCCATTGGCCCCTTCACTAAATGGGGCATAGATTTCATGCATTGTAAGCCTACCTTGGCCGAGGGGCATAGTTACGTCATTCTAGCTATGGACTACTTTACAAAGTGGGCTGAGGCAATGCCTACATACACGAACGACAGAAAGACTGCCGCACTCTTCATGTTCAATCATGTAATAGCACGGTTTGGAGTTCCTCAAGCGATAGTTACCAACCATGGTTCTCACTTTATGAACCACATGGTTGACGAGTTGAGAAATAGATTTTGTTTTTTCCATGAAAACTCAACACCATACTACCCACAGCCAAATCGACAGGTCGAGGCCATTAACAAGGTCTTGAAAACTATGGTCCAACAAATGGTAGGTATGCATAAGTCTAACTAGAATAATATGCTCTTCTCTGCACTTTGGGCTTATAGGACTTCCATTAAAACTGCCACTGGATTTACTCCTTTCCAACTAGTGTATGGTTTGGAGGCAGTCCTCCCTATAGAGTATGAGATCCCGTCTCTCAAGCTCGCCATCGAAATTCTCCCAAATGCTACTGCCGAGGAAGAACATTTCCTCTACCTAGCTAAACTCGATGAGACTCACTGAGATGTCGCTTTTGCTAACGAGGCTCATAAGAAACACATCAAAGCGCAGTACGACAAGTCGGTAGAACCCCGCGCTTACAGCGAAGGATATTTGGTCCTTACATAACACCAAAAACATGATAAGATGGGGGCAAGAAAGTTTGAGTCCATGTGGCATGGACCTTACATAGTGAAATGCGTCTTAGAGAAGGGAGCTTATTAGCTTGAAGACTATGACGGGATATCTTTGGGTGAGCCTCGCAACGGGCTCTACCTGAAGAGGTACTATGCTTGAGTCTTTCATGCATGAGTACTTTTGTATATCTTATAGATGGCATGCATGTGTGTTTTCTGTGTGGTGTGACGCTTTAATTTCTTGCGTGTTTAGGTTTTGTCTCATTGCTTATACCATGTTCTGTCTGCGTGTGCATATGGAAACTTGTTTTGGATTCACGGACGGCGCCAGTTGGCATACCCGCAACCTTGATTCGGTAGCCTGGGTTCTCTATTCACCTATGGATGAGCTTATCAGCTCATGGGGAATGTGTCGAGGTTTCGCGACCAACAATGCTGCAGAATATTAAGCAGTCATTGGAACCCTAACTGATGCCATTTCTTTGGGTATGGACCACGTTGTCATCCACTTGGACTCTCAACTAGTGGTCTCTCATCTTAACCAAGTTTATGCCATCCACGATCCCTTTTTACTCCGTCTGTATAGATGAGTCCGTCTTCTGGAAAGGTCCTTTGAATCCATTCAGTACCTGCACATTCCACGAGATGTTAACACAATTGCCGAATCTATGGCCAACTTCATCTTAGATTGGTACGTCGCACACACATAAGCATATTCATGAACTGTTAAAGGTAGACATAGCATGTAATTAATTCATTTTATAAGCAAACATATAAGCAAGACCACATCATTCACTCATTTGAAACACATAATGTATAAATCGTCGGAATGTCTGTATATATATATAATATCAAAAGGTAGTGTTGGTACAAAAGTCTGGAGCATGACAACTTTCAGTGAGTCTACAAAATCTGAAGCCTCGTAGCTTTAAGTAGTACAAAAATCTGAGGCCTCTAAGCTCTCAGTACACACATACTAACAATATATGGCCTATCGCCTGGCCCATACAGCCCTAGGAGGTCTAACAACTCTAGCCTGCTGATTTTGGAAATAGTCGACTACTCTCGCAACCCTGGGAAGCAGTGCGTTGAAGTGCACAATAGCTCCAACCATGTGCACCTGCATGGGCCGTGGTACCTCATCTACCCTTAGCTCAGTTATGTCTAGTGTCAACCCACTCAGGTTGGCCTAGACTCTATCCATCTCTGCAATGGCAGCATGCACAACTGAACCCATGACTTCTCCCTCTCCTCTCTCTCTCCTAGCCAGAAGAGAGGTTCCCACTGGTTGTACCGGCCCCACATCTGCACACACATGTTGTTTACTTGTTAGCACTATATCAAAAAAAAAATCATAAATGCACAAAACTTAAAAAGTACAAGGGTTATTTGTTCTTACCCAGGTCTCCCCATGCTACTCCCTCTGGCAGCGGCAAGTCTAGGTCATCTCTGAAGTCCATACCACTGTACAGGAAGTCCTCCACCATCACTAACTGGCCATCTAGCCGAGTGAAAAAATCAGGATGGTATCCAATAATGGGGCCCCCACCATGTCGAGCCATCACATTGATCCACCTAGCCATGTGAGGATCTCTAGGATCCCTATCCTCCAGTGGTACCTGAGGACGCAAAAGGGGAACCCGTTCCAGTAAGAAGGAGATCACTATCGATCCATAGCCAAATTGTTTGATCTCTCCCCGCCGACACTTTGTCAGCTCAACTCGCATGTTTGTGAGGAATCACTCACACTAGTTGAAAATCTTCGGATACATATAGTCTTCCTCATATAACATCTGTGATCTGGTGTCTAGGTGAGGAGCTTGGCTACCCTCCATCCTCGTAATCGTGAATAGTATGGCATGCAATGGTCTCTCTCGCACTTCTTTAATGGGAATCTTACCACTAGAAGAAACAGTGTTGGGAGTACAATGCTATAGGATCATATCACCCAGAGTATGATCACTCCCACGTGATCTAGTAAGTAGCACATTGTCCCCTCTTCGGGACAATCCGGTCAAAAAATAGAGGTCCTCGACATCTATGGTAAGCTCGTGCTCACCGATCCCGAAGTATTGCTGGATCACATCCCAGCATCGGAGCATATGAGTCAATAGTGGGACTTGGGATCTCATCCCCTGGATGTGAAAGAACTTGAGGAGCCCACAGTTCTTCAATGCTTCTATGCATTCTGGATCATTTACAGCATGCATGTCATCTAATTCATGCTCCCTTTCTCACCATTCCAAAACCATTTTGGATGCTTGGAACCTGTCAACAAGAGAATTTTAACATTGTTAGAACTTGCTTCAACCACTGAAAGTCCTTTTTTGAGCTTGGCTTGAGTTTGGGGATGGACATCGCCATCGTCGCACCCTGTTTTTACAAACAGAGTGACATTGTCATAGTCTAGTTGTGAGACCCTTGCGACGATTCAGTCTCGTCGCAGTTCCCGAAAGGGAAAACTGCAACGAGCCAAGGGCACAATGGCCCTTCCCAAATCAAGCTAAAACCCAAAAAAATGACTGAAATTCAAAAATGTAAACCACTACAATAATGCTGGATGAAGTCTAGGGTTACCTGCTCCTGACGATTAGTGAAATGGCTACTCATAGCTCTCAGAATCGACGAGTGAATATTTGGCTCCAAATGGCACTACTCCTCCCAAATTTGGCAAATAGAACAATGGTGACTATATTTGGTTTTTATTACTATTTATAAACAAAATGGAATATTCCTTATTCAAATATTTGATGCCGTTATGTCGTTTTCTATAGTTTGGATCGATTTTATTATATTTGAACGTTCAGTTGACTATTTGACCTAGTTTCCAAGTGTGCAGGAGTTGTGAAGTGTCTTTATACGCCATTTTCGCATTGGAATGGTCATCTCAGGTATGAACACCCCTTGTGTATTTTGTCATTTATCTTTTCATTTCATTAGATTGTAATTATTTAATGATTATGAGCTTACTCTTTGTTCTTTCTCGTGCTCTTGAATCTATGAGAATACATTACCGAGTTACAATTTATCACTTTTCTAGGCTCGTTAAACTCCTACGAAAAAGGAACCCCCCTTGAGTCTATCTTTAAGCTCTTTTCAGGCTCTCAAAATACGAAAAGATTTCCAAGCGAAATTGTCGTGTTCACGCTTGTAAAAGAATTTGAATGGTCATCTTCCTGGTGATAGTTTACCCCTTCTTTGGTCCAGGGGGGCACTAGTTACGAAAAAGGTATACTCCAGCCAATCATGACTAGAAGAGTCCTCTCCCGCATTGTTTTACCCTTTTTCGGGTGATGAGGCTAACTTTACGAAAAAGGACCAATGGAGTCTTCTTTAGTTCTTTTCAGACTCTCTAAACATGAAATGATGACCGAGTTTACCTTCTATGGACTTGTTAAATTTTCACATTGAAGGGCCCACCATGGGATGAACCCCTCCTATCCCAGGTTCGAAAAATATTTGGGATTAGAATCACCTATGAGATGAGATATACCGAGCATTTGGTTACCCTCATCAAGCTCGTAAAAAACACATGAGGCACTCATTGTTCATGATGGGGAAAAAGGAAATATTTTGTATTACACCTTTATTAGTGGCAGTACCTAGTCATTCTTGAATGTGGCACTCATCTGCATTTGCATACAGTACTTGGATCATCTGTTTTTCCTCGAGTTCCACTCACTTCTTAAGCGTTGTTACTCCTTTAATTCATTCAAGGAAAGATTCCATCATCAGTTTCATTACGAATTTGTGTCATACTCTTCATGTCAATACTGCCAAGTCATTCCATGCCCATGTTCAAGAATACTTTCACTATTCATTATTTGAAGTCAGTACACCTTCAATCATGTCGGTCTACTCTGAGTCAGTCTCGCATATTACTGTACCATTCGATCCACTCTACACATCCTTTGTTGTGTTTTGTGTCGATGCTGGGGGATTCATCATGGCCCTCCTTCGACAAATTCATCCTTGTCGACTTCAAAACATCATCCAAGGATTGAATCTAGAAACCAACCAAGTACCTTGGCCCTGCATGCCTCAAGGGAAGGTTACCTCGCTTTCGGCATGAGTTTACATCATTGACTCTTGATCGAAATATTTCATCTTGTGTTCGACTTCAACTCATTTATTTGCGCTTGGTGATATGTACTGTGATACCTTGCAGATCATTGACATTAATGGTGATTTACCTCACACTTGTTAACGGTATACATCAATGACCGGTAATCAAGTGGTTTCTACCATGTTCGACGTCAAGACATTTGTAATCACATGGAAAGATTTGTATCATTGTGGGTTCAGCTTGAAGACCCTAGGGATTCATGTTTTACCTAGGTTGCGATGGAGTTTGTATTGAGTCATATCACATGGATCCACATTTGTATTGGTCATGGCTGTGTTATCATCTCATCATGGATCTACGCTTGTGTCTAGTAGCCATGATTGTGTCCAGTCGGTCATTACTACCATGGATCTGTAATGTATTGGTCGGCAACCATGTTGTACATCATATGAGATTGTCAGCTCAGAGTTAGTTGTACTGTAGCAGCATCCTTCATCTAACAAGTCCATTTTTCCATTCTTTCTATCAAAGCATTTCACCTGTCCAATATTTAAACAACTTCATGCTTTGGGGGGCATTCTGTTACACCTAAAATCTTACCACCATCGGATTCAGTGTATACATCCCTGAAGTTCCATTGGCTAAGTCATTTACCTGGAAGGGACATCATTGTGCTTTTGCTAGGTTTTGAGAGGTCGTCGCAGGCTGCACTCATGCAACCTGCGACATTGCACCTTGCTCCATTACAGGGTGCAACGAAGTCAGTTAATGGGAAAAAATAGCTTCTTCGAGCTCATTTTTCGTAGGTTGTTGACTTGGGTCCTTATCCCTGACGTGTTGGGGGAGTTGGCCTTCGGTTCCTAACCTCTTGGAAGGATCCCCTATCTCTCTCCTACCATATCTCAACCGACCCTATCCATACCCTATCCACTTAGTCCTATATAAGTGAAGCTATACCCCTCTCCAAGGGGGGGAAGTCTATAGTGTATGAATGCTGGTGAAATCATCCTTGAGAGATCTCTACTCATCTATTGGGAGACTCATACTTCCTTGGGAGGATATGGCAAATGGCTTAGATGGAGAAGGGCTGCAGCATTAAGCCTCAGTTGTAGTTCTATGTCTCTACTATATAGTAATACAAATGCTTTCCACCAATATTGTTAATGTGTGATGATATTGAGTAGTTTACCTGTTTAACTGTTTAGTTAGATCTCTTATTGTATAGATGCTCTTTACTCGTTTTGTGTTGTTCTTTTTGTCTTAATAGGTCTTGCAGCTGAGATCTGACGACCGTGGGACGTGGAGAAGCATTCAGGAAAAAGGATTGTGAAGTAAAAGGTAAGAAATCTAGCACCTGATCCTTAAGTAGATCTACGAAATCCATTTGTAGTCTGTTCTATTTGTTCTAGACTCGCATTGAGCTAAGGAGATCTGGCTCATGTCCGCTCAAGTGGTTTGTCCGTCAAACACCCTAGTGCTGGATGGGCTATGTAATAGATATTTCTATGAAGTTTGATTCCTTCAAGTTTGGTTTATAGCATGTCCGAGGGTTGGGAGATCCCATTGGAAGGTCAAGGAAGGTATGTTATTACAACCTCGAATCTCGGGGGTGGCTATGCGACTGATTGCATAATCCTACAGTTGGGTCGTGAAGCTAACGATTTCTCCGCCTATGGTTAAACGAGATTTTTATTGTGGGATCCCATGTAAGACGTAGATGGTAATGGACAAGTTGGATCGGATTGACCATGATGACTACTCCTCCAACAATAGATTCAACTTACAATAACATGTTTTGTCTCTTTGTTAGTTCTCGAATTTGATAAGTTTTATTAATGATTATGCATTATAATGGTTATATATTTTTTTTAATTTATAAAAAATTTCTAAGTAGGACCCAGAAATGGGGGATCCTACAATTTAAACTGATAGATCTATGGGTTGATCCAATAGTTTAAGTTTTAATACAATCATCAATGGATCTATATAGCAACTCTAGTTTTATATTATTCATTAATTGTATAATAGATCTATTATTTATATCATGAATAATGTTAATAGGATCCATTTGAAGAGATAATGTTAGACGGATTCAATTACCTAGATGACACATTTCCCTAATCTATGGTCCATTAGCTTCACAATTTCCCTTTTTCCCATGACACCCACTCCATCCCCTCTGTGGATCCCAACTTCGAGTCAACACATCAATCACATATATTTTCATTGGTGAAGTACTATTAAGTCTGCATAACCCTATATTTATTCTACTTTATTATTCCTAAACCTAAAAAAGTGACAAACTACAAAATGAACTGTGAATTAAATATAACGAAACTTTGAATTTCAGAACTTGACTTTTAGAAAGGAATCAAGTCTACAATGTCATTGTCGTTACTCCCATGAGTGTGATGAACCTGCAATAATTAATTAATGCAAATACACGAGATATCAGAAATAATAGAACTTAGAATCACTTTTATATTGATCATGGGCCACTTCGAGGGGGCAACCTCCTTTGAGCAAGCTCAATACAATTAACTTCATGGTGCATTCAATGACCTCAACACACACTTATATACTAAGTCTATGCCCAATACCATGGGTCAAAACCATGGGACATATAATACTACGGGACGACTTACAAAGCATATGCGTCCAATACTATGGGTCAATACTATGGGCTAATATAAACTACGGATCAACAAATACTACGGGACGACTTACAAAGCATATGCGTCCAACAACAATATACTAACATAGTAAAGAGAAGGGTTTACATAGGTTCCTAACATCCCCTCTCCCTTAGAAAAAGCTTTGTCCTCAAAGCTTTGGTTGGAGAAATTGTTGCAGAATCTGAAGGAGTGGTTCCCCGGTAACATCCTCGGGTTGCATTTCAGGCCACTGACGGCTTTGGAGTGTCAAGGAGGATTGCTTGGAAGGCTGTAGATGAAGAAGAACCCTGTCAGCTGCATGGAAAATGCGCTCAGAATGGTGTTGATCGGCTTGTTGATTCAGGCGAATTCTGGCCATGTGAAGATTGTCCTGCAGAATGAGAAGAATCTGATCCCGGTTTCGAAGAACCGAGTCAATTGCCTGAACTGGGGAGCTGCTAAGGGTGTATGGAAGAAGAACTGACGGTGTTTTTCCATAGACCGCTTCATATGGTGTCCTGTGAGATGTGGTATTGTACCGCCAGAGCGCTACTAGGAAATCCATAGAAATAGTTGGCCAAAGCTTTGTAGGGATGGGCAAGGGTTTGAGCAATCCCGAAAGGAGTGTCGTTTCACCCTTGTTGACTTGGAAAGTATCATCATCAGCCACCATCTGTTGAATTGTCATTTTTAGTCCCTGCCAAAAGAAGTTACATTGTTCTCGGTCATACATGTTACAGAACCCAGAGTGCCCTGTTGATGAAGAAGCATGGAGTTCATAGAAGAGAGAGCCCTGTTGAACATATTGCACCCAATTTGGAACAAGCAGAGAAAGAGTTGTAAGAGAAACTGGGTCATCAATTGTGCAAGAAGGAGCATCTTCCACCATATTGTCCTTACCCTTCTTGTAAGTGATCACATAGGGATAACCCATGAGTTGGATAACCCATTTCAGGTGTGTTGGGGAGGAGACCCATTGTTCCAGAAAATTTTCCAGACTCGGGAGATCAGTCTTGATGCAGAAATAATTCCCTAATAGGTATGGCTGCCACTTCTGTACTGCATGCAAAATAGCCATCATTTCCTGCTGAGAGGTAGATGTCGCTAAATTCTTACTGGAAAGGTCTCGTGAAGGTAGCAAGCGCATTGGTTCAGCAAAGATACCTGCATATCTATCCAAGGAAGTAGTGGAGACTGTTGATGGGTGCAACTGAATGGAATTGAGCTGAGCGATGACACCATGTGAATTCTTCTTAAGGATTTTTTCCAGGCGATGTGAACTGATGATGCAGAGAGACCCTGGTTGTAAGCCCATAAATTTGTGTTGTGCCCTGTTGACTTTAAACTGCATCCAAAGTTCAGCAAAATCCCATAAGATGGGGCCAAGTGTGCGTAACCATTGAACGCCCAAAACCACATCACATCCGCCTAAGGGCAAGGCGAACATGTCAGAGCGTAGGTTATAATCTTCCATAGAGATACGCACATTGTGACACTTCCCATTGCAAGGTAAGGTGCCCCCATTGGCAACCATGACTTCAAAGTTGGAGCAAGGATGGACAAAACAATCAGCCTGTTTGGCAATTCGAGGGTCAATGAAGTTATGAGTGCTACCAGAATCAATGAGTATGGTAAGAGGAAGCTTCTTGAAGTATCCCCTGACCCGCATTGTTTTTCGGGTGGTGACGCTGGTTACAGCATGGAGAGAGATCTCGGGTGGGTCGTCTGGAGATGGGTGTCAATAGGCGGGTGTTGCATGTCGACCGGATCATCTACTGTATCTGTAGCTTCTTCACCAAATTCTAAGGCAGGCGGAGAATCACATCCAAGAGATAGAGCTTTTGTTGAACACATCTATGTCCCCGAGTGAATTTCTCATCACAATTATAGCAAAGCCTTTTTTCTCAGCGTGCCTGCATTTCTATTTCAGACAAATGCTTGATAGGAGTTGGTTGAGGAGCAGGCGTGATGGGAAGTCGTTGGGAACCCATATTTCTGAAGGGAACAAGGGTGGGCTTGGAGCGTTGTTGAGCTGCGATCTTGTCCTCGACCAACTTATCCAACCCTAGGACTTCCATCATTGTGTTGGGACAAAACATTTTGACCTCTGAGCGGATTTCATCTTTGAGACCACTGATAAAACAACTCCTGTAGAATTCATCAGACAATCCTTCTGTGTGATTGGCTAGTTTCTCAAATTCCATCTGATACTCTCTCACTATGCCAGTTTGGTGAAGTTTAGTGAGTGCTCCTGTGAAGTCGTCAAAAGCACTAGGACCAAATCGTGGCAAAATGAGTTGGCAAAAATCTGTCCAGTTTGGCTCGGGATGAGCTTTGATGTACCAACAGTACCATTGAAGGGCTTCCTGTTCCAAATGAAAGGATGCAAGTGGAACTTTCTGAACATCAAAAGTATTATGTAGACTGAAATATTGTTCTGCTCAGTATATCCATCCAGTCGGATCAGTACCATTGAAGCGAGGAAAATCAAGCTTCGGCCCACGAAAATTGCTAAAAGCAGAGAACCCGGTGGCTGCAAAAGATTCTGGCTGTCTGGTATTGTTCATGGCTAAATGCTGAAGATGGAGGCTGAGAAATTTTTCATCCAGATCTTGGAGTTTGGTTTGGATCGCTGCAAGTGCTTCCTCCATGGTGTGTGCTCCTGCACGGGTGACAACCATAACCTGGTTTCTTCTTTTTTCTTTTTTTTCTTTTTTTTTTTTTTTTTTTTTTAGACTGGAGCAGCTACAGCTCGGAAGGAATCTGGAACAATGCCGAATGTATTGAAAATGGCTGGATCTGGAACGGCTTGAAAATGGAGCTGAAACGGCGCAGTAGTAATCGACAATAGTTCAGCTGAAAGTAGATATGGACCCCAGGTATGTGCGGCTTCCTAACAGTTCAGGGGTTTCACTCGGCCACCAATGTTGTCTGGCGTCTTGCGTATTGGGGCAGTACCCCTCACTCCACGGCTCAGGTAAAACTGATAACCGCTTTGCCACAAACGACAGCTCTTGGTTTACCTCATGGGGGGGAACTAGTCAATCAGGTAGGGGTTGTTGCCCTTTTCGCTTGGCAGGTCCTCTCAATGGCCAGCTACTTTGGGGTTCCTGTGGTACTCCTCACAATGAGTTTTAGGGCTTATGCCCAAGTACTTCCCACAGTTAAGCGGATAGGGAGTATTCCCGGATCCAAACCTGCAACAGAAAAAATTTGGGCAGAAATTCCACCCAATGTTCAAAAACCGGATCTATATTGCTTAGAATCGCTATTATAGCATGTTTCTGGAACTGGAACAACCACTCTGCTTCTACCCATGAAAGCGGAATAGAAATCTGGGCACTCGGTCAAAAGATTTTGCTCGCCGCAATTCCCACGGCCGTCACCGAAATTCTGAAAAATTGTTGATTTTAAATCCGCGATATCTCCACTTTTAGAACTCCAAATGAGATGATTTTTTTTTTGAAACTACGTATTTTTGAAAGAGGAATTTAGATATGCAATTGGTTTCTTCTAATTTTGTGCAGAAAGTTTCAGAAATTGATCTGAAAGTCGCCGCCCAAAAAAAAGAAAAAAAATTTCCCACTTGTGCCAAGGAAAGTGCTCTGATACCAGATGTGATGAACCTGCAATAATTAATTAATGCAAATACACGAGATATCAGAAATAATAGAACTTAGAATCACTTTTATATTGATCATGGGCCACTTCGAGGGGGCAACCTCCTTTGAGCAAGCTCAATACAATTAACTTCATGGTGCCTTCAATGACCTCAACACACACTTATATACTAAGTCTATGCCCAATACCATGAGTCAAAACCATGGGACATATAATACTACGGGACGACTTACAAAGCATATGCGTCCAATACTATGGGTCAATACTATGGGCTAATATAAACTACGGATCAACAAATACTACGGGACGACTTACAAAGCATATGCGTCCAACAACAATATACTAACATAGTAAAGAGAAGGGTTTACATAGGTTCCTAACAATGAGTGTAACAATTCGATCTTCAAGAATGATACACATACAAAACTGTATTCCAGTTTTACCTTATGGCTTCTATTGAAACATGTGATCAATGGATCAATTTATCATAGGACCCATTGCGAAAATTCTTTCACAGGTGGATCTCCAGTAGAAAAACTAACCTCACAATTTTTACATACATCTATAGGAAAACAGAGAATAAATAATGTGAAAGAACACAAGAGATTTGGAACTCAATTGGAATACGTTCGATTCATCTATTATTCAACATTGTGTATAAATTTATAATACATATTCAATAGAGAAATTCATGAGCCATAAGAGGTAGTTGGAATTGAGACATGTGGTAGGCTTAATTGGAATAGATTCCATCACTACACATGATTTCCAGTTGTAAATTCTTAATGGGATCAATTAACTAAGAATAACTAATGGTAGGTAGACTAGAATGGCACATGAGGGTGCATGCATGAATTCATTGGTGATGGAGGGTGCATTAGTTTACTATGAGTGCTCAAATCAACCCATAATACATGAAATCAAGGGGGGTTCCCCAGTTGATTGATTGTAACTGATGGTAGTGGCTAAAATTAGGGAGGAGGGTGCATATGAGCCTAAAATCATGCAAGAGGGTGCATGTAATCATAATGAGGAAATAATGACAAAACCAAAGTCTTGGATAATCAATACGATGATGAATTTTCACTAGGTGGTCAACAACATGGTTTAAACACTAGGGAAAGAAAAAAAAATGCTTTATGTCTAATGTCTAGATGGGTACTATGTTCTAACACCTATAACCGCAAGGATTTCTGCATTATATCTACTTTTTTAATCCATCAACTTCATTTATTTACCAACATATTTGTAAAAACAAAAAATATATGGGCCACCTATAATTCTACGAGTTCCATAGAAGTCTATTTGATTTAAATGATTTATAATATTAGTAAAAACAAATATATTGCAAGTTAAAAAGTAGATTTATGAAGAACAATTTTATGTTTCCTTCTCCTACAAGTCCGGATTAGTGTACCTAGTTATGACTTCTTCTAAGGTCGTGAAATAATTTCACATTCATATTGCTTCAAGCATTTACAGCTAAATCAAGTGGATCTTCATTACACATTTAATCATTGCGCTCTCCTCCATAAGGCCTATTGACTCACTTTTTCTAGCAAAGGATACATGTTTGGGTGCAATGTCCATTCCATACTCTTTAAGCGATAGTACAAATTAATATTTAATCTTAACTTCAATGTCGTGAAAGTATAGGATAAATTCCAATTTCATTTAACACACTTTAGAAATGTAATACATTTTTTTAACTTGTATTCAACATTTTATAAGCAAGGACACAGATTTGGGTAGGATATTTATTTAACACCTTCCAAGCAATCATGTTGATTTAGCCAGAGATCTGCAACACTAATCACTCTTAAGGCCCTATTTATAGTCGAATTTAGGTATTTTAGCGCCTTAAGGATTGTCAACAAATTTACATTAATGGACCCTCCTGGTTGATTTCCCTGAGGGCTCATCCTACACATATCCTAATAAAAAATAGATTCACATTGAGGGTTTAGTCAGTTCCGTCAACTACTGGTATGGATTTATGCATAGAGTTGGGTGCAAGTTTAATGGATTTCTAGAGTTAACTATATTTAACAACCATGCTCATTCACATGGGGCTATTCAGGTTTCTATAAAGGGTACCATTTATCTCCTTGGATTTCCATATTCCACCCCCACTGGATCTCTTGCAAGGTATATATTAAGCATGTCTAGATTTTGATTAGTCTATAACTGAATTGATTCCCGGGAGAAATTTTAGTCAGATATAGAAACATTTTGAATCATAGCCTCATTGCTGCTATTTTATATGTTTCATATAAGTTCAACTTATACATTTATTCCTAAACCAATAATGCTTGTTAATCCATTCAACACTAGATCCTTGATTCAGATCTATCATGAGCAAGAATATTCATTCTTAACATTAAAAACTGTAATATTATAAAATAATTAGGTGACGAATAGAAGATATGGGTTTGTTGTAATATTTAAGGGACCTTGGTTTAGATCTATTCTACCTCAACCATTTTATTAAGTTTTCAATTAGCCAATATACATTGCAATATGAACATGAGAATCCAAATCTAGAGGAATATTTCATTTAACATGAATTGAGTAATGACAGATTTACATATGATACTTTGCATGATGTTGTTTTACACAAAGTTATCCTACTTAGAAATTCAAGAAATGTAGGCATACAAATGAAAACTTAGATCTATTCTACAAAATTTCTTTGTTGCTTAAATGTAGATTAGAATCCATGATCTACTCCATAGTTTTGCAAGAATTTTCCTATCCATCGGTTCAGCTTTTAAGATCTATCTTTCATATTTTAAGGAAAAATCATAACCAATCTTCATTCAAGATCTATAATTCAGCTCAAACAAAAATTTCATATATAAATCAACTATATTGGAGCTCTAGCATTTTGAGAATATATGTATGTACATATTTAAACATGGCAATTTCTTTTGAATCTAAGACAAACCTAGAGCAGAAATGAGGGAAACAACGGTGAGACCCAAGCTTGAGAATTTAAACCTTTCTCTGACACCATATGTAACGCCTCTTCTGGGGCCAACTAAATCTAATATGCACTAATCCCAAACAGATTTGAAATTGAATCTAGCAACATTTATATCACATATAACGAAAACAGATCTATAGAACTTTTCTTATCACCAACAAATCCAAACTTTCAACATTAAAATTAATTTCATTTCATTCTAAAGCACCATTAATAAAAAAACAATGAGTGTAAAATACTTGTCAAATCACTATTTGCTTAAGTTTGAGGACGAAGCCGAAGGTTGGTGTTTCCAAATCCACCACAAGATTAATCTTCAATATTTCCAATCACAATTGATCCATCAATTTACGCCCTACCATATCCAAGGGTAATCTTCTGTTAGATTTTCATTATTTAATTCAATATGATCTAGGATGTTAACCGAGAGAACAACATGTACAACATATCAAACACAAGAGACAAGAGACACAAAGCATTTCACCGGGGAAAACCAAGAAGGTGAAAAACCCCGCAACTTCCTCAGAGATAGAATGAGCACCGATACAAAGATAACAAGGATCAAACACCAAAACAAGAGATAGCCTCCTAGCATCTTCTCCTCCTCCACTTGTGCACACTCCTCCTCTCTCTCACTAATGCGAAGTGAGTGAGCGTATGAATGAATAAATAGAGAGGTCCTCCTCTCTATTTATACTTTACCTTTACTTGCCTTTTACATTAACTGGGCCAACCTTCCTTAGGAGAGTCTAATAACCCATTACCACTTGTCACTGGGCCGACCCCACTAGGGTGGTCTAATAACCCTTTAACTCATATAGGGACGACCCCACCAAGGTGGTGTAATAACCCATCAAGTATAAGTTACGGCACTAAAAATGTAACTTGTGACACTTGCAAATACAAATGACGACACTTCCAATCGAAGGAATAATACATCTATGTTGGGGATACAATAAAGTACAAATGTAATATACAAGTGAATATCTTCTGAAGTTATAAATACACACTCCCTCTTGACTAGGAAGGTATTCTCTTGACACAGGTCATCAGTACATATAGGCACAAGTATTCAATACTGGAACTGGATCATCATCACTAGATCATGGAGCATCATCATCACTGCTGCTGCACTCGTCATCTCGATCACTGGTGCTATCTCTCAATTCTACTCATCATAGGAAGTTCTACAGAGCGAACCATTTTTCATGCTGGATGTAGCCCTAGCCTCCATGTAGGTCTTCATCATATCTATGAGCGGCCTAATAGAGGTGGAATCTCAGGACTGATTATGTGCCTCTGCAAAACCTCGAAAGAGCATCTCAGGAATGATTACGAGCTTACTGCTCAACCTATAAGATCTCCCAAGAATACATTACATGCAGACCTAGCAAAACCTCCAAAGAGCATCCCATGTTTGATTACGAGCTTACTGCTGAACCTATCGGATCTCCCAGGAAGAAATTACATGCTACCTCGCAAAACCTCGAAAGAGCATCCCATGACTGATTACGAGCTTACAGCTCAACCTATCGGATCTCCCAGGCATAAATTACATGCTACCTCGCAAAACCTCAAAAGAGCATCCCAGGACTGATTACGAGCTTACTGCTCAACCTATCGGATCTCCCAGGAATAAATTACATGCTACCGCACAACCTGCCACATATCCACGGCCTCGAAGTATCATCCTGATACTCATGATCAACCTCATCATCCTCGCACGGAGCATCATGCTGATTCTCATGATCATATTGATCATCATCATATAAAACATCATTCGGAGCATTGGCCTGATGCTCATCACACACAACACTTACATCCACAGCCATGGGGAGGACCCTCCTACCCCCATGCTTGGAATGGATCTAGCATCCGTGTCCCGTCACTTCCTCCTGGAAGTATCTTCGATCTAAAGAACACCAAGCACCTCTATCAAGTACTCGAACTTCTCCCTAGCTAGTGATTTGGTCAACACATCTGCTATCTGTTTGTCCGTCACAACATACAGGAGCTTCACTTCTCATCTCTGCACCATATCCCTGATGTAGTGATACTTGATCTCAATTTGCTTTGGCTTGTCATGGAACACCGGGTTCTCAGACAACTTCACACAACTCTGGTTGTCATAGAAGATAGAAGTAGCATCCAACTGGAGATAAATTAGAAAGTAGCTTTCTTATCCATACTGTCTCACAACTAACCAAACAAGCTGTGACATACTCTGATTCAACTATATTTAGTGCTACGCAGGATTGCTTCCTGCTAAACCAACATATCACACCCAATCACATACTGAAGCATCACCTCAAAGTGCTCTTCCTATCTGCAGTACTTCCTACCCAATATGAATCAACATAACCCTCTAGGTTAAACATTTGATTCACATCGTACTTGATCCCATAATCAACCGTACCCTTTAGGTACCTTAGAATATGCTTTTCAGCAATCAAGTGAACATGTCTAGGATCCATCAGGAATTGGCTCAATGTGTTCACAGCAAAGAAAATATTTGGTCTCGTATTCGTCAGGTACATCAAGGACCTAATCATTTGATGATACATCATGACATCAACCGACTCTGATGAAGCATCACTCAATAAATTCAAGTTCGATGCCATAGGTGTGGCCATGGCCTTGCATTCCATCATCCCGAACTGCTTCAGGATCTCTACTGCATACTTCCGTTGTCCAAGGAAGATTCCATATGCACTCTGCCACACCTCCATACCTAGAACATAATGCATCATACCCAAGTCCTTCATCTCGAATTCGGAAGCAAGCTTCCTCTTCGTGTCGTTAATCAATCTATATTCCTCACCTATCACAAACAGGTCATCCACATATAGTAGGAGTATCACTGGATTGCCTTCCTCAACCTTGTAGTAAAGGTTGGAATTCGCTTTACTCTTGGTAAATCCCAAACTAGTCAGGAAGCTGTCAATCCTGTTGTACCATGTCCTGGGTGCTTGTTTCAAACCGTACAAGGCTTTCTTCAATTTGCACACATATGACTCCCTATCATTTGTTAAATTTTCGGAATTTACTTCAATCTGATCTAGGATCTTAACTGAGAGAACAACATGTACAGCATATCTACAGCATATCAATCATGGAGACAATAATGCAAGCACACAAGAGACACAAAGATTTACTTGGGGAAAACCATAAAGGTGAAAAACCCCAATAACTTCCTCAGAGATAGATAGAGCAATGATACAACCAACCATGAGAGATAGACACAACCTAGCAGTAGATCCTTCTCCTCCATAAGTGCGCCACTCCTCCTTGAGTGCATGTGCGAGAAGTGAGTGAGTAAATAGAGTGCCTCCCGCACTTTAGTTATACTTGACTTGGCTTGACTTTTTACCTAACTCATGTAGGCTCGAACTTAACCACATAACATAATGCTGATTGGGCCGACACCCAATAGGGTGGTCTAATAACCCTTTGACCCACATGGCCGACCCCCAATAGGGTGGTCTAATAACCCTTCGACCCACATGACTTATACAGGGTCGACCCCAACAAGGTGGTCTAATAACCCATCAAGTATAAGTTACGACACTTACAATATAAATGACGACACTTCCGTATAGAGGAATAATAACATCTCTATAGGAATACAATATACATATATGTGAAATACATTCCGAAGTTACATATACATCAACACTCCCTCTTAACTAGGAAGGTATTTCTCAGCATAGTTCTTCTAGCACAAGTCATCTTCTCTAGATCATCGTCACTGGATAATCGTTATCGAGTCATCATCATCGTCACTGCTGCTGCTATCTCAATCAATCTCTGAATCTACTCGTCATAGGAAGTTCTACAGAGCCAGTCCTTTTTCATACTGGATGTAGGCCCACCACCTGCAGGTCTTCATCATCACTGGCCATACTGTGGAATCCTCAGGACTTATTACGTGAGTCACAAAACCTGGCTGCAGCATCCCAGGCTATTACGAGCACACAGCTCTACCTGTCGGATCTCCCAGGAGCACATTACATGTGACCCATCACAAAACCTAGCTGAAGCATCCCAGGCTGTTACGAGCACTCAGCTCTACCTGTCGGATCTCCCAGGAGCACATTACATGTGATCTCACCACAAAACCTGGCTGAAGTATCCCAGGCTGTTACGAGCACTCAGCTCTACCTGTCGGATCTCCCAGGAGCACATTACATGTGATCTCACCACAAAACCTGGCTGAAGCATCCCAGGCTATTACGAGCACACAGCTCTACCTGTCGGATCTCCCAGGAGCACATTACATGTGGTCCACCACAAAACCTGGCTGAAGCATCTGAGGCCTTTTTCATCCTGTCCAGATCTCCCAGGAGCAAATTACATGTGGTCATGGCAAAACCTGGCTAAAGCATCTGAGGCCTTTTTCATCCTGTCCAGATCTCCCAGGAGCAAATTACATGCCATAGGACAAAACCTCGAAAGAGCATTTGCCAGATATCCCAAGACACTGAATTACATGCCATAGGCATAACCTCGAAAGACTATCTGTAGATATCCCAGGGCACAAATTACATGTCCTCCCAAGCAAAACCTCGCAAGAGCATTTGCCAGATGTCTCAGGGCACCGAATTACATGCCATAGGCAAAACCTCGAAAGACCATCTGCAAATCTCCCAGGGCACAAATTACATGCTTTCCTGCACAACCTGATCCACGGCCACAACGTATCATCTGATACTCATCATCCTCACTGCAACATCCTGCTGCATGTCATCTGGAGAAGCTCGTCATCCACGATCATCCTGATCATACAATGCATCCATCTGATGCACACATAGATACATGATCCACACAATGTATCCATCAATCATACATGATCTACCTGATCATACAAAGATACATGATCCACACAATGTACCCATCAACATACATGATCTACCTGATCATACAAAGATACATGATCCACACAATGTACCCATCAACATACATGATCTACCTGATCATACAAAGATACATGATCCACACAATGTACCCATCAATCATACATGATCTACCTGATCATATAAAGATACATGATCCACACAATGTATCCATCAGCATCCAACATGATGCGTTCATACAAAATACATACACATGATCCAACCGATCATATCCAGCATCCAACATGATGCATACATACATATAAATGATCCAAATGATCATATCCAGCATCCAACATGATGCATACATACATATAATGATCCAACTGATCATATCCAAGCAGAAACCAGAACATCATCCTGATGCTCATCATCCAGTGCTTACATCCACAGCCATGTGAAGGATCCCCCTTCCAACATGCTTGGAATGGCTTTAGCAAATGTGTCCATCACTTCTTCCTCAAAGTATCCTCGATTTGAAGCATGCCAAGCCTCTCTCTGAAGTACTCGAACTTCACCCTGGCTAGTGGCTTCGTCGGCACATCTGCAATCTGCGCGTCCATCGCAACATACAGGAGCTTCACAGCTCCTTTTTGCACCATATCCCTGATATAGTGATATTTGATCTCTATGTGTTTCGACCTGTCATGAAACACTGGGTTCTCGGACAGCTTCACACAACTCTGGTTATCACAGAAGATACCAGTAGCATCCAACGGGAGATCAAATAACTCAGACAGTAGCTTCCGTAGCCATGCTGCCTCACAACTAGCTGAACAAGCTGCAACATACTCTGCCTCAGCTGTACTCAATGCTACACAGGACTGCTTCCTGCTAAACCAAAAGATCACACCTGATCCCATACTGAAGCAACACCCAGATGTGCTCTTCCTATCTGCAGCACTGCCAGCCCAATCTGAATTAACATAACCCTGCAGGTTAAACTTTTGATTCGCTTCATACTTGAGCCCATAATCCACTGTACCCTTCAGGTACCTCAGAACATGCTTTACAGCAACTAGGTGAACACTCCTCGGATCTGTCAGGAACTGACTCAATGTGTTCACAGCAAAGCAAATGTCTAGTCTCGTGTTCATCAGGTACATCAAGGACCCAATCATCTGACGATACATAGAGACATCAACCGGATCAGATGAAGCATCACAAGAAGCTTTAGGTTCGATGCCATAGGTGTGGCCATATCCATGCAGTACATCATCCCAAACCTCTTCAGGATCTCTACTGCATACTTCCCTTGTCCAAGGAAGATTCCATCTGCACTCTGCCACATCTCCAAGACAAAAACAAATAGTGCATCATCCCCAAGTTCTTCAACTCGAACTCAGCAGCAAGCTTCCGCTGCGTGTCGGCAATCAATCTATCCTCACCTGATACAAACACTTTATCCATATACAAAAATAGTATCACTGGATTGCCTTCCTCAACCTTGTAGAAAAGGTTGGAATCCGCTTTATTCTTGGTAAAGCCCAAACTGGATAGAAAGTTGTCTATCCTACCATACCAAGTTCTGCACACATATATGACTACACCATGCTGTCTTGAAATCCATCTGGTGCATCTTCTATTTCATCACTTTTATATTTCTCAATGCTGTCATATGCAACATGCTTGGTTTGATAGTTCCATTTGGAAGTCATAACAAACTTCCCTTCACGTCTTGGGACTACATCCCAAACATCATTCTTCATGATCGACGGATCATGGCATTCTATTTCTTCATCCCAAATCCTGGGAACTTCAATATCTTCAATAAATATATTTGTTGCTGGAACAAATGTTGTAGTCCTTTTGTAGGTGAAGATATGCAGTCTTTCCTACAAAACAGGTTAAATTGCATGGTTAGAAACATCTCATAGTTTTCAGAACAAATTCTTACACATAAAGAAATATGTCATACAGTCATGCAATTATCTTAGCCAATGCTTCAATACAACATTTATCCATATCCCGTAACTTTCTAGATGCCTTCCAATCTCTACCAGAACATTGTTAAGAGTGTGCACAACTCCCAACATGTCAGCAAAGAGGTTTCATTCTAGATAAGTAGCAATGGAATGTTGTACAGTGCCATAGGCCACTTACCCATGTATATTAGTAGTATACTGTTCATCAATGCAACTATTCTAATATGCACAATACATATCCTAAGTCTAGGAACATGAGCATATACATCATTGAACAATTTTATTTAAACAAACACATATGCAAGAAATGATAATTAAAATACTTATCTTTGTTTGTTCGTTGGGTGGACTCCCTCTAAGTCTTTGCTTCCTTGCAGGAGCTACTGGAGTCCTAATCTGAAGTAGCTTCTTCTACACCTTTTGACGTGGAATGTAGAGAGATGGTCAACTCCCTCTGAATATCTGCATCCTTTCATAAACCACTGGAGTGTACTCCCTCTTGATCTTTGCTCCCTGGTTTACCTGTCCTTGAACTTATATACATTCTCGATCCCTATGCATGCTTGTCAGTATCATCATTGTGTTATACTCTAGGTCTAATATAAAATCATACATTCATTAGTATACTATTAAAACACAATAATCTCAAGCATGTATAGTCATGATCATTTCAAACAGAAATAGTAAGAATTATTATTCAAGGTTTATGTAGGATTCTTATGGTTAGTCAAATCATAAGAAACATAACATATCTAAACCTATAATTACTCAAACCTATGACTCTTCAGGTTAGTTGAATCATCAATCAAGATAAGAGATATAATATGCATAAAACCTGTGATTATTCAAACCTATACCTTCATGATTCTTCTGGTTAGTCATATCATCGATTATGGTAAGAAACATAATATGCATACAACCATGATTATTCAAACCTATGACTTCATGAATAATCATTATCAACAACAATATAAGATCCTAACACAAGGTGGGATTCTAGCTTGATATAGGAAAAACATACCTGGATTAGCATGCTAGCTAGTTATGTCTAACATACTCACACGATGTCTTCTTGTTCTTCTTCAATGACTTGTGCTAGTAACCTGTATATCTCATAGGTTAACCATTATAAAACCAAGTTATACATACCTCGTAAATGGATCTTCTATGAGATCCATGAAAATGGATGAGTCTTTATCCTCATGTCATCATGATCATATGTTCTTGAACTGGAACATGATTTGTCTTTCTTGGTGTACCTTTCATGTTAGTAGACAACATAAAACTCATACATCACCATAATGCATTAGTACAATCATAAGTGTCAACACCCTAACCAATGAATATCTTCTATCATGCATTCATAATTTTGTTAAGGTGATATGACAAATCTAAAATCAAGATTGTACTAACCGTAATAACATGAAGACAAACATACCATAAACTTAATCATGAACAAATCTCAAAACATACCTCGATGAGTCATACCTGTCGAGATTGCTTGTAATCTCCTTATGTAAGGCCTTAGCCTTATCTCCCTCTGAAACAGGAACTCCTTCACTTATGTAGGCGACCAATCCATCTTCTTCTAGGATTAACCCTATCCACTTGATTTGCAAGAACTGGACCTAGAGCTAGATATGGGTTTGTCAGAGAAACCCCAAAAATTCAAACTTTGAATTTCAAACTTCCGAAAAGATAGAAATATGCGCCTTGATGAGCTGATCAAACTGGTATATTCAGAATTTGAAAACTGCAAAGTTTCACTCTTCAATTTTGCCTTTGAAACTTTCGGATTCACTGGACGTGACCCTGAACTGGGGTTTGATGAATCCCACTCTTCTGCCCAATCAAAAGGTTTGATCCAAAGCTCTAAGCTTCTATTTTTCTGAGGAGCTTCCAGCCATGGTCACAGATTTCAAAAATTCCCATTTTTACAGAAGCCCTAATTTTCCACTTTCCTGATCAAAGTCCCAAACTAGGGTCTGATCAAGCCCGGCCTTCTGCCCAACCAAAAATTCTGATCTTGGTCTCTAAATTTTTATTTTGATGAGTATCATTCAGCCGTGGTCTCCGATTACAAAAATTCCAACTTTCTCCAAAGCCCTAATTTCCGGAAGCCATGAATGAAGGTACCAAAAAATAATTCTGTTTTGACAGAAATATGTACCTGATTGTTTCTTGTGTAACTCCGAAATTTTTGATCCACAGGGTCTGAAAACGTTTCCTGAGATAGCCTGTCCTGTTAGCTTTCCATCCTGACAGGTCTGACCTCAATTGGATTTTCTGAGAGAGAGTTATGCCAAATGTCGCAACGTGACCTGTTTTGGGATAATACAGGAGAGCGAACTTGTACGGCGTGCCACGTGTCACTTCTTCAACTTCGGCCTCTAAAAAGATTTCCTGAGATATCTCGGCCTGTTATCTTTCCATCCTGATAGGTCTGACCTCAATTGGATTCTCTGAGAGAGAGTTATGCCAAGTGTCGCAACGTGACCTGTTTATGGGATAATACAGGAGAGCAAACTTGTACGGCATGCCACGTGTCACTGGTTCACCTTAGGCCTCTGAAAACGTTTTCTGAGATAGTAAAGTCTGTTTACTACCTGTCACTTTTTATGAAATTTTATTTGGAGCTTCCTAGCCCAAGTTATGACCTTTTTCCCAAGGTCACCTGATTTTAACTCAGATCTGGAAGAGGCAGAAACCCTATATTGCACAGATCATAAATCACAAAGTACAACCAATTAGAGGTTGTCCTTTGGACACAAGGTACCTGGAGATTTAGTCTTCGTCCTGTAACAATTTTAGATCCGAAAACTTCGCCAAAACGGATTTATAGCAAAAGTTCTACGATGAATGGTTTTTGATATATCAAGCCCTAGCATCGTAAGTGCAACAAGTGTCATACATGCCATATCATGCCTTCTTTCAGGCTAGCTCTGATACCATGTTAAATTTTCAGAATTTACTTCAATCTGATCTAGGATCTTAACTGAGAGAACAACATGTACAGCATATCAATCATGGAGACAATAATGCAAGCGCACAAGAGACACAAAGATTTACTTGGGGAAAACCATAAAGGTGAAAAACCCCAATAACTTCCTCAGAGATAGATAGAGAAATGATACAACCAACCATGAGAGATAGACACAACCTAGCAGCAGATCCTCCTCCTCCATAAGTGCGCCACTCCTCCTTGAGTGCATGTGCGAGAAGTGAGTGAGTAAATAGAGTGCCTCCCGCACTCTATTTATACTTGACTTGACTTGCCTTTTTACCTAACTCATGTAGGCTCGAACTTAACCACATAACATAATGCTGAGTGGGCCGACCCCCAATAGGGTGGTCTAATAACCCTTTGACCCACATGACTTATACAGGGCCGACCCCAACAAGGTGGTCTAATAACCCATCAAGTATAAGTTACGACACTTACAATATAAATGACGACACTTCCGTATAGAGGAATAATAACATCTCTATAGGAATACAATATACATATATGTGAAATACATTCCGAAGTTACATATACATCAACATCATTTGTCTCAAAACCGAGTGGTTGCTCCACATACACTTCGTCTTCGACTGCACCATTCAAGAAGGTTGTCTTGGCATCCATCTGGTGTATCTTCCATTTCATAACTATAGCCAAAGCAAGTATTGTTCTGATGGAAGTGTATCTGGCTACAGGTGCAAAATTTTCCTCATAATCTATCCCTTCTTTCTGGGAGAAGCCACAAACCTTGCCTTGTATTTCTCTATGCTACCATCTGCAACATGCTTGATCTTGTAGATCCACTTGGAAGTCACTATAGACTTCCCTCTTGGTCTGGGGACCACATCCCAGACATCATTCTTCATGATCAATTGGTACTCCTCGATCATGGCATCCTTCCATTTCTGTATCCCTGATCCCGGGAACTTCAGATTCTTCAATATCTTCAATAGGTATTTTATTTAAACTTCATTGTTGGAACAAATGTTGTTGTTTTTTAAGGTGATTGTACACAATCTTTCCTACAATTCAAATTCAATTGCATGATTAGAAACATCTCATAGTTTTCAGAACAAAATCTTACGTATAAGGACATATGTCATACAGTCATGCAATTGTCTTATCCAATGATTCAATACAACATTTATCCATATCCTGTAACTTTCTAGATGCCTTCTTTCTCTACCAAAACATTGTTAAGAGTGTGCACTGCTACCAATATGTTGGAAAAAAGGTTTCATACTAGATAAGTAGCAATGGAGTGTTGTACAGTACCATAGGCCACTTACCCATTACTATATTAGTAGTATCTTGTTCATTAATGCAACTTTTCTAAAATGCATAATATATATCTAAATCTAGGAACATAAGTATGCACATGACTGAACAACATAATTTAAGTAGTCATATATACAAGAAATGACAATTCAAATACTTATCTTTGTTTTCTTGTGGGGTGGATGCCCTCTCAATCTTTGCTTGCTTACAGGAATTACTGGAGTGTGCTCCCTCTTGATCTTTGCTTCCTTGCAGGAACTACTGGAGTGTGCTCCCTCTTGATCTTTGCTTCCTGGATTATCTATCTTTGAACTTATATCCATCCCGGACCACTATGCATGCTTAAGTGTGCACTAGTGTCATCATTTTTTCATCCTCAAGATCTCATACATAATCATACATGGATTAGTATAATCTCAATACTTTCAAAACATTATGATTCTAAATATGTATGGTCATGATCATTTCATACACAGGTAATTTATCCCAAGCATTAGTATTCAAGGTTTCAGGGAGTACTTCTTTTGCTCATGCATATTCTTATTTGACAATAAGACTCTTCTAGTTTGTCATATCATTAATCAAACTGATATGCATAAACCCATGATTACTCAAACTTATAACTTCATGAGTAATCATTATCAATCATAAAAAGTATACTTATATGAGACCCTAAGACAATGTAGGATTCTAACTTGATACAGAAAAAACATACCTGGATTATCATGTTTTCTAGTTATGTCTAACATTCCCAAACCGTGTCTTCTTTGTTCTCTTCAATGATTTAGAGACCTTGTGCTAGTAACCTGCATATCTCATAAGTTAAGCATTGTAGAACCAAATTATACATACCTCGTAAGTAGAGAATTTATGTGATCAATGGTTATGGATGAGTCTTTGTCTTCATGTCTTCATGTCACCATGGTCATATGTTCTTGATATAGAACTTGATTTGTCTTTGTTGATGTACCTTTCATGTTAGTGGACAACATCATCCTCATACAACACCATAGTGCATTAGTACAATCATAAGTGTCATGACCCTAATCAATGAATGTCTTCTATCATTCACACGCATTCATATTTTTACTAAGGTGATAAGACAAGTCTAAAATTAATCAAGATTGTACTAACATCAATAATATGAAGACAAACATATCATAAACTTAATCATGAAACCGATTTCAAAACATACCTGTATCTCCTCAAGTCATACCTAATGAGATTGCTTGTAGTCTTTTATGTAGGGCCTTGGTCTCATCTCCTTCTGGAACTGGAACTTCGTCACTTATGTAGGTGTCTAAATCATTCTCTTCTAGGATTAACCCAATCCACTTTGATTTGCCGAAACTGGATCTAGAGCTGGCTAGGGTTTGGCAGAGAAACCTTAAAAATCCAAACTTGGAATTTCAAACTTCTGTTTGGATAGGGAGATGCATTTGACTGAGCCGAGCAAACTTGTGTGCTTATATTTTGAAAACTTCAAAAATTGACCCTCCAAAATTGACCTGCGAATTTAAGATTTGCAACTTTTGTCAAAATCTGGTTTTCTGGTCCAAAACCCAAACCAGGGTTTGATAGATCCTGCGGTTCCACCCATCCAAAAAATTCGATCTTGGTCTCTAAATTTTGTTTTTTCTAAGGAGAGAAATCCTGTGCTGAGATAACTCCAAAATTCCACTTCTGTTAAAAGCCCTAATTTCCCGCAGCAGTGACAAACCAAAACTAAAGGTGCTCAGAATCCAATTCTGTTTTGACATAAATATATGCCATATTGTTTCTAATGTATCTCTGAAATTTAGGATCCTCAGGATCTGAAACTTCATCCTTTGGTATTCTAACCTGTCATATTTCCAACCCCACAGATCTGAGCTCCAATGAATTCTCCATCAGAGAGAGACGCTAAGTGTCACAACATGACCTATTTATGGGATGAAACAGCATAGCGAACTTGCACGGAATGCCACGTGTCACTGTTTCAACTTCGGCCTCTGAAAGTCGGACCTGTGAAACTACAGTCCATTCCCTAGCTATCACGTTTTATAGAATTCCATTTGGAGCTTCCTAGCCCAAGATATGACCTTTGTTCCTAGGCCACCTGTTTAGGGATACATTCTAGAAGAGGCAGAAACCCTAACTTGTAGGAATCATATCTCACAAATTACAATGAATTTGAGGCTGAGCTTCGTTCACAAGGTACATGAACATGTCATCTTCATCCTGTAAAAGTTTTAGATCCTAAAGCTTCGCCAAAGCTGATTTATAGCGAAAGTTCCACGAAGACTAGTTTTTACTATACCAAGCCATAGCTTCCAATTTGTCGCAAGTGCAACAAGTGTCGTAAATTCCATACAATGCCTTCCTTCAAACTAGCTCTGACTCCATGTTATGTTTTCATCATTTAATTCAATATTATGTAGGATAACACAAGAGACAAGAGACAAGAGACACAAAGCATTTCACCGGGGAAAACCAAGAAGGTGAAAAACCCCGCAACTTCCTCAGAGATAGAATGAGCACCAATACAAATATCAAAAGGATCAAACCCCTAAACAAGAGATAGTCTCCTAGTATCTTCTCATCCTTCACTTATGCGAACTCCTCCTCTCTCTCACTAATGCGAAGTGAGTAAGTGTATGAATGAATAAATAGAGAGGTGCTCCTCTCTATTTATACTTTACCTTTAATTTCCTTTTACTCTAACTGGGCCAACCTCCCTTAGGAGAGTCTAATAACCCATTACCACTTGTCACTAGGCCGACCCCACTAGGGTTTTCTAATAACCCTTTAACTCATACATGGATGACCCCACCAAGGTGTTCTAATAACCCATCAAGTATAAGTTACAACACTTACAATGTAACTTGCGACACTTGCAAATACAAATGATGACACTTCCAATCGAAGGAATAATACATATCTGTTGGGGATAGAATAAAGTAGAAATGTAATATACAAGTGAATATCTTCCGAAGTTACAAATACATCAACATATTCTTCCCTTGGTAATTCCGAGTTACTATAGGGTTGGCGATACTCTGCTAGCCAATAAGCTATGATACCATATTCTCTGCTGGGGGGAATCACAATCCCACTTGTATCATAGTGAACCACTAACACACCCTCCAATAGTCACCTAGACAGGAGCCACAACCCAAGCTACCTCAAAAATTCATTTTTCATGGAAGAGATATCTCACACTCCTTCCTCCTTTCTTTTATAGCAATCCCCCTACTTTATTTTCCTACCCTTTTTATTTTATTATTATTATCTCTAATGTTTATCTTATTTTATTATTATATTTTATATTTCTAATGTTTATCTTAATGCTATTATTATTCTTATTGTTGATAATAGTTTTATTTCTAATGTTTATCTTGTTATTATTATTATTATTATTACTACTTTTACTATTACTTGACTAATTCATTTTTTTAGTTAATATTTTATTAATTTGTGTTTCTCTTTCCCAATAAGTATTCGTTAATTGACCTTCACATTTTTGTCACGACTAGGGATATAAGGGCACCATGCTTCCCACTTCACCTTCATATTTTCCCTCAAGTGGCGATATGGTACAATGGTTGAGACGTCGTTAACTCAACTCGCATACCCCATTGAGGTACTAGTGATTCCTAAGGAATAAGGCTGAGTCCTTATTACGTGCCCCCTAGCAATATACCTTGTGAGTGAGCGTACTATGATTGACCCTCACAAAAACACTCATTTGATTATTCGTAGCCTCTCTTTCTCTAGACGAGCTCATCATGTTGACATTGGATAGAATTAACTTGTATTAGGTTCAGCCTCGTCCCCTATTGTGGATCGATTGGAAATCACATCCAACACCTGCATGTAAACACCACGTGCATCAAATATTATAAAATAAGATTTCAAATAAAGCATGAATCATATGTCGACAATAGTTTAATGTATCCGACTCATTCTGAGGCCATGCACATCATGTGCATCAATATTTTTCCAATATTTTCACATAATCAAATATATACTGGGTTGTTAATCAAATATATGGAATAACGATGCCTATTTTCATCACATGTACCTACTCTACATGTCACACTTGACAAATCATCAAAGTACATGATGTATATATATATAATCATTAATCTGCGATGGAGCTCTGCGGTGCGGGGGTGCTTGTTGGTGTGGAGGCAGTCTAAAGGACGAAGCTTTCAGGTTTTTATTAGATCGCAATGGAGCAGTATGCAGAGGAGTGTATGCCACTGATTTTTGCTAATCAGGATTCTTATGTTCACCCAAACTTCAAGTTCAGAATCCCTGAATATAAAGAAAATGGAGCTGGACAAGGTTTATTATGACAGCCTCTCCCCCGTGCGATCAATATTTGCATTAGATCATGAATTTAAGTGCGGAAGTCATTTGAAGGATGATTCCATGGGTGATAAGATGTCCAAGATGAAGTATTTTGATTGCAGGGATGATCTGATTCCACAACCAAGTACCTCAGCCCCGCATGTACAGGACGAAACGCCGAAAACAACCCTCGAAAATAGACCAAGATGTCGACAAGGAGCGAAGGATAAAAAATAATGTGCAGTGATGGTGGTTGGTAAGGAGATAGGTATCGACGAGATCCTTGAATACCTTTATTATGCACTGTTTGGAAGGTTCTGTGGGAAGCTAGTAGGAGAAAATTCTTTAAGAAATTGGATGGAATCAAATTGGAAACCGTTACTGGATACCCTTCCAACCTTTCACATCTTATCAAGGTGATGGATACTGTTCAAAGTGAATTTGGAATTAGATAAGAAACGACTTATGAACTGTAGTTGGAGCTGGGGTCCTTCAGGTTTAATCCTAAAAAATTGGCAGGTAGACTTCGATGCAAAGAGGGAACCTCAAAACTTACAATAGGTGTGGGTCATTCTTCTATGTTTTCCCATGATTTTATGGAAAAACCTATTGCTGGAAGTGATCGACGAGAAGCTAGGAAGGTTTATTTATTTGGAGGAAAATTGGGAAAACAAGGTAGACAAATGTTGCACAAAAATACTTGTTGAATTGGACCTCTGGGATTCATTATACCAAGAAATTAAGTTGGAGCTATATGGTAGCATTTGGAACCAAGAACTCGATTATTGGAAAATTCCCTTTAGATGTTTTAAGTGTAGGAAGGTTGGACATCTTATAAGTGATTGCACGAGTGTTGCACCAAATACTCCAAAGCACCGAAAGATATGGGTAAAAAAGATGACAGGTCCGAAGAATTATGGTGAAAAGGTTATGTTTGACGCCAAAGTTGTCAACCAACTCTGTGTAGGACAACAGGCAATGGAAGAGCCAGAAATCAACATAGAACCATGCAAGGTGGTGGAGAGTCAGTCAACCCTCTCTTTCAGTAAGCACTTATCTTCCTTTATTTTACCTCCTATCACTAGTTTGTTTGTTCCTCCAGACGAAAAAATGGTCCCGGTTTCTGGAATTCCTTTACTACCCATCTCCCCTCTTAAAGTTGTTAGTTCTGAGGTGAATCGGGATAACCTTTCTACTTTTGAAACCACCACTCCCCTGAAATCTTTAATTGTCTTAAAAGTATACAGCACTAGGTCTAGGGAGGCCTCTTTGGGTGAAAAGGATGAAGCAATTTCTGGAGGTCTCAAACAATCGACTCTGCCAAAAATTACTATGAGTAGAAAGTCCCTTCTATCCAAAGCTAAAAATAAAGCACTTTTGGAGATAAAATATGGGAAACAGACCACAATCAGCAGGGCCCTTAAAGCAGGGAAATCCCCTCCAAGGGATCCCTAATGTTATGCTTGTCCTTTAATGTCAGGGGTTGAGGGGGCTCCCCCAAAATAATATCCCTCAAGAGGATGATTTTCTGTTTAAAACCTTCTATCATCCTCTTGCAAGAAACAATGTCAGAAGGGAAAAAAAGATCAGGAAGTGTTAGAGCTTTGTCTAAAATACTGGTCCTTTTCCCATTTAAATTCGGATGGACATTTGGGTGGTCTAGTTACAACTCGTAGCTCTGATATGAAGCTTATTGATTCGAGTGAGCAATAATATGTTTTAAGGACAATTTTAAAGGACAATACCATTGGATTCACGTTCTCAAACAATCGACTCCGCCAAAAATTACTATGAGTATAAAGTCCCTTCTATCCAAAGCTAAAAATAAAGCACTTTTGGAGATAAAATATGGGAAACAGACCACAATCAGCAGGGCCCTTAGAGCAGGGAAATCCCCTCAAAGGGATCCCTAATGTTATGCTTGTCCTTTAATGCCAGGGGTTTAGGGGGCTCCCCCAAAATAATATCCCTGAAGAGGATGATTTTTTGTTTAAAACCTTCTGTCATCCTCTTGCAAGAAACAATGTCAAAAGGGAAAAAAGATCAAGAAGTGTTAGAGCTTTTTCTAAAATACTGGTCCTTTTCCCATTTAAATTTGGATGGACATTTGAGTGGTCTAGTTACGACCCGTAGCCCTGATATGAAGCTTATTGATTCGGGTGAGCAATAATATGTTTTAAGGACAGTTTTAAAGGATAATACCATTGGATTCACGTTCTCGATCCTTAATGTTTACGACCCGTTACAAAATAAAAAATTATTCTAGGATAAACTCTCCACTAAAGGGATTTTGGAAGAGAGGAATTTGGTCTTAGGAGGATATTTAAATATAACCTTATCAGAGAGGGAAGTATGGGGGAAATTAGCTCGTCCTCAATCTCTAAGTAACTATTTCAATGCCCTATTTGACAGTAAAAGTTTGGTGGACGTCCAACCAAAAGAAGCTAGAGCCAACTTGGAGGAATAGGAGAAGTGGGGAAAATGCCATCTCAAAAAGATTGGATCATTTCTTAATATAATAATATTTTTTATCTAGCCCCCTATGCATAACTTCTTGGGTATAAGACAGAGGCCTTTCATATCATCGTCTGGTCATGTTTTCCTTCAATGTGCACGATCAAAAACCTACTTCCCTGTTCATCTTCAACCTCGTTTGGTTGCAAGAGGAATATTATAAAAAGCTAATAGAGGGAACGTGGTCTCGTTTGGATGATTCATCTGATTCTTTTATGAAGCAGTTTATGGATAATTCTTTTAAGTTAAAATAGGTATCCAAGGAATGGGGAAAATATATTTTTGCTAGATCGTAGAGAGAGTTGAAGGAGGAAGAAGCAGGCATCAAGGAATTGTATAGGGAAAATAGTGAAGGGGTATTGTCAGAAGAAGAATTACAAAACTTGAAGGACCTGGAAATATGTCGTACTTACTTGCTATCCAAAGAAGAGCATATATGGAGGATTAAAAGAAAATCCATCTGGATTACTGAAGGAGACAATAACACAATTGTTTTTCATAGATATGCTTCTATAAGGAAAAGTATGAACACCATATCTGAGATAAAGAATGATCAAGATTTCACCATAAGTTCTTTCAAAGAAAAACATAAAGCAGGGATTTCCTTCTTCAAAAATATTTTTAGCGAACCAGAGGGTTGTCTGATCCAAGAAATGTTTCAGGTTTTAAGACTTTTCCCTAAATCCATCATAGATGAAATGAATGATTATTTAAAGAAGGAAGTTTCGAAAGAAGAAATGTCCAGCATTTTACATTCATTTCAAAAAGGGAAAAGTTCCAATCCTGATGTCTTTTTAGTATAATTCTTTCCTGGTTTATATGATTTGACAAAGGAAGACCTTTTGAAGGCAGTAAGAGAATCTCAAAAATCAGGTAAATTCCTTGGCTCTCTAAACTTGACTTTTTTAACCCATATCCCAAAGAAACAAAATCCCTTTGATTTTGGAGATTTCAAACCTGTTTCTTGTTGCAATGTGGTTTACAAACTAATTGCAAAAATCGTAGCACAAAGATTAAAACCAATTCTTAGCAAGATAATTTCAGATCAATAGTTTGGCTTATTGTTCAATCACCAGATACATGATGCAGTATCTCTGGCCCAAGAAGCTATTCACTCTATAAATAAGAATAAGCTCAGTGCCTTTGCCTTGAAACTTGATCTCTCCAAAGCCTATAATAGAGTGGACAAGAATTTATTAAGACTCTTACTAATACAAATGGGGTTCTCTTTGGATTTGGTAAATTGGATAATGGATTGTGCAACCAGGCCATCTTTTGTTGTATTAATCAATGGCACTCCCTCGTATTTCTTCAGAACATCAAGAGGTCTAAGACAAGGTTTCCCACTCTCTCCTTTTTTATTTCTTTTAGTGGCAGAAGCATTGACCAAATTAGTTCATCAGGCCAATAATGCAAGATCAATTAAAGTTATTCATGTCTTAGAATCAGTCGCTCTGGCTCATATTCTCTTTGTCGATGATGTGTTGATGTTGGGAGAAGGTTCTCCGGATAACTTTCAAACCTTATCTCAAATTTTACACCTTTATAGCAAGGCTATAGGAATGGTTATAAACCTGGAGAAATCTAGTCTTTCTCTAAACAAAGTCCCTAAGAACATACATCGGAGGTTTAATTCTGAGGCGACCTTTACTCAAGTTCCCTTTAATGATGGGTTCAAATACTTGGGTTTTTTCCTCAAGCCTAACTCATACGCATTCAAAGATTGGATTTGTCTTTACAAAAATGTGGAATCACACATCTCTTGCTCAGCCAACAAATTTCTCTCCAGAGGTGGTCATGTAACTCTCCTTAAAGCAGTACTACAGAGTATCCCAGTCTATTGGGCTTCTATAGCCTACATTCCATAGGAATTTTAATAAATATTCGAAAGAAATGATTTTCCTTCCTTTGGACATCCAGTAGGAAGAAGGTAGGGATTCCTTTTGTAAAATGGGCAACAGTGGAAAATCCCAAGGAGTTGGGTGGTTGGGGTATTAAAAATCCCATTTTGTTTTTCGAAGTATTAGCAATGAAATCTCTATGGAGTATGACTACAAATAGTTATTCTCTTTGGGGGAAACCTATGACTTCTAAGTACTTCCCAAATTCATCAATTATAGATTGATATAGAAGCCAGTGAAAGAGTTATAAGGGAGGATCAATTTGTTGTAAGCCCTACTGCTTTCTTTCCCCTTAGTAGGAAAATGGACAGCATGGATTATTGTAGATGGGACACAGGTACGCGTTGGAGAGGACCCATGGGTCGGTTCCGAAGGAGACTTGAAATTGTCACCTTCCACCTTACCTCTGTTTAAAATTCAACACATCTTTTTTATAGTGGATGCTTGGAGGGGAAATTATCTAGGTATGCACGAAGGAGAGTGGAAAACTACCCAATATTTAAGTCTGGAAGACGAAGAAACTGATGAATGGATGAAGTTACGAAGTCTTTTCTACAAAATTGGGTTATGAAGTCCAAGCAAAAGAATCCTTTACAAAAGAGAAAGTTTGGTGGTGGCGTACCATTTGGAAAACTTCAAGATATATGAAGGAAAAAATCCTCCTTTGGTTAGCACTAAAGAACAAACTGTTAACTTGGGAAAATTTACTATGAAGAGGTTGGGAAGGTCCAAGTTTTTGTGTGCTTTGCAGTTCGAGTGATGAATCCACTGTTCATTTATTCATCTCTTTCCCTTATGTTGGGGTGGTTTGGAACAAGGCTTCTTAAGAGCTCTGCAACACGTCTTCTCCAATGGAATCCACCCTGGAACTCTATTGTAGCATCTGGTGGAAAAATAGAATGGTAATATCCTTTGATGCCTTCCCCTATTTTTTTATATATGGATTATGGTGGGAAAGAAAATCAACTATATTTCATAATCGTGAAATCCCTTCAAAAATAATGTGCTACTTGATCCTATAGTGGACGAAAGAATACAAGATTATGGACAAAAAAAGAATATTCGAGTGCTCATCCCTCCTAGAATTGACAAAATCGTTCCTTGGGATTTTTTGACTGTGCAAGCTAGGGTGATCCATCTTTGGGGGGTTCAGGTGCGATCATCTACCTTTTAGATGAGGTGCAGTTTCTAATCAAATATAGTTCGGTCCATTGCTCAAACAATATGGCAGAACTTTCTGCACTCTAGGCTTTACTTAACTCTGCATTGGCCAAAAACTTTCTCAATATTCAGATCTTTGGTGATTCAAAACTACTTATAGATTGGGAAAATAACAAGATTTAGATTAAAGATCCCCATCTACAACATCTTTTATTCACCTTGAAAAAACAGTTTGGAATGTTTGGATTCATCTCTTTCGGTCATGTGTACCAGAACCTAAATCAAGAAGTATATTTTTGGTCTAAAAGTTCTCTTCTCTTGGTTCCAGGTTCGTTAGTAGAATAGATCCATCAGGGGTGGCCTATTCAGTATAATTGAAAATTTCAGCACTTGTTTTTAGGGATAGTAATTGGAAAGGAGAATTTTTTTATCTTCTCATGAACTCTTGAATGAAATGGCAGCTTATAAAGCAATGATGTAAGTCCTTCAAGGATATTCTATGTTATTCTATATGAATAAAAGATTTCTTCGCTCGGAAAAAAAATATAATCATTAATCAACATTTTCACATTGCACATTCATTTGATCATATCGAATCATTATAGAATCATATAAGATGTTAAATATCTCAAAATCATAACAAAGACATATAATATTTGATCAACATCAAATCATATCATGATCATGTGACCTGTCTATCTACATTAACATCATAGCATAATAATTAGTGAAATCATAACAATATCATAATCATATAGAATCATCATCAGTAGCACATAGATAGAGACATGTATCAGTCTCACATGTGTAACTGAATCATCTAAAACCAAATGTCCTCATAATACAACATCACAGAGTCTAATTCTAAGCCACACATAACTCGATCATTCACAATTGAATTCCCTCAAATAAAAAACTTCATTAGATCTACAGTCTATAATCAAAGTCTATAGTCTATCACAAAAATGATGCACTACACAGATTAACCACGACCTATACAAAAAATGATAAAGAAAATGTTGTGATTATGAAAGGTTTCAATTACATTTTTAAGAATTTATCCCTTCTGGCCATGTTGTGCAATGTGGAGTAATCATTTTTTGTTCCCAACGTGTAACATCAATTTAAGACTCTAATATTTTTTTTAGCTAAACAAAATATTAACTAAACAAAAGACTTAATGTTACTAAAAATATATATTATTTCTTTTTTTAACTAAACAAAATGCTTAATGTTATTAATTTTACTTTTCTTATAGAGAAAGTATCCAAATTTGACGATTCATTGTGGATAATCTCAAATATACTAAACTAATTTACTAAATTAAGTAACAAACATCTAACAATCTAATATTTGTTTTTTACAAAACAAAATACTTAATACTATTAATTTTACTTTTCTTAAAGAGGGAGTTATAACAGATGTGTTGTTCATCTCATTTTTTTTTTTTATAGAACCAAATTCAATCAACTGATAAACTTATCCCTATCGTCGGCATAAGGACCAGACGATTGACGACATAAGAAAGTAAAAATTGGGGGAGTCAACTCCACTTAGAAACACCTTACGACGTAAATTCAATGGTTTAGTAAATTTTAATCATTGTTTTAGTCATTTTAGTTGTGTCACTTATTATTTAGTTGTATTTTTTATCCAATATCTAAACTAGTCATTTAATTTAGTCATTTTAGTTATGTTTCCCAAATTTAGTCATATTTAGCTTAAAAACACTATCCTAACTAACTTTTTTTTAAAAACGCCCTAGTTTCGTTTGCTCTATTTTCCCTCCTATTCTCTTTTTCTAATTTTTTTTTTTGTTTTTCCTCTTTTTTTTTTTAATTTAGTTTCACTCTCTTTATTATATTTGTTTTATTTTTATTTTTTATTTTTAAAATTTGTTAATACCAGTATAAATATATTACATATATTAACTATATAAATATATAATAACTATATAACATACTAATATATTAATTATATATAATAACTATATTAAATGCCAATTTCATTAAACTTGGACATATTCACTTGAAGATGGGTCACTTTGAAGATGGGTCAAAACAGGCTTTTTAAACCCCAAAATCAAGCAAAATCCAGTTCCAAAAGTGCCAAAACCGGTTCCAAAAGTGCGAAATCTAGTTTCGAAAGTGCGAAATCCGGTTCCGAAAGTGCCAAAACAGGTTCCAAAAGTGCCAAATCCGGTTCTGAAAGTGCCAAATCAAGGTTCCAAAAGTGACAAAATCGGTTCCAAAGGTACCAAAACCGGTTCCAAAAGTGCCAAATCCGCTTCCAAAAGTGCCCAAATCAGTTCTGAAACTGCCAAATCCGTTTCCAAAAGTGCCAAATCCAAGTTCCAAAAGCATACTTTTGCTTTTGATATTGTCACTTTTAAATTTGGTTTTTTCTCTTTTCCGATATGATAAATATGATAATGGAACTTTTAGAACCTGATTTCCCCCCTTTGGATGGCTACTTTTGACACTTCCAATACTTAATATTTGAAATTTTAAAACAAATTTTACCACTTTCAAACTCTGATTTTGCATTTTCGGAAACCAAACTTGACACTTTACAAGAATTATAATCACAATGAAGTTGAACATACTAGCACAAACAAACATTCAAGTGTATTATTGACAGTTGGCCTCACATCACTCATGCCATTCAGGTGCAGCAAGCAAGGCCATAATTGATCTAACAGGAATGTGTTATTGACATCTTGGCAAGTATAACTTTTTGTTATAATACAGTTCCCTTCCTTGTTACAAACATCATGTTTTTCTTTCGAGTCATCTACAATCACTGTATTTGTAGCATCCCAACCTGCATGGATCAAAATGTCCCAAAATTTGTTTAAAGGATTTAGAAATACATAAGTATTTCCATCACCCTGATAACCCTCTCTATCTATGCAAGAACAATATTCTTGTGTTAAAATTACTCTAAATTGTTCCCTTTGCAATCTCATTCCTTGTAATAATGTTGGCGAAAACTCGTCAACATTTTTTTGTTGTGCAGATGTCCATACCCCAAATTCAAATAAACTAAGTGGCAATTTTTCAGAAAATCCCCTTAATCTTAGATGTATAAAATAATAATTTGTGGTTGATTCAATATTTGGTATTCGTGGAAATCTGAATTTCTTTTTTTTATGAACTGCGTGCAACAAAACTCCATTGAAATAAAAAATAACAAATGGTTTACTGGTAACAAATCTTCTAGTATCTACAAACAAAAAAACACACGCATACAACACAGTCAAGAAAATATTATGCTTCAATGTTTCTAAGTATATTGCTTTCATGTTCTGCAATTTTTGAAACAATGTTTGAAACACATGACCAGATACATGATACGATGTCCATAAATAATATGAGAAATGTCCAATAAAATTTACATCAATTAAATGTTGAAGTTGTAAAAAATATACAAATCACTAAATGAATTGTCAAGTCTGTATAATATGACAGTCATTTGAAGTTGAATGTCATTAACCAACACCCCATTTTTGAATGAGGTCTGAGATAAATGAATGAAGGGGTGGACAACCCTTCTTTTTCCCATTATTATTTTCATAATAGTTCTAGACAACAAGAAGGGTGGTTCGATCCTTCTTGTGTTCACCATTCTCAATACAGGTGAATTGTCGGATCTTGGTGTTCACAATTATCTACTAAACGAAGGGCGAACGATCCTTCTTGATGGAATTCAGAATTTGGGATAAATATTGTTTGCATGTTATAAATTTTCCAATGTCCCCATCCATACTATTTACCGTAGAAGTCGGTAGTCGGGAATTGTCATCCCAGCCTTCATAGATTAAATATTTTTGCATTTCTCTTTTAAATGAAGGGTCAACCGAACCTTCGTGTGCTTAGTATTTTTCCAGTCTTCACCATTCAGGATATACATGAATTGACAAACTATCCTTCGTAGGTTGAATATTTTCACAATTCCCTCATAAATGAAGGGGCGACCGACCCTTGTTCTGCCGAGTATTATTTTCATACTAGTTCCAGACTGCAAGAAGGGTCGTCTGATCCTTATTGTGTTCACCATTCTCGATACAGGTGAATTGCTCGATATTGGTGTTCAAAATTATCTACTAAATGAAAGGTCGACCAACCCTTCTTGTGCTTAGTATTTTTCCATTCTTCACCATTCTGGTTATACATTAATTGACAGCCTATCCTTCGTAGGTTAAATATTTTCATAACTCCCTCATAAATGAAGGAGCGACCGACCCTTCTTCTACCCAGTATTATTTTCATAATAGTTCTATACTGCAAGAAGGGTCGGTCGATCCTTGTTTTGTTCACCATTCTGGATAAAGGTGAATTGCTAGATATTGTGGTTCACAACAATCTACTAAGGGAAGGGGAGTCTGATCCTTCTTGTCGGAAGTCGGAATTCGGATAAATATTGTTTATATGTTTATATGTTATAAGTTGGGTAACATTCCTCAAAGAGAAATCAAAATATTTTGAGAAGTTTAAAATTTTTAAAGAAATGGTTGAAAATGATACAAATATGAAAATCAAATGTTTAAGGTGAGATAATGGAGGAGAGTTTACCTCAAACAATTTCAATGAGTTTTTTGAAACCTGTTGACACACTATTTTTCAAATTTTAATGGGAAAAAGATTGATAAAAATAAGTCTTGATATAATGTAAAAATGGTGAGAATAGCACCAAGTCATTAAAAAAATGGTTCATATGACCATTGCCTATACCAAAAAGGAGCTAAATAACCGAGAGAAATGCTTTGGAAGTCATGCAAAATGATCAATGGGCACGATTGCATTGGATAAGATCGATGGTGGAAGATGCTTTTCGCTGGAAAATAAGACAGATGAATAGTGGAATTGAAATCCCCCGAAAAATTAAAGGGTGACGCTAAAGGATAGAAATTATCGATGATTGTTTGTGGGGAAATTGATAGATCGATGACAGTGGAAAGGTTTCGTTGTGGAAGAAGCAAGGAGGATAACGAAGATAAAGTGCACCGAAAATTCAAGTCAGGCAGTGTTAAAGGCACACCAAGATAAACAGTTATTTTATAAAGGGGAGGTTAGATCGATGACCCATAATCTTTTCACGCAGCCAACATTCACGACGAAATGGAGGTTGAAGGGGTTGTGAAATACCATACTGTTGTACGTGTTTCGTTTCCACATCATTTTACAATCAGATAATGTGGTACGGAAAACCACCCTCCCACATTGCAAAACCACCTTCAGGGGTGTATAAAATACAAAGGCACGCCAAAAGTTGACTATTGTCTTTTGAACAGCGGAGGATTGGAAAGCGACAGAGCATATTTTTTTAACCTGTCCATGCTAGGTACACCCTCCAAAACTCGTGAAAGTAACTAGAATCGTTTACATAATGGAAGGAAGTAGAGAAACAGACCCTTAGAATGTTGAAACTATGAGGATAGAAGAAACCCTAGAGGACAAAAATAGTGACATTCGTGACCCCATAATGGTTGAATTCTCAGTTTCAGAAATCAAAAGCAAGTTGGATGGTTTATATAAATAGAATTTGGATGTGCACAATGTTTATAAGTCTCGTTTTATCCATTTACGTCCGGAACAAGATTTAGGGTTTCCGGAATTCGTTTCGTGGTGTGTAGTAAATTATTCTCAGAGTTAAAGAGTCATTATGAATTCATCGAGAACGAAAATTCTTTTCCTTGTAAATGCGTCTACCATTAGGAAAGCTCTAGAAGTACCCTTTTTTTCCTCCCACGACCAAGAATATGTTGCCGAAGAAGCCATAGTTAGCCAGTACAGAGAGTCATCCCCTGAGACCAAACAAACCTTCATGACAATTTGTCCGAAACCTGACCTTGACATTTATAACACCCCTATCCACTTGACATTAATTTCTTTGATGAAAATTAACACTTGGTTTTGTCACTCATTTCACAGTTTTTAGGGTTTGATGATGATTCCATGGTCACAGTGGTCCAGTTAAGTTTGCTTTTTAAATTAAGTGGTGGTAAGCTAGAAATGGATTACAGTCAAGTACCCTGCCTTAAATTTGATGAATTCTTGGCTAGGAACATCCACTCTCAGTTAGTGAATTTCCACACTTCTATACATTTCAGATTCCATACACACCTGATGAAAATGCTCTTGTTTTTCAGTGAAAAAGATTTACATTTCCCACAGTCAGTGTTTTTAGAAACAGTGGAAGATAATATGTTTAATTTATGAATTTTATTTTATCATAAGTATACAGATTGATGTTTGGAGAAAATTTTCCTAGAGTATTGTTAGAGATGAAGACCCTGATGCAATTAAGCCCAGAAAAAGAAATTAGAGACTGGTTTTTGCCAAAGCAACATACATTAATTAGACTTTATGGATTTGTTAAGGAGCCCTATATTCTACCAGCCTTTTTGACTCGAAGATTCTTTTCTTTGGAGTTTATCAGATGGAAATTGACAGTAGAAAATGACCATTTTCCAACTTTCAAAAAATCTTCAAATATAAATTTCCCTTTAAAAAGTGGTCCTTTTATCATGAAGAACAAGAATGCTCTCCCTTTTGTAGAAAAAAATTTAGAAGCACTGAGTTTTAGGAAAGCGACATCTATTAATTATGATCCTTGTCATGTTATTTCTGACACAAGGCAACAAGAAAAAAATAAAGCCTTTGATCACCAGGAAGTTGAAGGATTGACAAAGATGGAAAATTTACAACAATATGAATCAGACAGTAAAGTTCCAAGAAGTTCAGACGTTAATCCTTCTACCTTGGATAAAGTTTCAGCTAATTTGGTACCTACCCTAGGAAAGATTGAAGCAACAAGTAAAACAAATTTTTATGAAAGTACTGATATGAAGATGGAGGAAGAAAGAGAATCCAAAATATTAAAATCAAGCCAGCAAGATGAAGTAGTTGTATTTGAAAAAGAAAAGGGAAAAGAGAAAGAAAAATACCAAGGGCCGAAAATTCAAGTATAGGAATACAAATTTGATGAGGAAAGAGTTGCAGGTGATTCTAGAAAATTTCAATCAAGAGATAAAACATATTTAAAATATGGTCAAGACAAACAAACATAAGCAAAAGCAATGCATAAGTTGTTTCCAATAGTCAGGAATGTTGTTGATTCAGAAATTACTCTGATGACTAGCAGAGATCTAGCAAAAAATACTTTGAATTTAGTTGTATCGTCTGATGATAAGGTCACATAAATGAAATTGAATTTGCAGAAGATAATAGTCCCTGATAACATTCACCTACACAAATACACTGGAGAGGTGATTTATATTGATTTGATGAAAGCTACTTTAAAAGTGGAAAAAATATAGAATACAGTGAACAGGATGGAAATACAGTTGAAGCAAGAGAAAATAGAGAACAAATCTCATCAACAACAAATAAAAAGATTGCAAGATGGCGTGGTGGAGAGAAATGATGAACCAAATAGAGGGGAGGCAAGTAAAAAGATTTTAGCTGAGAAAGAAAACACTATCCAATTACTTAAGAAAAAACATAAAATTCCATCAACTCAGTTAATTCAAGCCTCTGAATTAACTATGTTAGAACAAGAAAAATAAACTTTATCTCAAGAATTGGATGACTGTAGAGCTAAATGCTAAAGTTTGAGGAAAAAAGGTAAGTTGGGAGAAAGATAGATTGAGTTTTAAGACTCAAATTGAAGATCTAAATGACAAATTGGAAAATATAGTGCAAGAGAAGCAAGGAACAGATCAAAGAAACAAAGAAGCAAGCACATATGATATAATTCAAGCTATGTCCCAAGTTAGCTTGAAAAAGGTGGAGATCAAAGAACTAAAAGAAGAAAAACAAAGACCAAAAGAGGAAAATCAGAAAAAGGAAAATGAAATAAAAGAGTTGACAAATAACAATAAAGAATTGGTAGGCAAAAATCAGAGGTTCATAAGTCAAGTGACAGGACAACTCACACTGCAATGTGAAAAGCATTTGATTTTGGATTCAATCATCAATGAGGCTATAAAATTCAGGCCTTATTTAGATTTTATGAAGACAAAGGAAGCCATAGAAAATGATAGATTACAAAGTTGTACAATAATGAGAGAAGTTTTAGATAAGAAATGAAAAGATACATCCCAGAATACCATAAGTTTCTTAAATACTCTGACAAGAGATCATTTGAAAAAAATGACTATCAAAAATAGGGTAACATTCATAACTTGGGCTAGGAGAGTCCTTCGAAAACATTCTCATATTGATAATGTTCAGGCTAGAGCAGAACATATGAAGAAACAGGTTGAAGCCTTCAAAAAGGGATTTGAAAATCTAATACAAAAATGACTGCCTTCCTTTTGGGATGAAAATAATGAGTTAATTTCCCAAAACAATTATAAGGATTTAATATTTAACATGAAGAGGAACCATGAGAAATTTGAAGGTTTGACTCATGTTCTAACAAGGAAAATTCTGCAAAAGAAACTCTTAGATGATTTCAAAATTCTAAACTAGCTGGCCATGACAGGTGAAATTATTCCTCCAACTTCCATTGCAGAGCACATAGAGATGAATTTTCTAGTTGAGGAGATGACTAGTTATGAGGTACCTTCTACAGAGAAATGGAATACAATGGAGATATATGGGAAAATGAAGTACACCTTGCACACTTGAAGTCTATTGTTCGTTAAAGAGGCCATGTTAGCATCTAGAGCAAATAGAAAGACATCAAATGTTATATTCTAAGAAATTTTGGAAATTGTATAAATTTTGACTGAAATGGAATGTAATAGCTAGTTTATAATTTTCTATTTTTAGTTATGAAGCAGGTAGGTTTTTACCTCGAGAGGTTTTACAATGTATAAAAGACAATTTTTGGCAATGTAGTAAGTGTTGGAACCCGTGAAGAGATACTCGTTTTGTATTAAGCCCTTCAATTTTGAATAAAGATGGCCGAGCAGAGTTGATGCATATTTTCAAGAGTAAATATTCCTGTGTTATTAATTTACAATTTGTATTTTCACTTTCCTCGTGTGATTTTTTATTTCCATTAATTATCTTTCCATTATGTTTTGTTTCATACTTTGATGAGAGTTTGTTTTAAATCACAATTCATGTACTATGGTTTGGTTTAATTAGATCAAATTCACGTATTTTCCTCTAAAGTCAATGTTAGATTCATCCTTTATATGTTATAACTTAGCTGATGTCCAGTCCCTACTATTTACTGCGGAAGTTGGAAGTCAGGAATTGTTGCCCTAGCCTTCGAAGATCAAATAGTTTTACATTTCTCTCGTAAATGAAGGGTCGGTTGACCCTTCTTGTGCTCAGTATTCTTTTGGTGTTCACCATTTTAGATATAGATGAATTGATGTCTTAGCCTTTGTAGGTTGAATATTTTTATAATTCCCTCATAAATGAAGGGGTGGTTGACCCTTATTCTGCCCAGTATTCTATTCATAATAGTTCTAGAATGCAAGAAGGGTTGGTTGATCCTTCTTTCTTTCGCCAGTCTAGATATAGGTGAATTGTTGGATATAATTGTTCACAATTATCTACTAAATTAGGGGGTGGTCGATCCTTCTCTTCAGAAAATGGGAGTCGGGACAAACATTTTTATATGTTAGAACTTAGATGATGTTTGGGTCCCTACTATTTACAGTGGAAGTCAGAAGTCAGGCATTGTCAACATAGCCTTTGTAGATTAAATATTTTTACATTTATCTCATAAATGGAGGGTCAGCCGACCCTTGTTGTGCTCAGTATTCTTCCCATTGTCAGAAAAAGAGAGGTCGCTCTTTCGTCAGGTTGTTCTATTTCGGGGTGTTGGAAGTAGATGTTGAGGAGAAAGAGCATCTGCTCCGTCCAATAGGGATGATTTTTTAGGAGTGGCGAACATAGATATCTTTACTTTGAACAGAAACTTCATATGAACATTGCTTCGCACATTTTGCTGGAAAGTGGAAATATTCACTGAGAAAGAGCAGTCACTCTTTCTCCAAGTTCTATTTTTACAATTCCCTCATAAATGAAGGGGTGGCCAACCTTTCTTATTTCCAATATTATTTCGTTATAGTTCAAGACTACAATAAGGGTCGGTCGATCCTTCTTTTTTTCTCCATTTGGGTTATCGTTGAATTGCTAGATAAAGGTTTTCACAATTATCTACTAAAATAAGGGGTGTCCGATCGTTCTTGATGGAAAATGGAATTCGGGACAAGCAATTTGTATATGTTATAACATAGCTAATGTCCGATCCCTACTATTTACTGTGTAAGTCAGAAGTCGGAAATTGTCATCCTAGCCTTCTAAGATCAAATAGTTTTACATTTATCTCGTAAATGAAGAGTCGGCCGACCCTTCTTGTGCTCAGTATTATTCCGGTTTTCATCGTTTTAGATATAGATGAATTGACATCTTAGCCTTTGTAGGTTTAATATTTTTATAATTCCCTCATAAATGAAGGTCATCCAACCCTTCTTCTGCCTAGTATTATATTCATAATAGTTCTAGAATGCAAGAAGCGTCGTTCGATCCTTGTTTCTTTTGCCATTCAGGATATAGGTGAATTATTGGATATAGTTGTTCACAATTATCTACTAAATGAAGAGGTGGCCGATCCTTCTCGTCAGAAAATGGAAGTTCGAACAAACATTTTTATATGTTACAATTTAGATGATGTTCGAGTCCCTACTATTTACAGAGGAAGTAGAAAGTCAAGAATTGTCGACATAGCTTTCGTAGATTAAATATTTTTACATTTATCTCGTAAATGGAGGGTCGGCTGACCCTTGTTGTGCTTAGCATTCTTCCAACAGTTAGAGAAAGAGATGTCGCTCTTTCGTCAGGTTGTTCTATTTCATGGTGTTGGAAGTAGATGATGAGGAGAAGGAGCATCCACTCCTTCCTCGAGGGATTGCTTTTTAGGATTGGTGAACGTACGTATCGTCACTCTCAACAAAAAATTCATATGAACATTGCTTTGCACATTTTGCTAGCAAGTGGAAATATTGACTAAGAAAGAGCACTCGCTCTTTCTCCAAGTTCTATTTTTATGATTCCTTCATAAATGAAGTAGCAGCCAACCCTTCTTCTTCCCAATATTATTTTTGTTATAGTTCAAGACTACAATGAGGGTCAGTCGATCCTTGTTATGTTCTCCATTCTAGTTATGGTTGAATTGCTAGATAAAGGTTTTCACAATTATCTACTAAAGGAAGCAGCGTCCAATAGTTCTTTACGGAAAATGAAATTCGGGACAAACAATTTGTATATGTTATAATTTAGTTGATCTCTGGTTCCTACTATTTAACTGCGGAGGTCGGAAGTTGCGAATTGCTGGCCTATACTTTGAGGATCAAATAGTTTTACATTTCTCTCATAAATAAAGGGTCGTTCGACCCTTCTTGTGCTCATTACTATTTCGGTGTTCACAATTTTAGATATATATGAATTGACGTCTTAGACTTCATAGGTTGAATGTTTTTATAATTCCCTCATAAATGAAGGGGCGGACAACCCTTCTTCTGCCAAGTATTCTATTCATAATAGTTCTAGAATGCAAGAAGGGTCAGTCGATCCTTCTTTATTTTGCCATTATGGATATAGGTGAATTGCTAGATTTAGTTGTTCACAACTACATACTAAACGAAGCGGCGGACGATCCTTCTCGTCGGAAAATGGAAGTCGGGACAAACATTTGTATATGTTAGAACTTAGATGATGTTCGGGTCCCTACTATTTATAGAAGAAGTCAAAAGTCGGGCATTGTCAACATAGCCTTTGTAGATTAAATATTTCTACATTTATCTCATAAATGGACGGTCAGCCGACCCTTGTTGTGCTCAGTATTCGTCCTGTTGTCAGAGAAAGAGAGGTCTCTCTTTCATCAGGTTGTTCTATTTCATGGTGTTGGAAGTAGATGTTGAGGAGAAAGAGCATTTGCTCCTTCCTATAGGGATGATTTTTTAGGAGTGGCAAACATAGATATCGGTACTTTGAACAGAAACTTCATATGAACATTGCTTCGCACATTTTGCTGGAAAGTGGAAATATTCACTGAGAAAGAGCAGTCGCTCTTTCTCCAAGTTCTATTTTTACAATTCCCTCGTAAATGAAGGGGTGGCCAACCTTTCTTATTTCCAATATTATTTCGTTATAGTTCGAGACTGCAATAAGGGTCGGTCGATCCTTCTTTCGTTCTCCATTTGGGTTATCGTTGAATTGCTAGATAAAGGTTTTCACAATTATCTACTAAAATAATTGGCGTCCGATCCTTCTTGATGGAAAATGGAATTCAGGACAAGAAATTAGTATATGTTATAACTTAGCTAATGTCTGATCCCTACTATTTACTGTGTAAGTCAGAAGTCGGAAGTTGTTGTCCTAGCCTTCGAAGATCAAATAGTTTTAGATTTATCTCGTAAATGAAGAGTCAACCGACCCTTCTTGTGCTCAGTATTATTCCGGTGATCATCATTTTAGATATAGATTAGTTGACATCTTAGCCTTCGTAGGTTGAATATTTTTATAATTCCCCCATAAATGAAGGGCATCCAACCCTTCTTCTACCTAGTATTCTATTCATAATAGTTGCAGAATGCAAGAAGGGTCGTTCGATCCTTGTTTCTTTCGCCATTTTGGATATAGGTGAATTGTTGGAAATAGTTGTTCACAATTATCTACTAAATGAAGGGGCGGCCAATCCTTCTTGTCAAAAAATGGAAGTTCAAACAAACATTTTAATATGTTAGAACTTAGATGATGTTCAGGTCCCTTCTATTTAAAGTGGAAGTCGAAAGTCAAGAATTGTCAACATAGCCTTCGTAGATTAAATATATTTACATTTATCTCATAAATGGAGGGTCGGCTGACCCTGGTTGTGCTTAGCATTCTTCCCATTGTTAGAGAAAGAGATGTCGCTCTTTCGTCAGGTTATTCTATTTCATGGTGTTGGAAGTAGATGCTGAGGAGAAGGAGCGTCCGCTCCTTCCTTGAGGGATTATTTTGTAGGATTGGGGAACGTACTTATCGACACTCTGAACAAAAAAATTCATATAAACATTGCTTTGCACATTTTGCTAGCAAGTGGAAATATTGAATTCTAAAGAGCACTCGCTCTTTCTCCAAGTTCTATTTTTATGATTCCTTCATAAATGAAGTGGCGGCCAACCCTTCTTCTTCCCAATATTATTTTTGTTATAGTTCGAGACTACAATAAAAGTCGGTCGATCCTTGTTATGTTATCCATTCAAGTTATCGTTGAATTGCTAAATAAGGGTTTTCACAATTATCTACAAAAGGAAGCGACGTCCAATAGTTCTTTGCGGAAAATGAAATTCGAGACAAACAATTTGTATATGTTATAACTTAGCTGATGTCTGGTTCCTACTATTTATTGTGGAGGTCGGAAGTTGCGAATTGCTGGCCTATACTTTGAGGATCAAATAGTTTTACATTTCTCTCATAAATAAAGGGTCATTCAACCCTTCTTGTGCTCATTATTATTTCGGTGTTCACTGTTTTAGATATATATGAATTGACGTCTTAGACTTCGTAGGTTGAATATTTTTATAATTCCCTCATAAATGAAGGGGCGGACAACCCTTCTTCTACCAAGTATTCTATTCATAATAGATCTAGAATGCAAGAAGGGTCGGTCAATCCTTCTTTATTTTTCCATTATGGATATAGGTGAATTGCTAGATATAGTTGTTCACAACTACATACTAAACGAAGCGGCGGACGATCCTTCTCGTCGTAAAATGGAAGTCGGGACAAACATTTGTATATGTTAGAACTTAGATGATGTTCGGGTCCCTACTATTTATAGCAGAAGTCAGAAGTCGGGCATTGTCAACATAGCCTTTGTAGATTAAATATTTCTACATTTATCTCATAAATGGATGGTTAGCCGACCCTTGTTGTGCTTAGTATTCGTCCCGTTGTCAGAGAAAGAGAGGTCGCTCTTTCATCAGGTTGTTCTATTTCAAGGTGTTGGAAGTAGATGTTGAGGAGAAAGAGCATCTGCTCCTTCCTATAGGGATGATTGTTTAGGAGTGGAGAACATAGATATCGGTACTTTGAACAAAAACTTCATCTGAACATTGCTTCGCACATTTTGCTGGAAAGTGGAAATATTCACTGAGAAAGAGCAGTCGCTCTTTCTCCAAGTTCTATTTTTACAATTCCCTCATAAATGAAGGGGTGGCCAACCTTTCTTATTTCCAATATTATTTCGTTATAGTTCGAGACTACAATAAGGGTCGGTCGATCTTTCTTTTGTTCTCCATCTGGGTTATCGTTGAATTGTTAGATAAAGGTTTTCACAATTATGTACTAAAATAAGAGGCGTCTGATCCTTCTTGATGGAAAATGGAATTCAGGACAAGCAATTTGTATATGTTATAACTTAGCTAATGTCCGATCCCTACTATTTACTGTGTAAGTTAGAAGTCGGAAGTTGTTGTCCTAGCCTTCGAAGATCAAATAGTTTTACATTTATCTCGTAAATGAAGAGTCGGCCAACCCTTCTTGTGCTCAGTATTATTCCGGTGATCATCATTTTAGATATAGATGAATTGACATCTTATCCTTCGTAGGTTGAATATTTTTATAATTCCCTCATAAATGAAGGGCATCCAACCCTTCTTCTGCCTAGTATTATATTCATAATAGTTTTAGAATGCAAGAAGGGTTGTTCGATCCTTGCTTTTTTCACCATTCTGGATATAGGTGAATTGTTGGATATAGTTGCTCACAAATATCTACTAAATGAAGAGGCGTTCGATCCTTCTTGTCAAAAAATGGAAGTTCAAAAAAACATTTTTATATGTTAGAACTTAGATGATGTCCGAGTCTCTACTATTTACAGCAGAAGTCGAAAGTCAAGAATTGTCAACATAGCCTTCGTAGATTAAATATTTTTACATTTATCTCATAAATGGAGGGTCGGCTGACCCTTGTTATGCTTAGCATTATTCCCATAGTTGGAGAAAGAGAGGTCACTCTTTCGTCAGGTTGTTCTATTTCGTGGTGTTGAAAGTAGATGCTGAGGAGAAGGAGCATCTGCTCCTTCCTCGAGTGATTATTTTTTAGGATTGGTGAACGTAGTTATCGACACTCTGAACAAAAAATTCATATGAACATTGCTTTGCACATTTTTCTAGCAAGTGGAAATATTGACTGAGAAAGAGCATTCTCTCTTTCTCCAAGTTCTATTTTAATGATTCCTTCATAAATGAAGTGGCGGCCAACCCTTCTTCTTCCCAATATTATTTTTGTTATAGTTCGAGACTACAGTAAGGGTTGGTCGATCCTTGTTATGTTCTCCATTCTAGTTATCGTTGAATTACTAGATAAAGGTTTTCACAATTATCTACTAAAGGAAGCGGCATCCAATAGTTCTTTACGGAAAATGAAATTCGGGACAAACAAATTGTATATGTTATAACTTAGCTGATGTCTGGTTCCTACTATTTACTGTGGAGGTCGGAAGTTGCAAATTGCTGGCCTATACTTTGAGGATCAAATAGTTTTACATTTCTCTCATAAATAAAGGGTCGTTTGACCCATCTTGTGCTCATTATTATTTCGGTGTTCACTGTTTTAGATATATATGAATTGACGTCTTAGACTTCGTAGGTTGAATATTTTTATAATTCCCTCATAAATGAAGGGGCAGACAACCCTTCTTCTGCCAAGTATTCTATTCATAATAGTTTTAGAATGCAAGAAAGGTCGGTCAATCCTTCTTTATTTTCCCATTATGGATATAGGTGAATTGCCAGATGTAGTTTTTAACAATTATATACTAAACGAAGTGGCAGATGATCCTTCTCATCGGAAAATGGAAGACGGGACAATCATTTTTACATGTTAGAACTTAGATGATGTTTGGTACGTACTATTTACAGTGGAAGTCAGAAGTCGGGCATTGTCAACATAGCCTTTGTAGATTAAATATTTTTACATTTATCTCATAAATGGAGGGTCAGCCGACCCTTGTTGTGCTCAGTATTCTTTGTGTTGTCAGAGAAGGAGAGGTCGCTCTTTCGTCAGGTTGTTCTATTTTGGGGTGTTGAAAGTAGATGTTGAGGAGAAAGACCATCTGCTCCTTCCTATAGGGTTGATTTTTTAGGACTGGCGAACATAGATATCTTTACTTTGAACAGAAACTTCATATGAACATTGCTTCGCACATTTTGCTGGAAAGTGGAAATATTCACTGAGAAACAGCAGTCGCTCTTTCTCCAAGTTCTATTTTTACAATTCCCTCGTAAATGAAGGGGTGGCCAACCTTTCTTATTTCCAATATTTTTTTTTATAGTTCGAGACTGCAATAAGGGTCGTTCAATCCTTCTTTTGTTCTCCATTTGGGTTATCATTGAATTCCTAGATAAAGTTTTTCACAATTATCTACTAAAATAAGGGGCGTCCAATCCTTCTTGATGGACAATGGAATTCAGGACAAGCAATTTGTATATGTTATAACTTAGCCAATGTTCGATCCCTACTATTTACTGTGTAAGTCAAAAGTCAGAAATTGTCATGTTAGCCTTCGAAGATCAAATAGTTTTACATTTATCTCGTAAATGAAGAGTCGGCCGACCCTTCTTGTGCTCAGTATTATTCTGGTGTTAATCATTTTAGATATAGATGAATTGACATCTTAGCCTTCGTAGGTTGAATATTTTCATAATTCCCTCATAAATGAAGGGCATCCAACCCTTCTTTTGCCTAGTATTCTATTCATAATAGTTCTAGAATGCAAGAAGGGTCGTTCGATCCTTGTCTCTTTAGCCATTCTAGATATAGGTGAATTTTTTGATATAGTTCTTCACAATTATCTACTAAATGAAGGGGTGGTCAATCCTTCTCGTCATAAAATGGAAGTTCGAACAAACATTTTTATATGCTAGAACTTAGATGATGTCTGGGTCCCTACTATTTATAGCGAAAGTCGAAAGTCAAGAATTGTTGACATAGCCTTCGTAGATTAAATATTTTTACATTTATCTCGTAAATGGAGGATCGGATGACCCTTGTTGTGCTTAGCATTCTTCCCATTGTTAGAGAAAGAGAGGTTGCTCTTTCATCAGGTTGTTCTATTTCATGGTGTTGGAAGTAGATGCTGAGGAAAAGGAGTGTCCGCTCCTTCCTCGAGGGATTATTTTTTAGGATTGGTGAACATAGTTATCGACACTCTGAACAAAAAATTCATATGAACATTGCTTTGCACATTTTGCTAGCAAGTGGAAATATTGACTGAGAAAGAGCACTCGCTCTTTCTCCAAGTTCTATTTTTATGATTCCTTCATAAATGAAGTGGCGGCCAACCCTTCTTCTTCCCAATATTATTTTTGTTATATTTCAAGACTACAATAAGGGTCGATCGATCCTTGTTATGTTCTCCATTCTAGTTATCGTTGAATTTCTAGATAAAGGTTTTCACAATTATCTACTGAAGGAAGCGGTGTCCAATAGTTCTTTACGGAAAATGAAATTCGGGACAAACAATTTGTATATGTTATAACTTAGCTAATGTCTAGTTCCTACTATTTACTGCAGAGGTCGGAAGTTGCAAATTGCTAGACTATACTTTGAGGATCAAATAGTTTTACATTTATCTCATAAATAAAGGGTCGTTCGACCCTTCTTGTGCTCATTATTATTTCGGTGTTCACTATTTTAGATATATATGAATTGACATCTTAGACTTTGTAGGTTGAATATTTTTATAATTCCCTCATAAATGAAGGGGCGGACAACCCTTCTTCTACCAAGTATTCTATTCATAATAGTTCTAGAATTCAAGAAGGGTTGGTCGATCCTTCTTTATTTTGCCATTATGGATATAGGTGAATTGCTAGATATAGTTGTTCACAATTATATACTAAACGAAGTGGCGAATGATCCTTCTTGTTGGAAAATGGAAGTCGGGACAAACATTTTTATATGTTAGAACTTAGATGATGTTCGGGTCCCTACTATTTACAGCGAAAGTCAGAAGTCGGGCATTGTCAACATAGCCTTTGTAGATTAAATATTTTTACATTTATCTTATAACTGGAGGGTCAGCCGACCCTTGTTGTGCTCAGTATTCTTCCCATTTTCAGAGAAAGAGAGGTCACTCTTTCATCAGGTTGTTCTATTTCGGGGTGTTGGAAGTAGATGTTGAGGAGAAAGAGCATCCGCTCCTTCCTATAGGTATGATTTTTTAGGAGTGGCAAACATAAATATCAACACTTTGAATAGAAACTTCATATGAACATTGCTTCGCACATTTTGATGGAAAGTGGAAATATTCACTGAGAAAGAGCAGTCGCTCTTTCTCCAAGTTCTATTTTTACAATTCCCTCGTTATAGTTCAAGACTGCAATAGTTCAAGACTGCAATAAGGCTCGGTTGATCCTTCTCTTGTTCTCCATTTGGGTTATCGTTGAATTGATAGATAAAGGTTTTCACAATTATCTACTAAAATAAGGGGCGTCCGATCCTTTTGATGGAAAATGGAAGTCGGGACAAGTAATTTGTATATGTTATAACTTAGCTAATGTCCGGTCCCTACTATTTACTGTGGAAGTTGAAAGTCATAAATTGTCATCCTAGCCTTCGAAGATCAAATAGTTTTACATTTATCTCGTAAATGAAGAGTCGGCCAACCCTTCCTGTGCTCAGTATTATTCTGGTGTTCATCATTTTACATATAGATGAATTGACATCTTAGCCTTTGTAGGTTGAATATTTTTATAATTCCCTCATAAATGAAGGGAATCCAACCCTTCTTCTTCCTATTATTCTATTCATAATAGTTCTAGAATGCAAGAAGGGTCGTTCGATCCTTGTTTCTTTCACCATTCTAGATATAGGTGAATTGTTGGATATAGTTGTTCACAATTATCTGCTGAATGAAGGGACAGCTCATCCTTCTCATCGAAAAATGGAAGTTCGAACAAACATTTTTATATGTTAGAACTTAGATGATGTACGGGTCCCTACTATTTATAGTGCAAGTTGAAAGTCAAGAATTGTCGACATAGCCTTCGCAGATTAAATATTTTTACATTTATCTGGTAAATTTAGGGTCGGCTGACTCTTGTTGTGCTTAGATTTATTCCCTTTGTCAGAGAAAAAGAGGTTGCTCTTTCATCAGGTTGTTCTATTTCGTGGTGTTGGAAGTAGATGATGAGGAGAAGGAGTGTCTGCTCCTTCCTCGAGTGATGATTTTTTAGGAGTGGTGAGCGTATTTATCGACACTCTGAACAAAAAATTCATATGAACATTGCTTTGTACATATTGAAGCAAGTGGAAATATCGACTTAGAAAGAGCACTCGCTCTTTCTCCAAGTTCTATTTTTATGATTCCTTCATAAATGAAGTGACAGCCAACCCGTCTTCTTTCCAATATTGTTTTTGTTATAGTTCGAGACTACAATAAGGGTGTTGGCGGGCATTTCTACCCTATAGCAAGGAAACTACTGCTATCAACTTGGTTGGGGTGACAGGTAAGTGTATTCATGCTATTACAGAGGCATTTACAAAAAGAAATAGATTGTATATTTAGGGAACACACCTTTTAACCGAAGTCTGATCCTAGCCTTGACCCGGTCTCGTGTCCAGCTTCCGAATCTACCTTTCCTTCAACAAACCTGCAACAACAATACCTTTCTCAAAACATTTTGGGAAATATATAAAGCTTGACATAAACATAAGCAATATTTAACATTCAGCATTGACCAAAATAAATCCAATTTAAAATGCCATTTTCTAACACATTCAAATTGGAACAAGAAAAACACTTCAACCTTTATTTGTCAAAAAGTAGAATGAAGTACAAGTATACCTGACAATGAAGCAGGCTCCTGCAACTAGATTTTGGGCTCTGGCTCTACTCTGGCTTGAATGTCTTCTGCAACAACTTCTCCAATGTCCTAAAGTTTCTCCATTAACTCATCCTCTATCTTTTCTAGCAATAATTTCTAACCTTGCTCCTTTAACCTTCTTGGTATTTATAGGTTCAAAGAAGCAGTTCAGGTCGAGATGTAGTTATGGAGGAAGTTGGGGGAGTTAGGAAACTGCCATCAACTAATCCTCCTCGATGAATTAATATATTTTTTAATCATCTTTTAATGTGTACGTGACTCTTCTTCAGTGGAGTAGCGTATAGGGCACTACCCTAGTGTTTAACAACTAGCACTCAATCGATTTTAAATGTCGAGCGCTACTTTGCTATACTGGAGTAGCGTATACTTGGATATGGGCGCTACTATTATACAGTGGAGTAGCGTATGGGCACTAGTATCTTTAAGCAGAGTAGCGCTCATATCTTAAAATGATATTTTTTGTGGTTTTCCAGTATTTTCAGGAAATGGAATGAGTTGTCATATCATCCAAGGTCAACATGCTTCTCCATCCAAGTTGTCCTTTTGTGTGATCAGTAGCTTAGGGTGATCACGGATGGAGAGGTGCAATTTTGACCTATAACAGATGCCCTCTAATGTGTGAGGTCAGAGGGAAAGAATGGCCGACATACATTACAATCCAAAGCCAGAGGAGGAGCACAGAACTGCAGAAAACAAGTCACAAGAAACCTGCAACAAAGATCAAGGTCAGCGAGCAATTACATTTTTGACATCTTATAGATGTGTAGTGTGATACAACATGATCTCCGATACATAACAAGGAGATGTATATAAAGCATGGCCACTTGAAATACAAGCGTGGATCCATGTCAAACGGAGAGATCATAGCCATAACAACAAACTGGATCTATGTCTCATGGAGAGCTGAATATAAGTGAGGCTCAGTCTTGCGCAACTTGGGTGATAACAAAATGAGGTAATGTCATCAAAATCCCAAGGTCTTCATCCCAAAACAACCCTAGCTACAAACCCGAACCATGTGAATAGATGAGTTGATAGTCGAACATGGAGGGCATCGTTTGATTACCAGTCATTGATGTATACCGTTAACAAACGCGAGGACTTCCACCGATAATGATGATGGGGTCCAAGGTACCAAGTACGATTCACCAAATGTGAATATATGGACTTGGAGTCGAACACTTGGGAATCCTGTCGAAGAAGAGACATTGATGTATTCTCATCATTCAACAGCGAGGAAAATTGCCACTAGTGACTACAATCTCCAAGGTACTAACCGAAACTCTAAACTTCAATCCCAGAATAATGATTTGGTGTTGATGGGAAGAAGTTTGTTGGAAGGGAGGCCTTAAGGCATCCTCCATCATCCAACTCGAGGAACACTCAACTAGTAAGAACTGATATGGAATAATATCCAACAAGACTGACACTAGGAAGGCCGACACATGAGGTCAAGGTAAACTGTAGAATGGCCGACACAGGGTATATCCTTGAACATTGAGCACGACACAAAGTGACTCAGGCAGTTTCTGACATAATGGGGTAAATAAGTCTGAAATGTAAGAGACATTAAGAGACCCTCCATATGGTTGGAAGAATAACCAACCGGGGGAGTAAATAAATCGGAGGAAAGGTTCACCCTGAGGCCAAAAACTAAACCCAACCGACAAGATAGACTCAAGTAGGTGCTATGTTCAAGGATAGGACTTGACTGAAACTGCCTTTGACAATGAAGATATGATATGTTTTTCCCGTTCCTTATTCTTTTTAGATAAAAGAATACCCTTCTTGTGGATTTAACGAGTCCAAGAAAGAATGAAAACTCAATAGGTCCAACCATGTAAATAATTTAACGAGCCCATGGGAGGAAGACTCAGTACCTTCTTCATAATTTATAGAGTTCGAAGAAGAGATAGAAGATTACTCTATATGTACTGATCTCTGGATTTTAATATCGAGCTGAGATCTGTTCTTGCTCGCCAGTGTTTTCAATTTTAAGGAGTCTGAAAAACTTAAACAATAACTCCATATATCTGCTCGTGGATTTTAATATCGAGCCCAAGTAGATTAATGCTCGCCGGTGTTTTCCTGTTTATAGAGTCTAAAAAACTTAAACAATCCTCTTTTCACTTATCCGTGGATTTTATATCGAGCCCGGATTGGTCTGTGCTCGGCGGTGTTTTCTTGTTTATAGAGTTGAAAAACTTAAATAGTCCTCTACTTACCTTCTCGTGGATTTCACATCGAGCCCGAGTAGGTGAATGCTCGCTTGGTATTTTCATGTTTAGAGAGTCTGAAAACCCTAAAGAGAGACTCCAAAAGGTCCTTTTTCGTACAGTTAGTCTCCTCCCCCAAAAAAGTATAAAACAATGAAAGGAGAACTCTTCTAGCGCATACAGGAGTATACCTAGAGTATACCTTTTCCGTATTTAATCCACTGAGGCCCGGAAAAGGGGTAATTCTATACCTGAGTGGATGAGCCTTTGGATACTTTAACGAGCTCGAAGAGGACAATTTTGCTCGGCTATCTTGTTTAGGTTTAAATAGTCCAAACAAGAGCTTAAAATGACTTAAAGGTCAGCTTATAGGATCATAGCTTCATGTCCTGCCAAAACTATGTCTTCAACAAAATATTACTTGATGCGGCAAAAATCTCGAATGATATATAAATTTGGAATATTTAGTTAACTGACAAGGTCTATCATCAAGAAATTTGAGCTTAGGAGATGAATCCGACAACAATTGAGTGAAAATTGAACTTGGATCAGTGTTATACCTTATTTTGTGTTTCAATTGATTAATTAGGGTTTTTTGAAAGTTTTTAAAACTATGGAAAATTAAAAATTATGGGTAAAAATCAAAATCCAATTTTATATATAATTTCATTGTTACAAAATCAATTTTCAATTTGTGTTGTAGGGCAAAAATTGGGGCAACTTTTCAAATTTCAAATCTCCACTGCGATCAAATCGGGCATCCAACCACCAAACTTCTTCCACCAAGTAAGTAGAAATCAACCTATCTTGCATTTCAATGGTTTATTTTTAAATTTTTGAGCAAAAATGGCCTGCAACGCGATGCTCATAAGGTTTTATGCGCGGGTGCTACTGTTTAAACACAAGAGTAGCGTACAAACTCGATGGGCGCTACTGTGTTCACACAGAGTAGCGCCTACACGCTACTATGTAATATACACAGTAGCGTACATACTTGCAAAGCCACTTTCAAGCGCCAAGACTCAAAATTTTGGGGGTTTTTGTGCAGGATGGTCTTACAATGGAGGGAAAGGGAGCATGAAGACATGGATAGGTTAGCTATGCAAGACCCGGCTACCCTCCATGCACTCCGTAGATGTGGTTTGTTGAAATTTTATCGAACCGTAAACATGCGGGCACTCAACAAGCTGTTTCGAAGATTGATTCAGTATTGGGATGTCGATACTAATACCTTCATCATCCGCGGGCAAACTCTTGAGCTTACCGTTGAGGACATATACTTTATTACTGGTCTCTCAAGGAGAGGAGACGTAATCAATCTGAAAGGGACTTCTCGTTTGGGTGTATGATCAGTGCAAGAATATGTAAATACATACTGTATTGCCGAAGCAGAAAAATCGGGAGGCCAAGTCCTGATTTCAACTATTGATGGTCTCCCGCTGAAAGTGATAATGAGCATGATCAACCGGGTAAGCGGTAGTGCATCACAACACTTAGCTTCCAGGCATTCGATGCATATTGGTGTACAGTGCTTGCACGGTCATGTTTATGATTGGAGTACTAGCTTGCTGGCAAACATGAAATATCAATTGACAATTTGCAAATACGGCACAATGAAGAATTTTGGGTACAGAAGTATTTTGTGTACTTTCTTCTTTGAGAGGATGCCTGCTATTAGTTTGGGGATGCCTCTACCACAGGTTAACCCCCGTGAGCCCAGATTAGGCCATTGGGGTGACATTTTTCTCCGCCAAGGTGGTGGGGAAAGTCACTATTGTTACCACACTGATGACTTCTGGGGGTGGTGGGAGAGGCAAGTACCCGCATTTGAGCAGTTTCCCTATGTTGGATTGGATTTCCGTCACGATCCAGAGCTGGTGCTTCCGCCAGGTGGAGCCTGGGGAGATATTGGTATGTTTAATTTTGAGAATTTATTTAATTTTTTCAAACTTTTCAAGTATTTGATTTTTATGAATGAGTTTCAAAGTTCTAATCAAGTGTCATATGCAGATGTTGGGCCTGTTCATCCTGAGGGCCATCCTACTATCTATGTGAGGCCAGCTGATATTTCCACAGCGGATGCTATGTTGGGAACCCTGGAGAGGAAGATGAGTCGGTTGACTCATGAGATTCCTGCATGCCGCATGGACCAGATACCTGTAGACATGCAGGAAGATGTTGTTGGGGTGCCCCCAGCATGGCTTAGATTACTGCGGAGGGTTGCTAGACTAGTGATATGCTATCGCGATGCGGTAGATGATGAGGAGGTTCCTCCTTCTCCGTAGGAGAAGAAAACATTATATGTATATATTTTTGAGGCTACCATGCCCAGCTTTTGTACTTTTATGACTTGACTTGATGAACTCATGATCCAAAACTCATATTTTTTGATACGGTACCAGTTATATACAGTATCGGTTATTTACATGTGTATGCATCTAAATTTTATGTGTGTAATGTTATTTATGATAATGTTTGATGCAAATGCCAGTCTAACACATAGTTTGCTAATGAATCAGCTAAAGTGTTTAAACTCCTTGGAATGTGTTCATATCTGATAGAATGAAATTGTCTTTCCAAAAGTCTAACTCGTAGAAACTGACGTAGTAATCCTGGATCCCTAATCTGATAGACACCTGTTAATTGAAATACAATTAATTGTGAGTCAAGCCTTACCTCCAGATATGAAATGCCATGACTGAGAGAATCTCGAAGAAGTTCTATAACTGCACTGTATTCAGCCACATTATTCGTGGTAGGTCCCAAACAAACCCCCCCCGAAGAGACAAGTTGGTCAGCGGGTGAGTAAATGACCCAAGCTGCTGCAGCCAACTGACAGGTGTGGCGACTGGCGCCATCAGCAAATCCTAAGAAATGTGCAGTTGACATCTGGTACACGACATGAAAAACACACATAAGATCACCTAACGAGCATAACAAAACTAGCTTTACAAAAATATACAGCTATGTTACAAGAAAAAGTATTTCAGCCTAGGCGTAGTACTTCTTCAGGTGGGGTCAATGCCTGGATCCTCCTCAGGAGGCCAGGAAAAGGTGTTATGGAACTCACGGAAAAGATTGGTATATGGGATGATCTCGTCGAGATAACATCCCGTCTCAAAGAAAATATTTCCATTGACTCCAGTGAAAATGTTCACCAATGAGGTATGTAATCTATTTGCTTCAACAATAGCAACTTGTGAAGGAGTTAGACCAGTATTCTCATCTGGTGGTGAACAAAATTCACCTCTCTCTAACAAGTTAAGAAAAGGAAACAAGAAGGACACGCGATTTATATGTTCATGAGGATGGTCCGGGTCATTCAAGGCTTCTAACATTTCCTCATCAGAAGGTAAAGTACTTCCTGAACTGTTGAGAGAATGGATTGGGTCAGGTGTCTGAGTAGTGGCACAATCTATGTTTGACTCGACAGACACCAATTGAGTCGACATATACTCTGTTGTAGTTTGATGAGAATCCAAGTGGGTAACTTCTACAACAGGAGTGGGCACGGAGGGATTTATATCAGTTGAGTGAAACTCAGGATCAGTCGTTGAACTAACCATAGAAGTTTCAAGTGATGAACATCCCTCAGTCCCAACAAATAAAGTAGGAGCGGGTAGGTCAAAAGTGACAATCAGTGATCCTAAAAGTCCTACTCCTAAACTCTCGCCAACTGGGGTGTTTTGATCAATCAAAGGAACTGTGGTTTCTGAAGAAGTCTGGTGTTTTCCTTGAGTGAAAGAAAGTTGATCGACAGTAACGATCTTACCTTCAAATGGGAACATGACCACTCGAAAAACTGCCGATGCTATAGCTTGCATGGCATAAGTCCAACTCCTGCCCAATAACATATTGTAATCGAGCGAAGCATCCAGAACTTATATCTCAACAGCAACTGTCTTACCGGCCAAAGTGACATTAAATGATGGCAAAACTCCATGTGGACGGAAAGTTCTGCCATCAAATGTAGTAAGCATTGTGTTGGAAGGGACTAACTCAGGAGAACCTAGAGCTTTCCAACAGGAAATCGACATTACGCAAGTTGACGCTCCCTCATCTACTACAACTCGTCTAATGGTCATTGGACCATGAACGACCTCAATCTGGAGGGCAACATGATATGGCAACCGGTATTTGACATCAGTCATGTCAAATCGCGCAGACATGTTGGAGGACTCCATACTCCCAATAGCTGCCAGAAGTGCATTTCGTTGCAATGGACAACTCTGCAAGACTTCTAGAGTAGACATGGCACAAGGGGTTTGGGCTAGATCTTCAACCACATTGTAATTCAAAGCAGCCCGTGTGTTTGGGTTGTGCGATGCCCTCTTCAAGACACCTTTCGGAATCTTGGGCATTGGGTCCACAGGTATGTGGAGTGGAGTGGAGGATTCAACAATCTCCTTATCCTTTTTCTGTGCTTCCGGGGTATAGTTCCTGGCTCTAGTTTGAAAAAGTGCATCTGAATTAACCATGTTTATAAATGTTTGATCAACCAAAGCGTGTGAAGTGCCCCCAGTTTTGGAGGTGCCAGAAGTTGAGCCTTGCCCTTTAGGAAATGGATCTTTCAAGATGGCAGGCTTCTTCTCTCTTAAGAGCTTCTGGGCTTCTTCTAGTAGAGGGCATTGGTGGGTAAGGTGGTTCTGCTTGCAAAGTTTACAAGGGAACTTAACCTTCTTTTCTTCCTTGTTACCCTATTCGGCATTGTCTTTTTTGGGCTTTTGTTGGTTCCCCTCTCCTTTCTTGCCCTTCTTTTTGTTGTTGGGCTGCCGAGGGCCCTTTTGATTGTTTTGAACCTGATTGACAGGCTCATACATAGAAGGAGAGGTTGTGACGGAAGCAATGTCTGCAGTCAAATGTTTGACAGTTAAGGCTTGGACCTGTTTGGTTAGTGCTTCGAAGGCTGCAGAGTTAACTGAACCCACTATGCCGTCAGCATGTGGTCCAGGTTTGGGTCTACTCAGATCAGTGTTTGATCTCGGTGCGTCAGGTATAATCTCGTACAGTAAACCAGATTGTGCATATACAAGGTCTAACTGTTGAGTCCTTAAGATGACTTCTTCTTCATTGGATACTCTAGATGTCGCTACTTCCTTAGAAATATAAGGGAGGAGTGATTTCAAGTACCACTCAAGCAGGAACTCTGGAGGAATGTTGTCCTTTATGAGCCTCTTCCGTCTTCGCCACTCCTGAATGTGGTCAGATAAGTGAGTGGCTTTGTTTTGTCTAAAAGTAGACAAAAGTTCTGTTTCGGCATCATACCGAACAGGAAGCTGGAAATGGTTCAAAAAGACGGTTGCTAGGTCCCCAAAACTAGAGAAAGTAGCTGCAGGTAGTTCAATGTACCATTTGGCTGTAGGACCAGTTAAGGTCCTTTGAAACAATCTCTATCTGATGGAATCCTCGTTTAAGGAATTGGAAGAACACCAAAGGTGGAAGGTAGTGACATGGTCACCAGGATCTTCACTTGTTTTGCCTTCGAATTTTGAAATATCTGAAGGTAATTTGGTGGGAACTGATGGCCACGTGGCATTATGACACACAGGATCATTTGTCAGTTTAGAAAGATCTGGCAAATTTAAGGTTGCCAAAAATGGTAGACGAGGCCGATAAGATGTTACTTGATAAGGGGAACCACCCATTGTTTGTCCCATGAATTGTTGGTAGGGGTTGCCCCCAGCCATCTGGTGATAAGGGTTGCCCCTGGCCATGTGCTGATAGGAGTTGTCACTTACCAACTGTTGATAGGGGTTGCCCCCAGTTAACTGTTGGTAGGGGTTGCCCCCAGCTATTTGTTGGTAGGGGTTTCTCCCTGCCAGCTGTTGTTGTTGTACAAAAGAGTTATTAAAATTTACCCACCCATAGGAGAGTGGATTAGTGCCTTGCTGGTTCGTCCACTGTGACTGGGTGTTAGCCCCGCCATATTGCTGGTTAAAGATGTTGCCCCCTCCCCCTGAAAATAGGGAAAAAGGAACGTTACTTGCAGGCATGCTACCCTGGTTCATGTTAGGGCCTACAAAGGTGTTGAACCCAGTAGAAGCTGATGTGGACGGCGTAGTCATGGTACCCATGACTGGCATGTTTGCAGAAGCACTTGGTCCTACCACAGGTGTGGAAACCCAAGTACTAGGAATCTGATATAGCGGTTGAGTAGCAGAAGGTGTTGCACAGTTGGCCATACTGCTAAGTCCAACAGTAGGTGTAGGAATAGATGCCATCATTGTAGAACTAGGCATACCTAATGTTCTAGTGTTGAAACTGAAGGATGGAGTAGGCACAGATGTGGTTTATGCCTGACTAGGTGTAGCAGTAAAAGAAGGGTTAACTGTGCTGGCGTTCATACCTAAAGTGGGAGTTTGGGGAACCCCCTGTTCACCTCCTGAGTTAGACATCAGATGTCCAGGAAAGGAAAGGTCTGCAATAAAAAGGGGTTGCTGAAAACCAACAGGTGACAGAAGCGGAATTCTAGTATTAGTTAAGGGAGGATTGAAGGGAGTGCTATACTCCACGGAAGTAAGATCTTCCACCTCAACAGTACTGAAGTGTTGCTGGTCTGTGGCACCTGGTAGTGGTTCTTCAGGAACCTCAATTTCAAGGTTTTCTGTTACAAGTATTTCTTCAAGCAATTCTATTTCAGAGGTAATTTCTGAAGAAATACCGAGGTTTACCTGCTGTCGTCTAGCTGGTTGTATAGGTTCTGTCCTAACTGGTGGAAGGTTTTGAATCCTTCTTGATCTACGAAGTTGTTGATTCTCCGTGATTAAAAAATATAAATAACAGACTAGAACCTAGTGGCCACTACAACTAGGGGGCAAACAGCACACCAACTAAAAAAATTCCTAAGTATACAAACCAGTCAAACAAAGATGCCTTCCGGAGAAGAGTCTGGGATGATGAGGGCCCAGAATAGATCAACGAAGGAAGAAAGACAGTTACCCGGGGTCCACAATACAATGACTAAGGGTGCAAGCACTGGAATCACCCAACCGCCCTCCCAAAGACCTGCAAGGGATTTCCTCCCACGTCTGTCTTAGGTACAACAGATATACCCTCTGCTGTCACCTGTGTATGAACCTAGAAGTCTGATACTATGGATACCACAACACCGAAAATTCCTGGGGGAACAATCACCGGTCAAATCAGAAAGCGTGGGCAGGGTAGCTAATCCCTAAACTCGAAAGAGTCCCCAATACGCAATCCGATCCTAGTGTATGCTCGAACAGTAAGTAGGAGGAGTATTCCCACAAACTGATCTCACAATGACCTACTGCATAGATCCCAGGCAAATTTTGAGTGAGGTGGGTTTACCTATGATAGTCTCACTATGATTTTTGTGCAATGTGTGATCATGGGTGGTTTAAGGTGATTTAAACCCAAGACCCTAACCAAAACTAGTTGGTGTAGTGTATCCTAAAAAGAAAAAGCTTCTAATTCATTTTATTAACAAATTTTAGGGATTTTATTACGCAAAAAGGATAGTGGGTGTGTGGGCGTGGTTATAACAAGAAAACAAAAGTGCAAATATAATTCAATCTTTCTACAACGAAACTTTTCATATCTACTTCTTTCCAAAACTGAAAATCTAAGCACACCTACTTAAAATTTTTTGTTTTCTTTCTTGAAATTATACTAAGCTATCTTGCAATAACCGAAACAAGTTCTACTTAAGCTTAAAATACCAAAATCTTTTTGCTTTTTCAATAAACGAAAAAGAACTATGCAAAAATGGAAAGCCAAATAAAACTTTATATGCAAAGTGTGTAAGTATGGATAAAAATTCTTAGGCCTAAAGCGATCGAAACCCTAGCTCGACAAAGACTTGATCTACAGGTTTTTTACAAGGAAAAAGCCTATAAACTTGAGAACAAAGTGGAAGAAAACAATAGAGAAAGACACCAAAGGACTAGCCTAAAGTATCTAGCCCTAGAAAGACCACTATGCCAAGTACAAGTAGACAAGCAGGCTGCCTTACTAACACAAAGAAACTGAGAAAATGAACTAGCCTATAGCTGTTTAAAAAGCACTTGTAACCAGCAGAAGACAAAGAGTCCAGGAAGAATGAAACTTGACCAAAAAGAAGACACCCTACAGGCTCTACCAAGGACCAAACCCTAAAACAAAGGACGGAAGTAGTAGAGAGCAGACCACATCACCACAAACAGCGGACACAGGAGTGTACAGGTTCGTAAACTGGCAACAGGCAGTCAGGGTCTAAAAAAGTGAAAGTGTTCGTCACCAAACACCACCAAATCTTCCAAAAAGTCAATAAAAAGTTCAAAAAATCCCAAAGGTCAACAAGCGGTTTAAAAGATGGAAAAAACTTTAAGGAGAGGTTCTATGACTTGAACAACAATTAAAAACCTCATGCAATCATCAAAGGGATCCTACAACACAGTCAGCAAATCATAAACAAGGGCTAAAAACAAGCAAACCAAAAATTGACTGCTTCAGAAAGTGTACTCTACTGTGTAGTAGAGAAACTCGCACCCCTACTGAAACGGGCGCTACTGTATATACAACACAGTAGCGTATGGGTGCTACTGTACATATATCAGAGTAGCGCTCATATTTCAAAGGCTTGAAAACTGACTTTGGAAGGTATAAAAAACTGATGAAAGCAGGCAAGAAAAAGGCAAGGGATACCTAAAAAGGTTCTTGACACATCGAAGAAGTCAAAACAAACTGAGAAAACACACAAGAACAAAGTTTCCTAAAGCCAAAAACTCTATGTCCCCAGTATGGTCGCGTGTCCAACTTCCAAATCTACCTTTTAACCGAAGTCTGATCCTAGCCTTGACCCGGTCTCGTGTCCAGCTTCTGAATCTACCTTTCCTTCAGCAAACCTGCAACAACAATACCTTTCTCAAAACATTTTGGGCAATATATAAAGCTTGACATAAACATAAGCAATATTTAACATTCAGCATTGACCAAAATAAATCCAATTTAAAATGCCGTTTTCTAACACATTCAAATTGGAACAAGAAAAACACTTCAACCTTTATTTGTCAAAAAGTAGAATGAAGTACAAGTATACCTGACAATGAAGCAGGCTCCTGCAACTAGATTCTGGGCTCTGGCTCTGCTCTGGCTTGAATGTCTTCTGCAACAACTTCTCCAATGTCCTAAAGTTTCTCCATTAACTCATCCTCTAGCTTTTCTAGCAATAATTTCTAACCTTGCTCCTTTAACCTTCTTGGTATTTATAGGTTCAAAGAAGCAGTTCAGGTCGAGATGTAGTTATGGAGGAAGTTGGGGGAGTTAGGAAACTGCCATCAACTAATCCTCCTCGATGAATTAATATATTTTTTAATCATCTTTTAATGTGTACGCGACTCTTCTTCAGTGGAGTAGCGTATAGGGCGCTACCCTAGTGTTTAACAACTAGCGCTCAATCGATTTTAAATGTCGAGCGCTACTTTGCTATACTGGAGTAGCGTATACTTGGATATGGGTGCTACTATTATACAATGGAGTAGCATATGGGCGCTAGTATCTTTAAGTAGAGTAGCGCTCATATCTTAAAATGATATTTTTTGTGGTTTTCCAATATTTTCAGGAAATGGAATGAGTTGTCATATCATCCAAGGTCAACATGCTCCTCCATCCAAGTTGTCCTTTTGTGTGATCAGCAGCTCAGGGTGATCACGGACGGAGAGGTGCAAGTTTGACCTATAACAAAGGGTCAGTCGATCCTTGTTATGTTCTCCATTCTAGTTATCGTTGAATTGCTAGATAAAGGTTTTCACAATTATATACTAAACGAAGTGGCGTCCGATAGTTCTTTATGTAAAATGAAATTAAGGACAAACAATTTGTATATGTTATAACTTAGTTGATGTCTGGTTCCTACTATTTACTGCGGAGGTCAGAAGTTGGGAATTGCCAGCGTATACTTTGAAGATCAAATGGTCTTACATTTCTCTCATAAATAAAGGGACGTTCATCCCTTCTTGTGCTTAGTATTCTTTCGGTGTTCACCATTTTAGATATATATGAATTGACATATTAGACTTCGTAGGTTGAATATTTTTATAATTCCCTCATAAATTAAGGGGCGAACAACCCTTCTTCTACTGAGTATTCTATTCATAATAGTTCCAGAATGCAAGAAGGGTTGGTCGATCCTTCTTTATTTTGCTATTCTAGATATAGGTGAATTGCTATATATAGTTGTTCACAATTATATACTAAACGAAGGGGCGAACAATCCTTCTCGTCGGAAAATGGAAGTCCGGACAAACATTTTTATATGTTAGAACTTAGATGATGTCCGGGGTCCCTACTATTTACAGCGGAAGTCAGATGTCGGAAGTCGGAAATTGTCGACATAGCCTTCGTAGATTAAATATTTTTACGTTTATCTTGTAAATGAAGGTTCGAATGACCCTTGTTGTGCTCATTATTCTTGCCATGTTCACCATTTTGGATATACATGAATTGACGGCCTAGCATTTGTAGGTTGAATATTTTTAAAATTCCATGATAAATAAATTGGCGGGAGAAGCTTCTTCTACCTAGTTTTCTTTTCATAATCTTTCTAGACTGCAAGAAGGGTCGATCGATCCTTCTTGTGTTCTCCCTTTTGGATAGAGGTGATTTGCTAGATATAGGTGTTGAGTATTCTTCCAGTGTTCACCATTTTTTATATAAATATGTTGACGTTCTATCCTTAGTAGGTTTAATAATTTTACAAATCCCTCATAAATGAAGGGAAGCCAACCCTTCTTCTGCCACGTATTCTTTTCGTAATAGTTCTTGACTGAAATAAGGGTTGGTCGATCCTTCTTGCGTTCTCCATGGTCGATCCTTCTTGCGTTCTCCATTCTGGTTATGGGATATGTTGCATAAATGTGTTCACAATTATCCACTAAATGAAGGTGTGGTCCATCCTTCTTGTCCAGAAATGGAAGTTGGCACAATTGTTTTCTATATGCCATACATTAGCTTATGCCCGAATCCCCACTATTAATAAAATGGGAGCCCCAGTTGCTAATATGTGGAGGTAATATCGAATTCTTTCATCTTGATTATGGGGTTTATTTATTAATGTCTTCATTCTCACTTTTCCATGCTTTGGATCAAATAAAATTTTCTGAATAACTCTATCTTTTATGCATTTTGTGAGTTGCAGAAAGATTGGTTTTTTCCTTTGAAATACATCGTTTCTGCAATTCGCAATGTGGATTGCAGAACTTTCCTTTTTTTAGTTTTGAATTTTTTCCTTCCGCATTTCCGCAACCCGCAATGTGGATTGTGGAGATCGAAAATCTTTATGTTTTGAATTCCTTCTTTCCGCAATTCCGCAATCCTTCTTCCCCCAATTTTGCAATCCGCGGAAGTCAGAAAGTGTTTAGTCAACAAGTCACATTTTCGGTTCTGCAATTCCGCAGTCCGCAATTCTGATTGCGGAAATCAGAAACCCCACTAAAAATGAAATTCTGAAAGGAATTTGGCACAGCCTATGCACCTTGACAACCCCAATTGTTGCTTAATAAGGAATTCCTGGGCTCTATTGTAGGCACAACATATCCCATTTTTATTAATAAAACAGGAGCCCCATTTATTTATTCTGAAGGTAATTTCCTATTTCCTTCTCTTATTTCTGGGGTGTCTTGATTGTTGTCTTTATTTTCATATCTTTTTCATAATTTGGACTTAATAAAATTTTCTTTCAAAATCTTGTTTTTATGTGTTTTTTGATTTGTGGAAAACTTAGTTTTTCTTTGAAACGTGTCATTTCCGCAATGCGGATTGCGAAAGTTAAAAAATTTCTTGTTTCAAATTCTTCCTTTTCCTTTTCCACAACCCGCAAAGCAGATTGCATATGTTGGAAAGCAGCTATTCAAATAAATATCATTTTTGGTTCTACATTTCCTCAACCCGCAAATTGTGGATTGCAGAATGCGGAAATTATTTGGTAAATACAAAATGCATTTATGTTTCCACATCCCGCAATGCGGATTGTAGAAATCGGAAACTAAGTTAAACAAATTTAAATTACAATCCCGCAAGCCGCAAGCCGTAATGATCATTTCGAAAAGGAAACAAGAAATCACTTAATTTATAATTTGCACTTCCGTAACCCTAAGTAAAAATTTTCAAAAAAAAAAAATCAAAAAATATCGCTCCTGCTTTTCTCTTTTCTCTTTATAATCTCAACTGTCGATTTCTTTATGATTTACAGTATGGATTGATTTCATAGTTGGTTAAATGTTTTGAATTTTTATTACTTTTTACCATTCTTGAATTGCAAATCTCAGTTTGGTGAACGAATTTTACTACAGATTTTTACCATGTCCACGAATTTACCTCCTTCGTCGGTTTACAAGTAGGTTTTCGATCTTTTTTATCAATCATTTTCCCAAATTCGAAAATCAATTAGGTAGGTTTAATTAGTTGTTTTTCATCATTTTTATCATAAATTTCAAGATTTTATCAACCATGTCAAGAAACTCTCGATCCAAGACTCCCCTAAAGGAATTAAAGAACAAGGATGCAAACAGTGGCATCATGTCGGATACAAGTGGGTGGGTGTCCGAAACCTATTACCTCGACTGGACGTGGATTTATTCCATTTTTTATAGCAATGATTTCTCATCAATCCAACGTGAGCATCCAACCTACATAAACATCAAAAAATCCCAACTCCACGCCATTGTGGCAAGACCTGCGTTGATTCCCTGCAACGACGCTATTAAGTGGGTTATTGACCATGCTAATCCACAATATCATTTTTTAAATGATAAGACTGGAACCCAATCGACTTCCTTCCGACCTGAGGTTTTTGCTAGATCATACGTCCTTAGGTCACATAAACAGCTGCTCAACAAGAAATTCATGCACTCCACTTCGACCCATTATAATTTTGAGGAAATGATTAAATCCTGGATGGAAAACCCTACCTGATTTACACCTAAGGCTGACAAGTTATACCCCATCTCTTGGTTTAGGGAACCCTTCTCCTTGTTGGTAGCCATGATCTACAGATTATATGCATTTCTGAATTTTTCAGTGTTCAATGCCGAATGGGCACGCTTGGACCATCATGTGCTTACTACAGGGGAATCCTTCAATTGGGCTCAAATTTTGTCAATGGAATTAAAGGCGGCAATTGAAAAGTACCAGAATCCTGTCGCCTCAAGGAATCCTACATTTTTCTTCTCCGCATATGTTATGGATGTTTACTTCTCCACTTTCCCTTTCCCTACTATGGGATGGAACTAGACATTAGATGCACCTCCATTCCATATATATTGCTCTGCGCTGTGGGAGGATAATTTTACACATCTCATATATGACATATTTGACCACTTCATTGGCACAATTTATCAAATGATCTTCAAGGAGGATGCTCCTACCTTTTCAGATCAAGACAAGACTCTGATATCTACAATGGGAGATTGGTACATGGGGGAATATTTCTCCTATATCGGGATTTGGGGCAGCAACACAGCCCATTTACTTCCCAGGATAGTACCAAACAGGATGGTACTGGAGGAAATATGTTTTCAGACAATAATTGATGGTGTTTTTTCGAAGTTAACTGCAACTAAGAGGAAGGGGTGGCCCAAGTTCCCCTTAATATTGGATCTTTGGTAATCTAGAATTCAACTCATGCAGCCCTACTTGGAAAGAAAATTACCACTCTGAAACTGGGAAAGGCTCCCAAGAGGATGCACAACCCAATGTCCTTCTTGGCTAACCATTTCACACAAGAGCATATGAAAAGTGCCTATGGTCATCAAACTATTCCTGAAGACTCCATCTATCAAGGTGCTAATTCTTTTGTTGAAGTTTTGAATAGAACCAATTCCTTGGATGAGAAGCACTTCATCTTTCAATATTAGCAAGATCTAAAGGCCAGGGTGCTGCGGTACAGGAAGCCGGAACTGTCTCTTCAAGAAAGGGCTCGGAAAGAGTTAGTAGAAAAAGAGGCTCAGAAAGCACAAGTTAGCACTCTTTTGATGTTAACTTACCAAACCAATGACAAAGGAAAAGCACCTATTGAGGACACACCCCAGCCAAAGCGCTTGGCTTCTCTCAATGCTCTCAACAATTCTACTCCAGAGATGAAGAAGGACTTGGCACTGATGACTTCAGTGGTTGAAAATCAAGCTATTTCTTCCACCACTCTAGTAAAGAAACAAAAGATCGAAGGTTCTGCACCAAAGGTTACTATGCTTCACATTGAAGATAGTGACAAAGAAGATGAGTCACTTCCTTCCAAATTCTCGTTCCCAATAACTATCCCTATCATCCTACTAGAGGTTATTTCATTCACTTAGAGCTCTTATGATCCATTGGAAGATATAGTGATTGATGACCCTCTCCCTGGTATTCATTTCTCATAGGTCACTATTGTTGCAGTTGTGACATCCTCCACACCCCAAGCCAGTTCCACTATTTTACCTTCCATCCCATCACCTGATATTGCAGTTCCTTCATTTACATCAACTGAGCCATCTGTTACCCCTATTGAGACTTCCCAAGAGTCGCCTGTGACACCTATTTCTGTTACACCTTCACAAACTTCTGAATTTCAAGTCTCTATTGTACCTTCAGAATCAGTTGTAATGTCAACTACTGTTGCATATTTAGGTCTTGTCACCTCAACCACTTCTCCTATCTCTTCACCACCAACTTCCAATACTGCAACATCATATGTTTCCTTTCCCAAAATATCCATGTCAATCCCAACTCCTGTTGTCTCCCAGACTATGCCCTTGGTCACAACTACAAAAGTGTCAACATCCTCTGTGGAAACAACAACATATTTTGGAGAAGATGTGGTGGTTTCCTCGGGGGAATATTTTTGGAGTAGATTAGAGAAAGCTGTAGTAAAGAAAGGTTCTAAAACACCCAAGAAAGGGAATTTAGTGTAGGGCACTGTCCCAAATCAAGTTATTTGGAGGAGAACCTCAACTGATGTTCAACAAGAAGCCGTTGAGACTACTACAACCATGGGAGAATTTGCAGGAGAAAATTATGACTCTGTCACCTTGTTGAATAAGGAAATTGAGGTGAAGGAACAACAATTGATGAAAATCAGGAAAGATTAGATTCCAATCAACAAACAACATCAATCTCAACTTCAAGAGTTGAAAGATGGTCATGAGAATCATCTTAAAGACCTGCAAGCATAGGACGCAGCTCTCCAACAATAGCTGTAGGAAGCACAGGTGTTGAATGTTGGATTTGCTGAGAAGATGATAGTTCTTGAGCTGCAGTTGAAAGATTCACAGACCATAGAAGCTACCTCCTCTTTCTCCAAGTTTTCTAAAGAAGAATTCAAGGAACTTACCTTAAAAATTCAAGATGATCACAAGAATTTGCTTACTGGATTATTTGAAAGGTTGGATGAGATTCGAGAGACCTACAATTCCTTTGAACGATATTAAAATATCTTAGATGATCATAATCAGAGGATACGTGAGGCTACCAAAGATCAAGCAGTTGTGATTGATTTGTAGAGGTATATTAAAGATAACCTGATGAGATAACCATCCTGGACAAATTCAAACTCAGGAGAATCAAGGTTTGTTTGGAATCTTGAGAAAATGAATGTGAGTTGATTGAAACCATTATTTAGGAAGCACAAAAGGTTTGCAGCAGAAGTTTGTTTGTGTCTGACAGCTTGTTGAATTTGTTGGAATTCCCCATCTTGTGCCAGATTGAGACTTCTCTTCCACCTAAGGTTATGATTGAACAAGTTGAAGAGAAATACTTGAATTCCAAGGAGCACATTGAGGAGTTGGATCATATCGGTATAGTTGAGATTAAGGAACTCATTGAATCACCTATAGATTCACAAATGAAGTTTAACATTTTCTTGCGTGAGTGGGAAAAGATGAAGAAGAGAGAGATCGAATCTTTTACTTGCAAGGTGCAAGTAACACTTGAGAATGATCGATACCAGGATGTGGATTATTTGCTAGATGTATTTTCCAAGTGGCAATCTTCCCTTAGCAAATCTTAAAATGATATTTTGTAATCCCTATTTTTGTGGGAGATCTTCCTTTTGTAATCATTTGTAATTATTATTTAAGGGGGATTAGATCTTATAGGAAAGGGGGTTAGAAACCACCAAAGAAGAACTCGAGATGCTCTGTATTTTGGAGACTCGTAATTTCTTGAAATCTTAATAAATTCAGTCAGTTTCTCTTGAACCTCTTTTGTGATATTTGTCAAATGTCTTTGATAAGTTATGATTTCCTAGCTAATCATTGAATAACTATATTTTTATGTTGCATGCTTTTTAAGTACATGAGATCTATGTGCTTTATTTTTCACCACCTGATCCGTGTGTAAGCTATGTTTTTAACGAATTTCTTTATTTAATTCATATCACTTACCTATGCAATTACCAAAATAGTCATATGTAGTTTGATACTAAATTGTAAATTGGCATATCAATGACATGACAGTCTTACAATTTAATCCTTTGAATTAAAATAAATCAATTTTATTTGTATTGTTTTATTTTGAAGCAAGTGATGTTAGATCTAATTCAAATATTTATAAATTATTGATACTGTGACATATTCCATACCTCTTGCCATTCCTACCATTTTACCTTCTGTCTCATCATCAGATCTCACTGCTCCTCCATCCACGCCAGTAGATCAACCTGTTGCCCCTGTTGAAAATCACCAAGATCTAGCTCAAATTCAAGTATCAACTGCACCTTCAGAGCAAGATGAGATTCAAGTTTTAATTGCTCCTGCAGGACCTATCACTTCATCCACCACTTCCATTTCTTCACCTTCATCATCCACTGCTGCAATGGCTTCCATTTCCATTCCTCATATAACTATGTCGATTCCAACCCCTACGATTTCCCAACCTATTTATTTGGTCATAGTTCCAGGAGTGTCTTCATCCCCTGTGGAAGAAGTAGCATATTTTGGAGAATATGCAGTGGTCTCTCTTGGAGAGTATTTTTGGAGTATTTATAATGCATCATTTATTTTTTCTCTGTTCTTGGTACCCAATCCCATTAATCCCTCTTATTTTTTCTCCATTGCAATCTTATAGTCATATCACGCCTCCCCTTGAAGACGTATGAGGGGAATGATTAATTTACAGGTATACATAACACAGGATAGCAAAGCCACACGTTCACTAACCAGATTCCTTATCTTTAAACCCTGAAACCATGAGTGGCTATGTTTATCTATTTATTTATATGTCTGGGTACATGCACTCAATCCTTCATTATAATGTCTCCATCATTATATATACCATCTAGCACTTTCAAAACACACTGATAATTATCAAGGGTGGTGCTTTGTTTTATGTTTATCCTTGATGTCCATTTCTTTTTAAAAGTAAGATGCCCTAGTTTTTATTTTTATGGAAAAATTGTCAATTTTTTTTAATAAATTGATTTTTTTTTTATAATTGATACCGAGTGCAAACTGAAGTATTAATATGGTATAATGAGCAGACTAATATATATATCGGATCATGAGAAGGGAGTATTCTAACGCTTCAACGATTTTTCTCGACGTCCGTTGAAGGGTTAGACCCTCCACCAATTCCTCTGACAGCTCCGAGAACCTCCCATCCAGCTCATCCACGTGGTCCCCACCTCCTTGACTGCATAGGCCCTGCCGGATCCTGCACCATCCCGTCGCCCCAGATCCATCGACCCAGTCCACTCCCTTATGCTTTACCCTGCTCGACATCATGTCCATGTATTCAATGCATGCTACCAACCCCTCGACCCAATTCAATCCAACTCGTTTTCCTAGCATGTCGCATCTCCTCTGCTTCTTGGACCCCCATATCCCATGTCCTGCAAGCTCCTATCTCTGCTTGTTCTCTTTGCATTCCTTTGTTGGTTCCTATGTTCTCAATTTGACCACGAAACTAGAGCGGGACATGGAAATATGTTGCAGCGGAGGATGGAGGGTGATGGCATTAATGACATCGAGAAGCATGGATGGGAGGTGGAGTAGGATATGCAGCGATGAGACGGTGGAGGTTCCGGTGGGGATATGCTATCAGGGAGGTGGGGTCCGCATTGATGAGCTGGATGGGAGGTGCCAGGAGCTACGAGAAGAATTGATGGAGGGTCTAATGCTTCGACGGACACCGAGAGAAATTGTTGAAGTGTTATACTACTCCTCACGAGAATTTGTTTCAGGATCACAAGAACGATCCTCTACTCAACACATGGTAATCGGTAAATATTCTGCTATAGCTTACCCATTTAATTCTCTGTGCTAGTTGAAAGTGAGAAATCAACATCAACCATAGATATTTTATTATGCTGCTCACCCACCATAGATTTGCTTACTGAATTTAACATGTACCAAAGGTCATTTCACCACAGTTTCCAATGTTATAGAAAATGCACCTTTTCCTAGCGGATTCCCTATCCGCCACAGATCTCAACCCTCCTCGAATCCAAACCATTGATTTCTTATAAATTAACCATTTTGATCCCATAACTGTTGATTTATTATAATTTAACCATTTTGATCCTGTCAGTGTGTAAGAAAGGTAAATTTTTTCTTAAATTACTTCGTCTGACGCATCAAGTTTTCACGGGAATTGTTTGGCCGCCATCGTATTTACCTGACTGCCGAAATATTTGCAGTAGTTCCCTTGCAATAGTAAGAAATATCTGGTGCGATAATCGAAGCTAAGGTAATAGTTCCACACAGTGGGCTCTATTTTACGCTCGGTCCCATCTACATTCGATGCAGTTGAAGCCCTATGCAGGTTCCATGCTCGGTTTAGACTCCAGTCACATGCTCAATTCAAGAATCTTATATAGTTGTCCCATTCATAAGCAGACCACCCGTTGATCCCAAATATTTTGCACTGAACAAGTAAGTATCTTGAGCAAATTTATCCTTGTTCTTTTTAATTTTATCAAGAGTAATAAGACCATATATATTAAATAAACTCATAATATATTCTAAAAGTTTGTAATTCTCTTCCAAACCCAGGATCGGATCTATACTGACCAATATCTCCTTACCATTTCCTACTCGCCAATAGAGATCATTTTCCATCCAATTGTAAACATTTAGGAAACCATCCCAAACAGAAGATACACCTCTTGTTCTTTTCTTTGGATATTTGATCCAGTTGCCAGCCAATTAGAAGTTCTTTTAATGAAACTTTGAGTTAATTTATTATTGTCAATTGAAGTGTAATTTTTTAATTAAATTCCTTCATTCAAGAAGGGTGGTATGAATATATAAAATTCAACCTAAAATTAAGTTCATCCTTTCAATTTTGATCCTTGATACGATTCTAAAAATTTGTATAAGTTAAATTCATATGTTTATATGGAAATGGTACCATTAATATCCTTAATATTCGTTTATACAATCTTTATACTAATTTTAAAAATCAAATACGCCACGTGGCACAATCTGGGTGTTCCACGTGTCACCCTGGGAAACTAGATATCAACATTTTAACAACAAAATTTATAGAATTTTTGCTACAAAGAGTTTGTTGGCAAGTTGAAATATTGTCAGAGAAACAGAGGTCACTCTTTCGAGGCATTGGAAGTAGATGCTGAGGAGAAAGAGAGTCCTCTCCTTCCTCCAGGGATGATTTTTTAGGAGTGGTGAAAGTAGATATCGGTAGTCTAAACACAAATTTCATAGGAACATTGCTTCACACATTTTGCTGGCAAGTGGAAATATCCATAGATAAAAAGAGACCGCTCTTTCTCCAAGTTCTATTTTTACAATTCCCTCATAAATGAAGGGGCGGTCGACCCTTCTTCTTCCCAAAATTCTTTTTGTTATAGTCCAACACTGCAAGAAGGTTCAATTGATCCATCTTGTGTTCTCCATTTTGGTTATCGTTGAATTGCAAGATAAGGGTTTTGACAATTATATACTAAACGAAGGGGCATCTGATCCTTCTTGTCAAAAACGGCAGTCGGGACAAGCAATTTGTATATGTTATAACTTAGATGATGTTCGGTCCCTACTATTTACTGTCGAAGTCGAAAGTCGGGAATTGTCAGCCTAGCCTTCGTAGATCAAATAATTTTACATTTATCTCATAAATGAAGGGTCGGTCAACCCTTCTTGTGCTCAGTATTCTTGCGGTGTTCACCATTTTAGATATAGATGAATTGACGTCTTAGCCTTTGTAGGTTGAATATTTTTAAAATTCCATCATAAATGAAGGGGCGGTCGACCCTTTTTCTGCTTGGTATTCTATTAATAATAGTTCTAGAATGAAAGAAGGTGTTAGTACCCCAAGAAATCTTGTGATTAATTGTCTTCTGGTGACATTAATTGTCTTCTGGCAAGCATCGACAGTGCAATATAGAACATTTTCATGGTAAGTTCTCGGGAGGTTTGCAAGCTTGGTCAAGAAAAAGAACATTTGTCCTCAGTTGCAGACACCATGGTCACAAAAGAAAAATGGTCCTAAGTGTTGGTGAACGAACTCTTTTTGAGGGGCCTAGAAGATTCTTAACCTAAGTCAAAAGTGAAGAAAATCTTTGATTTAGCAAAAGAGTAAATTTTATGAAGAAAAGCATTGATTCCTAAAATTTAGGCATTATGGAAAAGGTTTTAATTTTTATAATTTTTTGCCAAAGCCAAACTTTAAAGAGGTTTTGTGTAAAGTGTAAAGCCAAAAAGGAAAAAAGGGCCTTAATATTTATATTAACCCTAAGTTTTCAGCCTTATGGAGGTTTTTCGCAACAAAGTCAAGTATAAGCGCTAAAGTTCTTTTGACACTTTAATTGTGGGCCAAAGCTTCAAGGTGGAGCAAAAGTTATTACCGCCTTTCACCATGGGACCGAGCCTCAAGTCAAGAAGGGCCTATAGATCATCCATTACCCAAGTGCCCAAGGCCAAAGGCCTCCTTTATTTGTTACTTGATATATAATGTAAGCTAGAGGATATATAAAGAGTAAGAAACCTCCTTATGTCTTGCATGTGGGACAAGCCAAATAATAAGAAATGTGGATTATGTGAATCGAAGGTGCAGAAATCAAGAGGATAGATCGACGGTGTATGAATCCTATCGCCTTGACCACATGCGCATGGGATAGAGAGATTGAGACTTGCGATGGGGGAAACCACCATCCCACATGTCTTTCCTTAAGATCATCGCATGTATGTAAGTGGTATTACTAGCAACTTTAAGCTTGTACGATACCACCCTTTTGGAAGTCTTATAAAGGAGAAATGGTCCCATTCTTGGCAGTGTATTTTTTCATATCACCGAAGTGTCAAAAATCCCCAAACCCTAAACGTCGAATTTGATGAGGCAGGAAAATGCCCTTCGTCCAAGTGTGCGATGTGTACTGCCTCCACGTTTTTGTGGTTAGGGGAGAAACATGCCCGATTACGCTGGGGCATGCAAGTAAGCTCGTTCTCTCTCCAGTTATCAAAGCCCGGCTTCTTGTTCAATTATTGGGCTCACAGTGGTCTGAAACTATGTCAATGGGAGATACATGAAACCGAACTAGAGCGTGCATGATACCACCATCGTCTGCGTAGGTTTCAGTCAAATGCCGGAGATGGGGGTCTGTCAAAATGGTGCCAACCGAGCCGATAGCCGTAGAAACGTTTGCAGAACATCCTGGGCTAGGTCGTTTTGCAGGGAGCTGTCGTATTCTAATAAAGAAAGCGTTGTTTCTTCTATAAACTCATCAGCATTCCAGGGTGCAGAAAGAGGATAGGGTTTTGCATTTATGGAGGGCTCTATATTGAACACCACTAAATGTTAGGGTTTCTGTCCTCACAATGTCAAAACAGTGGCGAATAAGTTCATCTCCTCGTTTAGCATGGTTTTTGCTCCTACTAAGACTGGTTGTTGCATTTTTCTCCCCCAGAGCACTAGTAAGTTGAACTCCGGAAAGGTTGTGGCCGTGAGGCCTAGCTCTCGTGGCAAGAGGGAAAATGCCATCCCTGTTGATGTTAGGAAGGGCGACCATGTTGTTCTTTGCCGAATAAGGTGAGACAAAAATAAAACTTGCAAGAAGTGAATACCACTTGTTTTGCGACAATGGCATCCTTGGCGTCATGAAGAGTTGAGTTGCCTACAATCAAGATATGCATTTTCGATTCTGGTGAGGTGGGTCGAATTGCTTTGTTGACAGATTTTTCGAAAAAGGCCGAGCAATGTAGATGCTATTCTCATGCCAATCGTTTGTTAGTTTGAACAGTTGGTATCAACTTGGAAAGAGACAACCTGTAAAGAGTCTCAATTTAATACAACTTGAAGTTAGAACACAATGACAATTTCTTCCAAGATTTACGAACTGTATACCCTAGAGCTCGTGCAAGGTGCAACATGTGTGTAGTTCAATATGTGCGTAGGTGATGTTGTGATTGCAGCCTACGAGGGCTACTCTTTAGGAGGTGTTCAATGGCCTATTAGCTACCCCATTTGTATGTATTTTCTAGAGTTCTCATATTGACAGAATTAAGGTCATAGACGAAGAATGGCTGGTTGCTTCTACTACTGCGTCTTGATGTAGTAGGATTGTATGCAGAAAAGAGACACATCGTCGTGCAAATACCTGGAAAAGGGTTAGGGTTTATAATTTTCATTTCAAACCTTTGGTAAAAAATAACCCCAAACTATTATTCAGATACATATTGTGGTCAGGTAAACTCTATGAAAACTGTAGCTATTATATCTCTTGGAGTGAAATTCAACAAAGCCATGGAATATAATTTGGAGACTACATGGTTGTAGCACCTGGCATTTAAAAGACAAACAGAAATGAAAAATTCAGAGTCAGAGGAGCAGCCACCTAGAGGGCATCTATAATATCTTTTGTCTTTTGTTTTGTAATAAATTTACAGAAAATTATTGTCGGATGTAAAAGGCAGTTAGGATTTCTCTTAATTTCTATTTTGAAAAGATAGGGGCAGATTGGTATTGATGATGCATCAGCAGCTTGTAACTATTTTCTGTTAAGAGTTAGGTCAAATAGGAGGCTCCGGGAAGCTATATAATCCTTGTAATAGAAGAACTAAGGTGTGAGTGAATCATTTGGCTGAAGCCTAGGAGAGCTCAGCTCTATTTTTTGGAGATTTTATTGTTAATACATCAGCAGTGTTTGAGGCTGGGTTATTTGCAGAGATTTCCTGTGTCATTTTTCTTGCAGTCTGCCTTTCCTTTCCCATGTTAATTTGTTTATCTTTCTTTGTAATTCATTCTGTTAAATTTCTCTCATGCTTGGATAAGTGTAGCATTGGGATGGGATTCATAGAAATAATTCCCTACTCCTTTCATTTCAGGCATTTCACCACTAATTTCTGCTAAAGTTGGCATAGGATTCATCCTTGTTAGATGCCCTATGTTGATGGACTGTTCATTCTTCTTCTATTTCACCCCTTAAATCTCTCTAACTATGCATGGGTCGCTACCTTGCCTCTGTTTATATATCTTATGCAGCTAAACTGTTATGTGTTTTATGATTCATCTTTTGACTCCATTGCCCAATAATTCTCCTCCCGATTCTCTTACCCATGTTTTAAACAATTTGTTCCAGTAGAAATCTAATCTTCTACACATATTTTTTCATTGAATATCTTAAATGTTGAATGCTGGTCTGTTGCTTCATTACTAACAGTCTTGATGATTTCCAGCATTCTAAAAGTTAAAGAGAGAGCCCTCTCTGCTTGTGTTAGGTCAGAAACATAAGCCAAAGATTGGTTAGCGGTTACCCAGAATTACCATCTCCACAACCTAGGGGGTCAATTTTGGTGTTAACAAATTGGCGCCGTTGCCAGGGAAGAGATTGTTTCACAATCCCTGGGAGAACGACAAAGTTCAGATCTGAATGCTGATGGTGAACAACAGTTAGACATCAAGAAGGTTGTGTCGTTCACCTGGCGACTCCACTCAGAAAATTTCCAGTGCAAAGGTGACTCCACTAGGAGGATCAGTGACTCCATATCATAATTTGAGATGTTGAATGTCTCATGGTGACTCCATATTGAAGAAACCCAGCAGCCCATTGTTTCACAGTCTAGTCTCCTCAGTCTTCAAATCAGAATTTGCAGCTCTAGTATTTCAAGATGACTTCATTGTTAAGAAGGTATGCTCCTTTAAGCAGGTCTCATATTCCTAGTTTTCCGAATCAAATCCCTAAGGTAGATTGGCAAACCTACTTACCTAAATTCAGAGATGAAGATCATGATAATGCTGCTTTGCATTTAATCAAATTTCATATACATGTACACAAGCTGAATATTAGGTTTCATGAGGACTGTCTTATGAAAATGTTCATGGCTTCTTTAGAAGGCAAAGCAAGGGATTGGTATGAAGGTTTGAGACCTGGCAGTTTGTTTTCTTTAAAGGATTTTCACACAGCATTTTATGAGCATTATAAAGGGTATTTTTTATCTTTATATTTAGTAGAAGATTGTTGTGGCCTGTTTGAGGGTTTCATACAGTACCTTGAAAGCATTAATAAAGATCTGGAAAGTATGAATGATGAAGACCTGTATGAAGCCGTTTATCATTTTTCTTCACAAATCCATAGTCAAGAATTCAAGAAAACTCTCAAGAAACAGTTACACCCTCATCTGAAAATAAAGAAAGTAGTAACCATGTAGATGATCTTTATATCTCTTCTCCCGAGGTGGATGAGAAGTGTTCTCACTTTTGTCAATCATCTTGTGTTTCTAAAGAATATCAAATCAATCCCATTTCATGTCATATTTTTTCAAAAGCTATTGATCTAGAGAACCCAGTCTGAGTTGATTCATTTGAAGGACAACACATTGGTGTTTGTCTTGGAGCACAAGGAGCAGATCAGATCTCAGATGATGCTGCTGATTTCTCATTAGACAAGAAAGGTGAGCAGATCCTCCACTATGCTTCTAAATTTTCTCCTCTATCTGAAGATGAGATAGATCAGCTCCTGAAAGGTCATGTTACGACCCCACTTGAATCAAATCTGCAGTGTTCACACAGTCCAAGATATGTAAGTGAAACTTCTTCCATTTTTTAGCATGTAAATCTGAATTTAAAAGATGACAGTCATAATGATCTTTTGAAGGAACCCATGGGTGATGATGATTCTCCACAAACAAATCAGCTATTAAACACCATTTTCTTTCATCAAGAAGATAGGATGGTCATATCTAATGATCTGGAAGAGCATTTGCTGTTTGAAGATGCTTTAGATTATAATATGAAGAAGTATGAACCTGAGACGGATAGCATGTCAAAAAGAGAACCCGAGCCATTCATGCTCAAGGGAGGAACAGTTAGCACTCAAGTAGCAGAAGGTCACCTTTCCCTATTCATTCTCAGGGATCGACAACCAAATATGCTTGCAGGTCAAATTGAAATAGGTACTTGCATTTTTGCTGAATCTCAGGACGTGGTAATGTTTCAAATTATTGAAGATCCTTATGCTAAATTACTACAGTATAAGGGGAAGATGAATTTTCTTACACTTATAGAACTTGAGCTCATTATCGGTGGATGTTTGGGGTGGCTCATTTTCTATTTTATTTACTTGTTCAAAGAGAGTGTAAGCATGATCCATGCAACTAGCCAATTACTGGATTGGCTTCACTGGCAGTTTTATGTCATTTGATCCAGCAGTAGCATTTCAGAGAAGTAGGATAGGTAGTGGTAATAAGTTTGCTCAGCAAGCATTTTTTCAATATGTACAGTGTTAGTTTTTCAGTTTCCAGCATGTTCAGAAAATTTCAGTATGTATTTCAGTTTCGGGTTTTCAGTTGCAGTTTTTAGATGAAGAGTCGATTACAGGTTGCAGGTTGCAATTATCAAGGTTGGGAGCCACCCAATGGATCAGGCACTTGGTCTACGGGTTCTTTGCTACCTCCCAGGGAGGATAACATCCTCGGCTGGAGCCAGTTGTTAGCACCCCAAAATTTTTGTGATTAATTGTCTTCTGGCAGCATTAATTGTCTTCTGGAAAGCATCGACGGTGCAATATAGAACATTTTCATGGTATGTTTTTTGGAGGTTTTCAAGCTTGGTTGAGAAAAAGAACATTTGTCCTCAATTGCAGACGCCATGGTCACAAAAGAAAAATGGTCCTAAGTGTTGGTGAACTAAGTCTTTTTGAGGGGCCTACAGGATTCTTAACTTAAATCAAAACTAAAGAAAATCTTTGATTTAACAAAAGAGTAAATTTTATGAAGAAATGCGTTGATTCCTAAAATTTAGGCATTATGGAAAAGGTTTTAATTTTTATAATTTTTGACCAAAGCCAAACTTTAAAGAGGTTTTGTGTAAAGTCTAAAGCCAGAAAGGAAAAAAGGGCCTTAATATTTATATTAAAACTAAGTTTTCAGCCTTATGGAGGTTTTTCGCAACAAAGTCAAGTATAAGCGCTAAAGTTCTTTTGACACTTTAATGGTGGGCCAAAGCTTCAAGGTGGAGCAAAAGTTATTACATCCCAGCATCGAGGGATTTCACCATGGGACCGAGCCTCAAGTCAAGAAGGGCCGACAGATCATCCATCACCCAAGTGCCCAAGGCCAAAGGCCTCCTTTATTTGTTACTTGATATATAATGTAAGCTAGAGGATATATAAAGAGTAAGAAACCTCCTTATGTCTTGCATGTGGGATAAGCCAAATAATAAGAAATGTGGATTATGTGAATCGAAGGTGCAGAAATCAAGAGGATAGATCGACAGTGTATGAATCCTATCGCCTTGACCACATGCGCACGGGATAGAGAGATTAAGGCTTGCGATGGGGGAAACCACCATCCCACATGCCTTTCCTCAAGATCATCGCATGTATGTAAGTGGTATTACTAGCAACTATAAGCTCATACGATATCACCCTTTGGAAGTCTTATAAAGGAGAAATGGTCCCATTCATGGCAGTTTGTTTTTGCATATCGTCGGAGTGTCAAAAATCCCCAAACCCTAAACACCGAATTTGACGAGGCAGAAAAACGCCCTTCATCCAAGTGTGCGAGGTGTGCTGTAACGTGGGAGTCAGAGTGCCCCGTCCAGGTTTGACATTTTTTCCATCAAACAAGTAGTGCTGCCTCCACGTTTTTGTGGTTAGGGGAGAAACATGCCCGATTACGCTGGGGCATGCAAGTAAGCTCGTTCTCTCTCCAGTTATCAAAGCCCGGCTCCTTGTTCAGTTCTTGGGCTTGTAGTGGTATGAAACTATGTCAATGGGAGATACATGAAACCAAACTAGAGCATGCATGATACCACCGTCGTCTGCGTAGATTTCAGTCAAATGCCGGAGATGGGGCTTTGTCAAAATGGTGCCAACTGAGCTGATAGTCGTAGAACATTTGCAGAACATCCTCGGCTGGGTTGTTTTGTAGGGAGCTGCCGTATTCTAATAAAGAAAGTGTTGTTTCTTCTATAAACTCATCAGCATTCCAGGGCGCAGAAGGAGGATAGGGTTTTGCATTTACGGAGGGCTCTATATTGAACACCACTAAATGTTAGGGTTTTTGTCCTCCCAATGTCAAAATAGTTGCTAATAAGTTCATCTCCTTGTTTAGCAGGGTTTTTGCTCCAACTAAGACTGCCTATGGCGTTTTTCTCCCCCAGAGCACTAGTAAGTCGAACTCTGGAAAGGTTGTGGCCGTGAGACCTAGCTCTCGTGGCTAGAGGGAAAACACCATCCCTGTTGATGTTAGGAAGGGCGACCATGTTGTTTTTTCGCGAATAAGGTGAGACAGAAATAAAACTTGCAGGAAGTGAATACCACTTGTTTCGCGACAATGGCATCCTTGGCGTCTTGAAGAGATGAGTTTCCTATAATCAGGGTATGCATTTTCGATTCTGGTGAGGTGGGTTGAATTGCTTTGTTGACAGAGTTTTCGAAAAAGGCCGAGCAATGTAGATGCTATTCTCATTCCAATCATTTGTTAGTTTGAACAGTTGGTATCAACTTGGAAAGAGACAACTTGTAAAGAGTCTCAATTTAATACAACTCGAAGTTAGAACACAGTGACAATTTCTTCCAAGATTTATGAACCGTATACCCTGGAGCTCGTGGAAGGTGCAACATGTGTGTAGTTCAATATGTGCACAGGTGATGTTGTGATTGCATCCTACGAGAGCTACTCTTCAGGAGGTGTTCAATGGCCTATCAGCTACCCGATTTGTATGTATTTTCTAGATTTCTCATATTGACAGAATTAAGGTCATAGACGAAGAATGGCTAGTTTCTTCTACTACTGTGTCTTGGTGTAGTAGGATTGTATGCAGAAAAGAGACACATCCTCGTGCAAATACCAAGAAAAGGGTTAGGGTTTATAATTTTCATTTCAAACCTTTGGTAAAAAATAACCCCAAACTATTATTCGGATACATATTGTGGTCGGGTAAACTGTATTAAAAGTGCAGCTATTATATCTCTTGGAGTGAAATTCAACAAAGCCATGGAATATAATTTGGAGACTACATGGTTGTAGCACCTGGAATTTAAAAGACAAACACAAATGAAGAATTTAGAGTTAGAGGAGCAGCCACCTGGAGGTCATCTATAATATCTTCTGTCTTTTGTTTTGTAATAAATTTACTAAAAATTGCTGCCGGATGTAAAACGCAGTTAGGATTTCTCTTAATTTCTGTTTTGAAAAGATAAGGGCAGATTCGTATTGATGATGTGTCAGCAGGTTGTAACCATTTTTTGTTAAGAGTTACGTCGAATAGGAGGCTCCAGGCAGCTATATAATCCTTGTAATAGAAGAACTAAGGTGTGAGTGAATCATTTGGCTGAAGCCTAGGAGAGCTTAGCTCTGTTTGTTGGAGATTTTATTGTTAATACATCAGCAGTGTTTGGGGCTGGGTTATTTGCATAGATTTCCTGTGTCATTTTTCTTGCAGTCTGTCTTTCCTTTCCCATGTTAATTTGTTTATCTTTCTTTGTAATTCATTATGTTAAATTTCTCTCATGCTTGGATAAGTGCAGCATTGGAATGGGATTCATAGAAATAATGCCCTGTTCCTTTCATTTCAGGCATTTCACCACTAATTTCTGCTAAATTTGGCATAGGATTAATCCTTGTTAGATGCCCTATGCTGATGGACTGTTCATTCTTATTATGTTTCACCCCTTAAAGCTCTCTGACTGTGTGTGGGTGGCTACCTTGCCTTTGTTTATATATCTTATGCAACTGCACTATTATGTGTTTTATGATTCATCTTTTGAATCCACTCCCCAATAGTTCTCCTCCTGATTCTCTTACCAAGGTTTTAAACAATTTGTTCCGGCAGAAATCTGATCTTCTGCACATATTTTTTCATTGAATATCATAAATGTTGAATGCTGCTTTGTTGCTTCATTATTGACAATCTTGATGATTTCCAACATTCTAAAAGTTAAAGAGAGAGCCCTATCTGCTGGTGTTAGGTCGGAAACATAAGCGAAAGATTGGTTAGTGGTTATCCAGAATTACCCTCTCCACAACGTAGGGGGTCTATTTTGGTGTTAACTGAAGGGTCGATCGATCACTATTTCTTTCGCCATTCTGGATATAGGTGAATTGTTGGATATAGTTATTCACAATTATCTACTAAACGAAGGGGCAGTTGATCTTTCTTGTTGGAAAATGGAAGTCGGGACAAACATTTTTATATTTTAGAACTTAGATTATGTCTGGGTCCCTACTATTTACAATAGAAGTTGGAATTCAGGAATTGTCAACATAGCCTTCGTAGATTAAATATTTTTACATTTATCTCGTAAATGAAGGTTTGGTCAACCCTTGTTGTGCTCAGTATTCTTCCCATGTTCACCATTTTGGATATAATTGAATTGATGGCCTGACCTTCATAGGTTGAATAATTTTACAATTCCCTCACAAAGGAAGGGGTGGTTGACCCTTCTTCTTCCCAGTATTCTTTTGATAATAGTTCTAGACTGCACGAAGGCTCGGTCAATTCTTCTTGGGTTCGCCATTCTGGATATAGGGAATTGATGGATATAGGTGTTCACAATTATCTACTAATCGAAGGGGCGTCCGATCCTTCTTGTCGGAAAACGAAAGTCGAGACAAACATTTTTTTATGTTCTAACTTATCTTGTGATTTGGTTTCCTAAATGTAGTGCAATATTATTTTATATTCTGTTCCTTGTAATGTTTTGATTTCTCTGTTATTTGATTATATAATATGTATGTTTGAAAAGACAACACATAAAATTCTAAGAACTTTTTGAAAAGAAGGAACACATCAAATTTGAATATTTTAATGCCCCTCAAAGGGATTTCATTGATTACATAGTCCTATAACAGTAATTATCCATCAACTAATTGCAAAGACAAAAGTTTCATACATCAAGCACAAAAAATTCTATAAACACACAAGTATATAGATACCAATGATACATGATATATAATAAACAAGCAAGTATATATATAGGAACACAAGACAAGTAATGGTAGCAGAGTCAAGAAGTCTTCTATTACTCAGTACCAAGTACAATACAAAACAATGTATCTGTGTTTCCTGTATCCAGCTCAACAGCCTATATATATAGTTTACAAATGGATACATAACGACCCGTTGGTTCAATAACTAACGTGACTAATTGACTCGGAATGTGGTGATCGACATGACGGTTCGGCATGTTCTCCAAAGTGGTAGAATGAAGGACCTATTTGGGACACACACAGGTTCACCAAGAAAGTAGTATTTGGACCTAACAGAGTTGAGATTGCAAAGATCTCATCTAGGAAGTTGATAGCCAAAGGAATTGCAAACCATTCCTCCAAGGAATATGAGATCTCCTGCTTCTTTCCATACTCACATCCAAGTACTCTCTTGAATCATGCAAATGAGACAAGCATAATCTAACATGAAATATTCAGACATCTAAACTTCAAATACCTATAACAGTTGGACAAGGAAGAGATGGTTGAAGGTTTGGTGAAGATTTAAAGTTATCTCAAGGAATTTGCAAAGGTTGCTTGGTAGGCAAGCACCCAAAGCAAAATTATGATGTTTGGAAGGCAAAGAGAGCTTCCTCCATACTAGATCTCAAATAGAAATATGAGGTGTTCGAAAGCTTCAAAGTTTTCAAATCCTTAGTTGAGAACACTACTTGAAGGAAGATCAAGGCACTTGGATCAGATAATGGAGGGGAGTACATCAAGAAGGAGTTGTCAAAACTATGTGCTTCCGAAGGTATTCAAATGCAACATTATGTCCCATACACACCACAGCAAAATGGTGTAGTAGAGAGGAACAAATGGTCATTGAAAGAGATGGATACCTGCTTGCTTGAAGCAAGATATCTCCCATCAAATATCTAGGCAGAAACAATGAACCATGCCACATACATTCAAAATAGGGTACCACACAAATCTGTTGATGGGGTCGATCCATTCGAAGCATTGAAGGGATACAAACCTAATGTCTCTCATCTGATGGTTTTTGGATCTGAGCCATGTTCTAGAATCCCACAAGAGGAAAGCACTTCAACCTCAAAGTAGCGAATGCATTCTTCATGGATATGTAGAATATGCAAAATCTTACAAACTGATGGAGATTGCAGCCAAGATATGCTTCATTGAAAGAAGTGTTCAATTCAATGAGGATCCATTGCATGATCTACAACCAATTGAAGAAGAAGGTATAACTTCTCTATCTCTTCCATTTCTCCTAATGATGTTTCTACAGGTGATCCAAATTCATATTCCGAAGAAGAAGATAAATACGATTTAGATATATATATTGAGTATGAAGATCTAGTAGATCCATATCCAGTTACAACACCTAATCCTAGTACAAAGCCTAAATGGGCTCAAAATATTATTGAGGCATATGGGGACATTGTTGGACATCCATTTGACTACAGAAGAACAAGATGTAAATACCAAGATGCAAACATTTCACTTTTCCATATAGATCCACTTCTCTCTGAGAGGTGCTTCATGATGGTGGGGTCCGATTTGCAATATTATAGAGAGGATTTCCATGGTCTGAGATGGAAAGCATCCATGTATGAAGAACATGATTCACTGCATAACAATGACACATGGGATCTTGTCTCTCTTCCCCCAGGGAGGAAACTAGTTCAGTGCAAATGGATATACAAAACAAAGCTTGCATCTGATGGATATAAAACCAAGTACAAGGCTGGGTTGGTTTCAAAGTGGTACTCATAATTTCAAGGTTTGGACTACAATGAGACATTCACTCTTGTAGCAATTTAGTAAGGGTTGTTTTGGCCATTGCAGCTTCGAATGCATGGGAGGTACATCACATGGATGTAAAGAGTGCCTTCTTGCATGGTGACTTAGAAGAAGATATCTACATGAAACAGCTTGATGGGTACATTGATGATCCTTCCTTGGTATATCGACTAAGGAGATCAATGTATAGGCTGAAGCAAGCCCCAAGGGCATGGTATGAAAAGATGGATTCCTTCTTACTGTCACAAAAGTGTGGAAGATGCAAATATCATTGCAATGTTTACATGCAACAAAAAGGGAGGATGTCTATTGTTGATTGTTTTGTATGTGGATGACTTTCTCATCACCGATGAATCTTCTATTGGGTTGAAGCACATAAATTCTTCCTTGAACAAAGCATTCACTATGACAGATATAGGACTATTAAAACAATTCATTGGTATTGAAGTAACTCAAAATGCTTTAGGGATCATGATTTGACATTCAAGGTATGCATATGATTTACTAACAAAGTTCCATATGGCTAATTGTAAATCCACATGTTTTCCCTTCCTATCTGGCATTATATTGGAAGAATGTGGTTCCACTCCCTTGGTTGATAACATTCTTTACAGACAGCTGATTGGTAGCTTGTTGGTTCAGAAGCAAAGGACCAAACAAATTGAGGTTCACATGCACTACATTGTCACATCCCCATCTTGACCCTATCACATTAAAATTGTAAATGATGTAATCTTGTTATATAATCATGGTGAGGACCTCAATTCAAAGGCCCCGCCATCGATTTATTGATGCATATGGTTTACATGCTAGCCTGACACAATGGAATCGTAAATATCATGTAAATATGCATTTAATAAAATACCCACAACTAGCTATGCAATGCAACAAGAGATGGGGCATGATTTTACAAGAAATTGGGAGGGAAAACATTCAAACCCTTGGAGCCAATCAAGTCAAGCCAAGTGTCAATGAGAGAAAACATTAAAGCCTCAACTACCCATGTTGACTTTTGTACCCAATCATTGATTTCTCCCAAGAGTTGGTTGAGGTAGTTAATGCCTTGGGGAATGAGAGGTATGGTTGTCCAATTTCGGGTATGGACAAGCCACCCTGCATGGGAAATCGCGTTTTTGGATTCTTGGGAAAGAAAAGAGCCATGAATTGCTCCCCAAGCCATTACCCATAAACTAGTCTCTCTCCCTCATGAGTTTGGAGCTACCTGGGTGTTTTCCAACCACGTTTTTCTGTGTTTTCCTTCATTCTCAGCTGGGAGAAGGGCGTTTTTATGTTGTATACCAGTGGGGAAGAAGAGGGAATTGATTTGGGGTTCCATAAAGACCAATTTGGGCTATTGAATGCTTAATTAGCTGGAGGAGAACTCATTTTCCTCCCTATAATTTTTTTTCCCATCCCACAATTCATTTTTGAGTGGAAATGATTGGGAAACCCATGGCCATCCTGTTGGTAAATCCATTGCTTTGGCTTGAGCTTGAGTGCAAGCATCCAGGGTTCAAGTGTAGCCTGATAAACCCAGCTATGGACTGGCTTGGCTAAGTTGAAATGATAAATTGGCTGTGAATGAGCTTGAATGTCCCATGTTCCTTGTAGAAATCATGCCCAGCTCGGGGGTGGCCTCTGAGTGCTGAAAGAATGCAGGCTGGGCAGAGACCTATGGTTGGGTGGAACATTGCAATGACATAGCTAGTTGTTTGGGACAATTGCACAACGAAGATAAGTGTTCTCTGTCTCTATATTTTACTTCTGCAATGTTTAATTTGATGATTGTATTGATATGCTGGATAGGCATGAATGTGTGTGGATGATTTGTTTATTTCCGCTGTGCATATTCAATTGAGTTGCATCTGCACACAATGGTTTTTAATTGTATGAATCTAATGAATGGGATGAGTTTTTATGAAAAGCCCCATAGATTGGCATCATGTTCCCTCCCTTGCCTTGGATGGATGGGTGGGTATGTGACATACATCATGGAGCTAGTGCACAACAGGACCATCTCACTGCATTAGTTGTCCTATAGAGGAGATGATTGCAAACATATTCACTATTTTTTTCGCTTAGAAGAAATTTCTTTATCTCATATATTTACTTGGTGTAAAAGTTCTTTGAGCTGCCTACTGTCCTATTTTCATGGGGGGGTTCCCATGAGGTTTTACCCATTTCCTTGGTTCATGGAAAGTTATTTTATTTTCATCATTTATTTGATTGTATGGGTGACCTTTGGTCTTAGTAACCAAGGCCCAGGATTCACAAGTTTGGATTAAGGCGGGTGTTAGGATAATTAATACTCCATCCTTTTCCTACCTAGCATTATTGATTTTTACTCATAGTTGATGATGTCATTTCCCCCTAGTGGTGTGCATATTTCATCTAGGATCCATACACCACCTAATGCATGTGCCCTGCATGCATCATTTTAGGACCAATTAAATCAGTTCCATATATTTTAGGATCCAACTCAGTGTTACAGTTCAGTCCACCTGAGTTAACTGCCGCTTGTGGGGGGTTTATGCTCCAATTTCCACTGATTATGGCCTCATGCGCCCTTTTCCGAGTGATTTTCATGAAAAACTCACTAATTTTCCCTCCTTGGTCAGTTAACTCATTGTTTCTTCAGTCAACTGAGTTTATGTTCAGTTAAGTTGAGTTTGGGTCTTCTCGAGCACTCCAGTGGTGACAATTCCTATGCTAGACAGACTGAGACTCGAATTGTCCCAAGTGATTTGAATTCTCTCCATTGTAACATCATTGTTGACTATATTGATTATTGGATCATGTGACATTATTCTACTCCTATTTGAGTTCTCATGCATGTTTAATTGTATGCTCTTTTTTACTGCAATTTTCATTGTAACTCAATTTCTCTGCTCATTCTTTCTATGTCGTGATTTATAATTTCATACATGGATGTTGAGAAACTTGGTATGTAGTGGGGAGGACCACATCCTTCCTCCAACATCACAAAAAATCATATGTATATGATTAGTAACATTCATGAATTGATGTAGGGACCTCATGGGAAGGTTTACCAATATGAGCATTTAAATTTGCAGGTTATTAAGGAGGAAATTGACATGGAATATGTTGACCAAGAACTTGTCTTTCATCAAGAGGATTTAGAGCTATACCTATGGGAGAAATAATTATCCATGGAAGAGGTGGAGGAGTACATTCCATATGGACTAGAAAGCAATGAAGTTTATACATCCATGGATTGGGTGGATAGGTACATTACAAAATTCCCATAGATCACAACACCAATGCTCTCTTGGGGCTAATTGGCATGAACTCTCAATATGGATTTCATTAAAATATTTTTCACACTAACGATGGCTAGGGATTTGAACATGGTCGATGAAGAAAAAAAAGCACCTCAAGGATATTATGGATTCTTCTCAGACTCAAGAGTCTTGAACAATTGCTCCTACAAGAACATCCATCCATTGTAGGTATTCTATGTAGTTCTTTGAGTAGGATAAATATGTCATTTGTAGGTTTTGTGCGTTGTAAATATTTTTTGAATGTGCCACATCATTAATGTTGTAAATAAGGGTTTAAAACAATGATCAAACCTTATCATCCTCAAGTTCCATGAACAAACACTAGACACAACAACACACACCCTCAATAGATGGTCTTTACCCTATGAGATTTATATGGGTGTGAATAAAATGTTTCACAATTCATGGATGGATCTTAAGGAATCAACACTAATCATGGCAGGGAAACAACATCCTGGAGCAATTGAATTGTTGGGAAAGGGAGGCATTACCCAAATTGAATTAATAAGGATTTTAAGGATCAAGCACAAATGATGATCCCTCAAATTTTCACATATGATCTTTGTTAGTTATAAATCATATCTAGATGTCCTATGCATGTTATCAATAAGTTATTTGTGCACTAGTAATGTGTTTGGGGATCTTTTAAAGGCCATAAAAGGGAATTAATGGACCCTTTTTCCTGAACATTTCTTATCGACCACAATCATCGTAAACAACACGTACAAACCCTCTTACAAGGGCCATTGGCATCAAGGTTGGATATGGATGCCACTGAAATATTTTTCAAGCTAGGGAAGCTTCGTAGGGCCTTAAACATGGTCGAGGAAAATAATGAGCACCTTAGGTGTATTTATGAACATCTTTAGACTCAACAAACTTGAATAATTACTCATACTGGCTTATTATTCCTTTGCAAGGGTTATATGCAATCCTTTGAGTGGGACACAATTGTCATGGGTGGGTTTTTCTCTCTGAAAATGGGTGCAGGTAAGTTGTGCCACATGATTAAGGGTACAAACATGAAGGACATTAGGCACTAATTGAAACTTCTTGAGGTCAAAGTCCATGAATACACCTTAGAGACAATTGCATGAGTACTCACTCGTGGGTATCTTCCTTAGGATTTCAATATGAGTGCAACTAAGATATATCATTCATATTGGATGGGTATAAACACTTTAACCATAGTCATTGTAGGGAGACAATATCCTAAGGGCATTGGCATTGGCTCAGGGTGAGATACAACATCCTCAAATCTCCCTAAATAAACCCCTTGTGCTTAAACACCAAGACAACATGTCCTAAGATGACCACACATCCTAAGAAGAAAAATAATATTTGTTAAGACCCTCAATCATTGTCTTAAAGTTGACCTAATAATCTTAACAATTTTTTCAAAAAAATTTACCATAAATTTACCATTTTTATATGAACATAGGTCTTAGATGAAGGTGTTATACATGTTTTCGATAAATAAAAGTTATATATTCTTGAAACTTATTTGATTTCATATGTTTCATGTTTTTACACCATATTATAAGAGTATGGGTACGCATGTACCTCTAATAATTTCTCATAGTCAACATAATTTTGTTTTTTCATTTTTCCATTGCAATTAACATGTTATGCGAGGTAAGCATTAGCTTGCACCTACCCTCAAGTGTGATAGTAAGAATATCATTTGTCTAGCTAAGGATCCAAGATTTCATTTAAAGACAAAGCAAATTGATATCCACAAATAATAAATAAAACATTTTTTTATTGATGACACATAATAAATGAAAATGTATACACACAGTGTACACATTTTTACTTAATATTTCAGTGACACAACATATAATTCCATTATAACTATTATACATACCTCTCAAATTTCAAATTTTAGTTATCCACATAAAACATATATAAACACACACAGATACACATTTAAAATTTCTTAATTATATTTCTAATAAATTTTGATATCGTGTATCTTATCAAGATCTTTTCCATTAAATATTGATTGAAAATTCTAATAGATTGCATGTCATACCTACAGCGAATCATTGATCTCTAAACATGGCTATATCACTAATTATATAAATATACCATCATATATACTATAGCATGACATAGTCTATATGATAGATCAAGAAAGTAAAACCATCATAATTATTATTTTTATTTTCATTTTATAGTAAAACTATATATTATTAATTTTATTTACCAAATTTCAAAAATATTATTGATACACTAAATCTAAAGAATATCGAGTTATTTATTATTATTCTAAATAATTACATCCATAGGTGTTTATATCTTAGAATTTTGGGTGGACTACCATCTATACCTTTTCTAGATTGAAAAAAGACGAGACAAATATACTTTCTCCATTAATTTTATGGGCATCATTCAAAATTCTAAATAACAATTAAAAAAAAACTAGTAATTGATACTTGCATAGCTGCTGCTGTCATACATCGATAACCAATAGCCGCTGTCATACATAGATAACCAATAACTGTGGTAATAATATTATAAGCATTTTAAATAGTATCATAAATATCACACTATGAAACGAAACGATGTGAGAATCTGAATTACTCCTGGTTTGCAGGCGTTTCCCTTCTCTTTACTACAATGAAATGCCAACTAATACGATTGAATGCTTGGATATAGAGTCGATCGGGATCCAGAGAACGCCGCCTATTTATTGGGAGCGGTATTTCACGCAAGACGCGACCCATCAGAGCGACCTTGATTTTGGAAGTACAATCGAAAGTAGAATCTTCCACAGTTCCCTCAAAAGTGTTGCCAATTATAATAATCTTTCTCAAATTCTCAGGAGTCCAGTTGGCCGCCAATACATTGTCATATAAAAAAAAGGGGCAGCGTGGCATGAAAAATAGCGTGGGTCTGTCGACTGTCCGCTTGCAGTCTTCGTTAACAGTGAGACAAGTACAGTTGAAGGCATTTATAGCCATTCGGTCGACTGCAGAAAGGACTGGATCGTAAACCTCGATATCATCGACCCATTCAAATGTATCTCGTAATAAAAGCGCAAAAGCGAACTGCATGTGTCTATACTCTAGTCTCCGTCTTTCGGAACACTCAAGCCCTCCAAGGCCATAGATAACCAGTTGTAATTTTGAATACCGTGGGTCTGCGCTTATTGCCCACAACAGTCGGCTCACCATTTCCGGATCCATCATTTGTTTCGTAAATTCTTCATAAAATGAAGAGTTCTGCAACTTTTCTTGAGCAAGCTGTATATCATTGATTAGTTGCTCAACTCTTCCATTCATTTCTAAATCCATTAGTTCTGCTTCGGACTTCTGATTTGGTTCTGCAACATCCATGATTGCTTTTGATCCAAATTAGCAATGACGGAATGCAATAAAATAATATAATATCAAGACTAAAATGCTCTTCGAAGCTTCCGATGTATACTCTATTTAGTTATATATCATTTGACAGGGTGTGTCGGTTGAAGTGGAAGGTTGCGGGTGCGACTGTTTTACTTCGATATGTACCATTTCCAATTAGTTATACATAGTTGGGTGATATATAATTATAATTAAACACCGCTAATTACTTCACACTATAAACACTATATCATTTAGGTCTAATATTTTTGATAAATATAGGTGTTTATATTCAACAATTGCATAAAACAAATTAGAAAATGCTACTAAAGAAATCGACCCAGAGTAAAAGCATCATAGATCAACACCGACAGGTGTAAAAATGAATGTCTGAATGAATATCTGAGGAGGACTGTGCTAAAGGACATCACGCTATTAACATACCATTCCAAGTGTCATGAACCAGTTCAAATGCAAAATACGAAGTGTAGAATGTGTGCCACATAAGTGACCAAGTGACAAAGAGATCATATGCATGAGAGTTTCTCAGTGTCACTTTTGTGCCTGGTTTCTTCTATATCAAGAGTCAACCAAGAATATACATCAAACACCCAAAAATATTCAAGGATTGAGCATCCAGCTGTCAAAGAGGATCAGTGTGCAACTGCAAAATATTGTCCAAGTTAAGACTGCCAAGGCTTGAAACGCATGTTTGGGAATCTGTTTCCTCTTGAGGATATTGTGCTCGATATCTTTCAAGATATTATAGAATTAGGTTGGGCTTTGGAGCTTTATGCTTCTAATGCAAGAATTTAAGGTCACCTAAATTAGAGATTGCAGCTGATTTCAATAGTTTGGCTAAATTTAAATGTGCAAGGAAAAGCATACAATTTGTTAACATTTTTTGAAGAAAGATTCCTTTAAAAGGTGAGAAAAATAATAAACTAAGTATCTTTGTTTAAATGAGGCTTGTTTGCAATAGTGTGGAAACATTGGAGTCAAAGTGCTTGTCATCTAGTAGATGGTAGATTGTAGGTGGACAAAGCTAGTAGATATGGAGTCTCCAACATTGAGGGAGAATGATCATCATATCAGTTTTAATTTTTGAAATATGTATGTGTATATATTCCTTATGATGATGATCAAAATACTAAAACCCTATTTTGTGTTTATAAGGTATTTGTGGTATTTGGGGTTTTTGTGGTGTATTCATGATTTGTCAAAAGGTTGAAGATACATCCTCTCATATATGCTTGTTATCATATTTAAATGAATATATAATGGTCTCCAATGTCGAATATTGTTCAATTTGGAATCAAACCCAGTTTCAACATGGTTTTTTATAAAATTAAGATTTGAAGTGAAGTGCATATCTTCTCACTTTTTGAATGATTTCAGAGGACAATGAGTATGTCCATATGTCTATCGATCATCATCAAGATTTAGTTGGGAAAAGTTCAACCATTAATTTTTCTTTGAGAATAGGCTGCTACCACTAGTACAAAATGAGAAATTAATGACTAAAATTCGACTATAAATGACTATTTTTGAGTCAGTGACTAATAGTATCCGATTTCCACTATCTTATCTCTAGTTGTATTTCACTAGTGATTAATTGGTTGACTTATTAATCATTGATTTAGTCATTGATACTCACTGATTTAGTTACTGATTTAGTCATTGATACTCACTGATTTAGTCACTAATTTAGTCATTGATTGTCACAATTAATGACCAAATATACGATTAAATAAAATACTAGATGATAACATATTAATGACTAAGCTAAATATGACTAAACGTTAGTCGCGCTATAAGTTACTAGAAATTAGCTACTAATAGTCGTATATATGCGAATTTAGTCATTTTCTTAGTCACTAATTTATGATAGGGTACGGATGAATCGAACCACCAATCTCCTGCCTATAATTAGGTAGGTGCTCTATGATTGAGCTATCACCCTTTCAGAAGTTGTTATTGCTTGACAATGATGATATTGAAACAAATTTTGCATGGGAAAAAAATGAATGTCAAATATATTCAAGAAAAATGCTTCAAGTACTAAAAGAATTCTAAGATATAGCAGTTCAACTGTGACAATGATGAAAATTCAAAGAAGAATGATCTTACAAACTATGCATGAGTATAATAACCCATGGCTATACAAATTATCACGAACAAAAGCAAGCTTCTTCCCTTCACAGACAGAAAAGAATACAAGATTCAGCTTGCAATAAATTTGTTTTAATTTCCTATCAATTGTTGATCTCTCGAAAGCTAGAGATGTTTTCCTCTATGAGATCCAAAATACATATAATTATCTTCAACTTCACTTCTTCAAAACCAGTTGCAGTAAAAATTATTCTAGTAATTGTCTTATGAGCAACAACCACTTTTTTTAACAACAGGATGCCCTTTCATTTGTACAGTAGCAGGTCTGTTGCTATTATGTTCCTATTCATTTGTACCTACTAGAACTTTTAAAATAACAAACAAAATGCAATTTAGGCATCCTCAAAACACTATAATACTATATACTCTCTTAAGGATAGATGTTCATACCATTTCTCTATGGACGGATGATGATCTGGGGGCATCTTTAACATACTCTTCCATTGCAGAAATGAATGATGTTGGTGACTGTTCATTCAGTAATTTGATTCACAAGAACCAAAGTAGGTATCACACAGAACCATGCACATCTGTAATGACCAGCTACATGACATTACACTAGAAAGTTGCACTGAACATGATGACAAAGTTCACAAATTATTTGTACATGTTCAAGTGTAGGAAATTTAAATCCACATCCAAGGTCAAGACCTTTGCAAACTTCACAGAACTCTGATAATTTTCCATCCTACCATGCCAGTGGAACCATAATAATTGCAATAAAGTTATTTTGTTGGTCACAGGTGACACAAAGTGATATTCATTCCACATTTCAGAAATGATGCTAGAAAAAATTGTTTCTTTAAATTAAACATGCTGGAAAAGAATAGGAATGGTCGGTGTATACAGCGAGAGAAGGTAATGATGATAAAATTAAACACTTCAAATGTGTTCAGAGGGAATGCCACTGAAGCAAATGCTTTTAAAAAAATTAATGTTGGATCACAATCATCCTAGAGAACAAAATAGTAAGAGGTATATGAGACTGTTTTGACATGGTTTGAAACTAAAGACATCGATTAGAACACTTTTGGAATAGGAAATTTCAAACCATACTTGTTTACCAGCTCGCCTATAGATATCAAGTGCCTTAATAGCATCATGGCGTTGCATTTCAAAGAACTGCAAGTAGACAGTTGTAGTTATCGGAGCTATAGATCAATTATAATTAAGATGCGATGCTAATTAAACATTTAAACCATAACATTTACTACCTTGTCAACAAGGTTGATGGTGGCATCATTAATTGCAGTGTAAAGTTTAATGCTCTCTCTAGAAACTTGCAACATTGTGCAAAAGGAAAATAAGTATACCCATCATAAAGTACGGCGTCAACTTTAGCAAGTGAAACTACTTTCTTTATGCTAGACAACAAATAAATTTTAACCACAAAAGAGTGATATTCATTCGACATTTCAGAAATGATGCTAGAAAATTTGTTTCTTTAAGTTAAACATACTGGAAAAGAGTAGGAATGGTAGGTGTATAGAGCGAGAGAAGGTAATGATGATAAAATTAAACACCTCAATAATGTTTAGAGGGAATTCCACTGAAGCAAATGCTTTAAAAAAAAGTAATGTTGGATCATAATCATCCTAGAGAACAAAATAGTAGGAGGTATATAGGACTGTTTTAACATGGTTTGAAACTAAAGACATCAATTAGAACACTTTTGGAACATGAAATTTCCAACCATACATGTTTACGAGCTCACCTATAGATATCAAGTGCCTTAATAGCATCATGGCGTTACATTTCAAAGAACTGCAAGTAGACAGTTGCAGTTATCAAAGCTATGGATCAATTATAATTAAGATGCGATGCTAATTAAACATTTAAACCATAACATTTCCTACCTTGTCAACAAGGTTGATGGTGGCATCATTAATTGCAGTGTGAAGTTTAATGCTCTCTCTAGAAACCTGCAACATTGTGGAAAAGGCAAATAAGTATACCCATCATAAAGTACGGCATCAACTTTAGCAAGTGAAACTACTTTCTTTATGGAAAACAACAAATAAATTTGAACCACAAAAGAGTGAAGATGCCACAAACCACTGTGAGTGCATACTGTATCACATGATTGGATATAGCTGCCCCTTCTGGCTATACATATTTAGATTATTAAATTAGCAACCTCTAAGAACCCTAAAACTCATAAAACCTACTAAATAACATTATAATATTAAGGATGCATACAGATCTATGAACCAATACAAGAATTTGATAAATACAATGGATCTGATATCATGTAAATCTATAAAACCAGTATACAACAAGAAGCATCATGCAATGAAAGATCTGTAACAACAGAGTGTATCTAATCAACAATATAATAGAAAATATGCTATGAAAATCATACTTGGTTAGATGACCTAGGAGCTACCATTACCTTGACAGCTCTCATAGTGCAACTGAAGGTGGGGGGACGACTCTCCACCCAACCAACCCCCAACCAAAGGCCGAGGCCCCCGAGCCCCCAACAATTAACCCTATGCTAGTGCTATCTTGCTTTCCTCTCCTCCAGAGCTCCTCTTCCAAGATGGCCAAAGACAAGAAAAAGACCCTTCTCTTCACTTCTTCTCCTCATTTTATCTCCTCCTTCTTCCAATTTCTTAATTTCTTATTTAATTTCTTTCTTTATGCAAAATTTGTTTTATGTTACTTCTTTTTCATGTTTCTTTATATTATATTACATTATAATTATTATAATAAATATTCCCAATATTCGTATATGAGGGCCGCACATATTTAGATTATTAAATTAGCAACCATACACAACAGTATGTAGTGCTTTTGAATCCAAAATCACACTGAAAGGACATATCAATTGGGACTTTGACAACTTTAGTATCACAATAAAAAAATTCTTTTAAAAAGCAGAATATTAGTATCACAATAACAGTCCTTTGCCCTTCCTTATATATCAAAACCTACACTACATTCAAATCATAAATTTCTATGGTGAATACCACATAGACTTCAACTATAATGTAAACTAATGTGAAATCCTCCATATTATACTAGACTTTGAAAAGGCATTGGAGCAAAGGACAGATAAAAACACCTAATTCACATAAAGACTACTTGAATCAATTGTTCTGCTCGAGTGGTAACTGCAACCACATACAACCTCTAATGCCTTTTAGACCTCCAACACATGTACAAAGTGCAATTGAGGCATCGTAGTTTCACTTTGACCACTTTACTGGCAGATTAACAACTAGAAAAGAGACCAAGCCTACTAGACTATCAACTAGTCTAAATTCCATTTCCCAAATACCAATTAAGGAAAGGATTGCACATTACCACCCAGTTGTGTATCTTGGAAAGACTTCTTGCAAGAGCATGGATGCAATACGCTACATCTGATCGAGGCCTTGTAGCTGACGTGGCTGCAAAAATAACTGCCCAAAAGATAAAGATCATCAGATATTAGACCTATACATCTTGCTTGGAAATCAAATTGCAGAGTTTAAAAATCCATACAAAATCACAATGTAATGTCTAGCAACGAACCGTCCATTGATGTAAAAATGCCTATTGAGCTATACTCTAGGAACACAAAATGGTGTTCGACTCTTTGAGCCAGAAAAGAGGACATCCACTTACTTCGAATATGCTTTTCTTTTGATGGCCACTCCACATGATTTGTGGCCTTCACGATAGCAATATCTACATCCTACAAGTTTATATGTAAGTGTTGGAATTGTGGAAACAAACAACGATGAATCTCAGGAAATTTGATGACCAAGACAATCAAATTCATGCAATGTATTTAGATTGTGCTAGATGCATAAAAATCTATCAACACTACATGCAATATCTTTACACTGCACTGGTAGATAAGTTCATACCTTGTATTCACTATTCACTTTGGCGAGACTGACTGTTGTTGTGTCTTTCAGCACACCCAATGCCTTCCTCAGGCTCTATTGTGTGCCACCCCCTGACATTGTACGAGTCTAATCCGGCAAAACAAAATATGATTCATCACTTGATGCTCAAAACTGCCACAGTTAACGAAGAAATGACAAAAACAACAAAACAATGAGTCTTGCTTTTTTTTCCTTCTAGTGCACAACAATATTAATTATCAAAATAGAAACCAACCCTCATTCGACGCTCTAACACCAAACTTTCTTATTTCTCCCTATATTTTTCCAAATGACCCTAAATATTGGAGCATCTATACCCAATTTTCTTTCTTTTATTTCATCTTAGTTTTGGTTCTGGCTTTATATAGGAGTTGGATTTGCACTCCCACATTGTACTTATACTGGTTGTACTCTGTTAGTCCCATTGACCTAATTTTGTGGTCATTTCTTGGTCATTAATAAAATTATCTTATCGTATCTTATCTCAAATTTGTAACTTGTCACCAGATTGTGAAGAGCTTTACCATAGAATCACTCTTCCTATGTTCTCTTCTGTAATATCCCAAATAGTGGAAACTTCCCTAGACTGTGCTCTCAAGTCTCTAGTTCATGTGACTGGTTTGGTTTGAGTAATATGGCTCTTAATTGTTTGTTTTAACCCCAGATAATTGAATACAATGTGACAATTAAATCTCATAAATGTAAAATAGAAACCAATCTTGTAAACACCCCAAGTTACCAATTGTGGAGTTTGTCAAATAATAACAAATGGAAGTTGCTTCAAACTGTCCAGTTAGGACTTAAATATCAGACATTAAAGAATTCTGACCTGTTATGTAAGAATGTTGATTTGATGATGGCTGTAGTAGCTTTGTGAATTCTTGGGGTTGACATGGAATGCTGAGACTATAAATACACCTTATACAGTAATAATGGTGAGCTATTGGAATGGTAGCAGTTTATTAATTATTCATAGGCTGGTAGATGCATCTTCAATAAAGAGGGATGCATGGAACAATGAAGAAGGTGGGATGTTGGTGGCTGCCAAGAGAGAAGGATCACGCCCAGCTTGAGAGAATGCATTGTTGAGAAGTGGAACACAACCTTCCTTTCTCCATAATAGATTTCTAGTATCAATTTTATCTTGTAGCTGCCTAAAAAGGACACAATTCTAACAGAGGGGTTTGTTGCTCCACTTATTCCACTGATATGCCCTAGCCAAAGTCTCAAATCTGTATATGAATGTGCCCTTCCAATAGTAGGTATTCGTGGTCTCCTCCTATCTGCTAGGGCCTAAGGGCACACATTGTAACACAAATAATTTGCAGCTGATGGTGGGAGATGGTTGTTTCTCACACAAGGAGGAATGAGCCTTATTTTCATTGGAGGAGGCTGCCAATAAGAACCACAATCCTAACAGTACCTTGCAACAATTAATAAGTTGTTATATGCTCCATGAATAAGAATACTATCAGCCCATACTTAATGCTCACGCCCTCATGAAGGAGGCATAGTTAATGAGAGATCATTGCCTCTTGAATGTATAGTTGCGCCCTCAAGAAGACGCCCCTTTTAAATAAGAATGATGCTTCCCAAAGGATGAATGATTGCACCTCCCTAATTATGTAGCTAGAAGATGCGTCGAGTCTTTGCAAGGAAAGATAATAGTGCTGTGATCTATAAGTATTATAATAGATTTGAATGATCTATCCCTATAATTGATTAGGGTGGATAGATTTCGCCACCGAACTCAATTGTTGGATAAGGAATTTGACCTCAACCCTAAATGCTCTCAGAGCTCTCCAAACCGAATCTCAATAATGAATAATAACAATTGAATACCTAAAAAGTCGATTTTCCTTCTTTTATTCTTTTTGGTAGCATGCAACTCACTTTTTGCATGCCCTTCTTTTATTCTTGCATGCAACTCCCTTTTTTCATGTAGCATGCAACCTAACTTATGCATGCATGCAATTTTAGTGATGCATGCCACATGCATTTTGACTTACGCACTGCATGTTGCACATGTCACTTGACACTGTGTAATTGCTCAAAATGGAACATTACATCTTTGCACAGTTGGAAAGTTATAAGTCAAAGAAAACTTCCTGAACTAATTAGAAAAGTTAGCACATAAGTAATCAAACTAATAATCTTATTTGTGATTATCTATTGTAACCTCAATTGTTAGATCCTCTAATTGTGGATTCAACCTGCAAACTTAATTGAGTGTAACTGACAGTTGCTTTTTCATTATGATTCTGAAGTAACTACAATATCCTTCTGACATATTATGACCTTGTGACATTATCACAATTTGATCTACAAGTTTGTGCCCCCAATTTGGCTTCTTGTCATTTGACTTAGTTTGTCAGTTCCTAAACTCTTATCTACTCCTTTTTTTTCGTTTTTGAAAAATGCATCTTATATTTCATTAATGCACATAAAAGAATAGATCATATAATCATACACAAACCTGCCAAGTCATATTCATGTGTTTTACCCCTTCCTAAATAGTTCAGGAGAGCAAACATATATGCTTTCGCACCAATTTTAAGAGAGTCATTATACTTCTAAATCAAACTAAAACATTTTGAATTCACCCATGTGGAGTGGAGTGGAGTCTCCCTTAAAAGTAGCCTGACATCACCTTTCCTACAGGAAGGAAATGACAATGAATCTTATGGTGTTCTAGATATTTTGGATGCTATGGTAATTCTTCCTGCTAATGGTAAGCCACCATTGGTTGAGATTTCCTTCAAATCTATTTAGAACTTTGTTCCACGTCTTTTTCCAAGACCCAAATATGATGCCTGAGTACCTTACTATCAATCCTAGATGGATCATCTTCCATTTCTTATCAAGCCATTCAGGGCCTTTGTTTTTTGTTCACAATCCCTACCCTTGTAGCTATAGCAAAAATGTCTATCACTAAAGATCACTCTTCATCGAAGATTTTGGGTGTGTTCTGGAGTGAACATTGTACTCCATTTGTTGTTAAAAACTGGTTGAAATTTGCTGCATGTAAACTCTGGGTGGTTTCTATCCTAAGTTTGGCACTTCATCACATTTTTTCTTGTAACCTATTTGTATTAATAACACTTCATCAATGGAAATTATACTATTATGTCTTTTGGTGATTATGAATATGTGATCAGTAGGTCCTAGTGAGAGGTCCTAATCATTTGGGTGAATGGTTATGTTCCCCAACTATCTTGTGCATGATCCTTTATGTGTAAATAGTATCCACAATGAATTTAGAACCCATGCTACATCACAACTCACAACTACTAATTGAAAATGTTGGGCATTGAACACAAAACTACTGATTGACAATTGCACTATGGAATCAAACTCATAACTACTTATCACAATCAGTTGTGCATTGAAATTTTGATTATTGAATCACAATAGTCTCACTAAGAAGTTAAAACAAACTAAAGCTACTTAACAAGAACCCGTAACAGCATTAGAACCATGGCCATAACACAAACTTCAATCAAGAGAACCCATAGAAACATTCAAACTCTATAAAATTGCTCAAGCATTGAACTCGCGACATAGGACAGAACATCGGTGCAAGAATTAAACCCATGATTACTCATTCACATAGCTCTATGCCAATCAAACCCACAGCTACCACTGCTCAATAATGTCTTTGCATTGAACCTTACATTGTTTACAACATAGGCAACTTGGTGAGGCAAAGCAGGCATACATAGATGGCACTACAAGACCATAAGTATTCATTGTTTGAACATAACAGTTTTCAACTAATAGGTGTAGAACCAATTTCTTGTTTGATTTTAACTGCATAGCTATGAATAATGACCCAAACCAAGTATGACAAAATTTTCTCTAATTTGCTATCATCAACAACATAACCAATTTATGATAAGAACATGAAAATAATACCTATAATGCTTCAGTCGGATCCAGTCGTTGAATAAGAATCAGTGACTCCAGTCGTTGAATAAGTAATGAACAATGGCAATAGATGGAGACTAGGGTTTATATTTTACCCTATGGTTTACGGTTTATCCGTAGGCCGCAAAAGCAGAAAAACGAGACTAGGGTTTACGGTTTACCCAATGACAATAGACGAAGACTAGGGTTACAGTTTACCTGCAGGCCACAAAAGCATAAAAATGAATTTCAAACATTTTTTGCCATTTTTTATTAAAATCGAACCGATTTTCTAGTGAATTAATTCACTTTGGAATTTTCCAATCCCAAAAATTCAAATTGGCGATTCAAATGACGAATTTAATCGAATTAATTCGACAATCATAAAAAATCACCGATTTTCGATTTTCAAGGTGAAAATTCACTGAGCCCGGTGACATAGTCTATAACAGAGCTCATGCAGAATGAACATCCTCCTCGTCTTGCAAATGTTTGAAACAAAATGATCACAGTTGGGGATTTATGCTGTTGGTTCAAAGGAAACGTCGCACTATTTAACTACGAAGTCATATTTATTCTAAATTCTAATCAGTCCCCTTAAATACAAAATTGTCTTGAACATAATGAATAAACATGTATATATGTACATATGATTATCGACCAACTAGTTTATTATTAACATGAATAAGTTGTTGCATTACTATCAAAATCTGTACCCAGAATTCCAACTCAAAAGAGTACTGCTGCATTGAATGAGCAGGTCACTTCCCTACTGGAGAGAAAGATCCCAATATTGGCACAATAATAGCACAGAAATTATGATGAGAAAATGGGAGAATGGGTGTTTAAACATCCTTTTTCCAATGTCTTGGGTGTGTTATGGCTTATATACATTTAATCCATTGCCCCACTTGAGCCCTTCTTACCAACCCTTTTTTTCCATTAAAAAAGCATTATATTCAATATTTTAGAGCTGAAAATAGAATATACATATTCATGCCTTAGCAACACTTTCCGAGCCAAAGGACTCTACTGTCTATAGTTATGCAAAGAGAGAAAAAATAAAAGCAATTTTCTCAATACAGAACCTAAACTACTTATAAGTTACTACTAAGGAACCCATAATTTTTTTACAAACAATAGCTACGTAGCCAGGCCATTATATCAACAAGAAAATAAGATCAGACTGCACCCTTTACCAGCCCTTCTTACCAACATGCTATTCATCTTTAGCACCTTTGTCCTATGTATACAAATAACATTTTGTGACATGGTACCCACCACATCCTGTAGCTAATTAAGGGCACTTTTGCAAAGTTTGTTTTGCCTTCTGGGGTAAATATTTATTTTAAACTACCTCGTCAAAATGTGGTTTTTGGGTCCTCGACACAATTTCACTGTGGTTTCTTGGAAGCCATTTCAATCTAACTAAATTAATAGATGAGCCATAGTTTATGAAGTCATGCGCCACAGAGATTATATGGGAATTTAGTATTGTCTGGGCTGTAAAACTATGCATGGCATGTCTAGATTTGAGTTTCACTCTTTAATGCTTCTCTTTTGGAGTATCTCAACACTAACATGCAGGCACTGTGCAGTCAGCAGTAACAGGACATTTACAGCTACCTTCTATGTTAGAGGCGCACACATTGCTGCATTCTCCTGGAACTGCAGAGTACTGCTATGTTTTCTATTTGATGAATGCAGACTGTGAAGTATACTAGCACAACTTGTGTGGAATCTTTAGCTTCTTTGTTTGAACTTTGAAGCATCTTCATTCACATGTTTTCAGACAAGAACCATGTTCAATGGAGACTTGTCTCATTGTGGAGAAGCATGCTGATTAATGCATAGCAATTTTCTGTGGTATCTTTCTTTGCCGAAGATATAAGCCAACATTGTCAGACTCTATCATTCAACAAGCAGCTACTATATGGGTTATCCCCTTAAGAAGGAGAATTTCACTTGCTTTGATATAAATGATGATTTTGAAATGTACCATTAGTTATTTTAATTGTTATCTTACCACTTCTGCACTTTGTATCACCGATGGTTTGTGATGAGTTTCTTTCCTAGGCGCTAAGCTATCTTAATTTTAATAGTTAGGAGTTTCCATATATTAACAACAAATGCTTATATTTTCTTTTGTATGTGGGATTATTCCCACTGCACAAAACAAATTAGCAAATGCTACTAAGTAACTCGAGCCGGAGTATAAGCATCATAGATCAACACGGACAGGTGTAAAAATGAATGTCTGAATGAATATCTGAGGAGGATCGTGCTAAAGGCCATCACACTACTATAATACCATTCCAAGTGTCATGAACCAATTCAAATGCAAAATACCAAGTGTAGAATGTGTGCCACATAAGTGACCAAGTGACAAAGAGATCATATGCATGAGATTTTCTAAGTGTCACTTTTGTGCCCGGTTTCTTCTATATCAAGAATCAACCAAGAATATACATCAAACACCCAAAAATATTCAAGGATTGAGCATCCAACTGTCAAAGATGATCAGTGTGCAACTGCAAAATATTGTCCAAGTTAAGACTGCCAAGGCTTGAAACGCATGTTTGGGAATCTTTTTCCTCTTGAGGCTATTGTGCTCGATATCTTTCAAGATATTACAGAATTAGGCTGGGATTTGGAGCTTTATGCTTATAATGCAAGAATTTAAGGTCACCTAAATTAGAGATTGCAGCTGATTGCAATAGTTTACTAAATTTAAATGTGCAAGGAAAATCATACAAGTTGTTAACATTTTCTGGAGAAAGATTCCTTTAAAGGGTGAGAAAAATAATAAACTGAGTATCTTTGTTTAAATGGGGCTTGTTTGGAATAGTGTGGAAACATTGGAGTCAATGTGCTTGTCATCTAGTAGATGGAAGATTGTAGGTGGATAAAGCTAGTAGATATGGAGTCTCCAACATTGAGGGAGAATGATCATCATATCAGTTTTAATCTTTGAAATATGCACATGTATATATTCCTTATGATGATGATAAAAGTACCAAAACCCTATTTTGCAAAAATAGGGTATTTGTGGTGTATTCATGATTTGTCAAAAGGTTGAAGATAAATCCTCTCATATATGCTTGTTATCATATTTAAATGAATATATAATGGTCTCCAATGTCGAATATTGTTCAATTTGGAATCAAACCCAGTTTCAACATGGTTTTTTATAAAATTAAGATTTGAAGTGAAGTGCATATCTTCTCACTTTTTGAATGATTTCAGAGGACAATGAGTATGTCCATATGTCTATCTATAATCATCAAGCTTTAGTTGGGAATAGTTCAACCATTAATTTTTGTTTGAAAATAGGCTGCTAGAGAACTCTGGTAGTGCACTCTTAAAGAAAAATAGTGGAAATGCTGGTGGACTTGCAAGAAATTCCCAGATTTAATATTTTCGACTTGGATGAAGCTCTAGCGTGGTAGGATTGTATTCAATACTCTATGAAGGATAAAATTTAATGTGGTATGTATCTTGTAGTTGAATATTATCTTCAATTTTGATATTATTAGATAGTCAAATCAAATCCGTGTTAAATATGATCTAGAAATTAATGTAAATCTATTAGATCCTAATTTTGTGTAGCTAGTTTCCTAAGTTTACTCTAGTGGGATCATTGATCCTTCTCTTATGGATGTGGTTTTTATAAAATGTATATATATTTATTATATGAAGAAAAGATAAGGAGGGGTTCAGGTCGAGAGACTGAGAGGATTGGGCTCTAAGTTTCAAAGACATAATTTTATACTCTATTCTTGTAAGTCAATTCTAGCATTTACGTCTGTATTGTCATGATTGAAGATTCCAGTGAATGCAATGTTCAGATTGTGTTTTATTTATGTATTCATCTTCCTTATTTCCTATCTGAATGTGATGATTGTTGGTATGGGATATATTAATGGTTATGCCTTAAATATTCTCGAGCAGTAAAGTTATCACTGTAACTTCCTGCAAGGCACAAGTCTCATTCAAATATTTATTCTTAATTAGAGAGTGTTTCTAATTAATGAATATTTAGAGTTTGGATCTATCATTAGAGCACTTTGTAGAAACCACTTATACTATGAAACGAAAAATTTCACCACTCTAACCATATAAAAACAATTTGATAAATAATTTCACCAAATTTCATAAATAATTTCACCACTCTAACCATATAAAAACAAAGAAATTTTGAGGTGATTCATAATGAAATAATATATTAGACCATACAAGAACAAATGATTCATATAAATATTCAAAAATTCCTTCCAAGTTTCAATTACAAACATCATACTAATAAAAAACATTTAAAATGCTTCATGTGAAATTATTCAAAATCATCCATGGATTCTCACACCCCATCAGAATCTACATTTTCTACAGATGAAGCACTGGATGAAGATGTAGATGTAGATGACCCATATTCTTCTCTATTATCAATGGGTGGACCATCTGAGTCTACATATATGCCCATCATTTCAGATGTCATATTCCTTCGGGATCTACGGCTTGGTTTAACAGACTCCCATCTTGCAACTTCTTGTTTTGGAAGCAACCTCTTGATAATATCTCTAGTCTTGGAGCGAAGAGTGTCTTTCTTTGTCAACTTGAAATCATAAACAAGTATATCAACTTCCTCGAATTTCAAGATGTCAATGTGGCGATGATTTGATTTTTGACCCTTTCTTTTTCTCTTTCTGCAAACCTTTTTCTCAACCACCATCTCTTCCGTGTACACACCATCAAATGGGTGTGTATTTGTTGCATACCGATGTACTTCTACTGATACTAGTTCTTCATTTTCTTTATTGACCTTCATAACTTTTGCAATCCAGAATGGAAAATGACATGCATCTTCTGTAGCCAAAACTGCAATCATGCAACCCTCCTTGATATCTTGTACGAAGCCTCCTATAAAGGCCTTCCATCTCTCGACACTTTGCGGATGATCTTCTACAACCAATATACATTTCTCATTCCTCTACTTGAGAAAACTCAACACCTCGAGGTTCAAAATTTGTTACCTCGTTTTCATTCGATAAAATTTGTGGCAAAGCAAATGGAGACTTCAAATATATATCTCCATTTGTAGAGTTTGAAATTATGTCACTCTGCTCCATGAAAAGAGACTCCCACCAAATAGAATCAGCAGCATCAAAGTACTCATATGTATCTTCGATAGACTTTTTGATTTATTCCAAGCATTGAGAAGAATCAACATCTCTACTATGTTGCCTTGCATTATGAATCTCTGCAGATGATTGAAATAACAATAAATTTGAAGCATACATTTGACGATCTGGGGCAAATTTCAGAAATTTCAAACCTGATGAAGGCCCCCCATTCTATGCTAGTTGAGTACTTCTTGCCCCACAGTAGCATTTTCCCATCAATATTTTTTATATGAAATTGATGTTGAAAGATAATGTCTTTAAGTTTTTCAATGCACCTTTCTTCACCATGCGATCCAAACATAAATCTTCGAATGCCAACAGTTTCTTCCAATTTCTGTACAATAGGCTCTGGATGGTATGCTTTTATTATAATTTCAATCAATGATGGTAGGCTCCCGAATTTCTTCCTCCTCAATGTCCTTGCAAAATGGATGAACATTTGATCAATATGATCATGCGTATGCCCAACAAGAAGGAAACCAATTTTTAACTTTTTTAAAATTCCCAATTCAACAAGCATGCTTAGATAACCAAACACAACCTGATTTTTGTTTTCTCGGCTTGTGTTATCCAATTGTAGATATAGAAATTTAGGAATATCACCAGGACAATGAGTAAGGACATGGTGAATAATGGTGATGGTCAAATTTGTATCATTGTGAATATTTGGAGCGGTAAAGTAAACCCTTGAAAAAATTGCACCATTAAAAACCATACACCCAACTGTGGTGAGAAAAATACACCTATAGTTCAGGGAAGAAACTACCAACTTCGGGTATGAAAGATAGACCTAAAAATGTTCTGCAAGTACAACAAGTAAGTGAAGATATTAATGTAAGAGATATGTGCACCTTATTCAGAAGGTTGATCCCAAGCTTCCTCTTCCTCGCTCTTCAATGCTATCCAGTATCACAATGCCCACACCTGCAAAACAACTTAATACCTTTCTCAAATACATCTGACTACATATATAAGACTGATATCCATGATATAATAAGACATCAAACTATAATAAAACAGTAATCAAATTTAAGACACACATAAATAGGTCATCTTTGGAAAGGAAAGAACGTCTAATCTTTATTAATGAATGAAGCAAGTACATCAAATTATACCTTCCTTCAAGCTTGGCACTTCATGAAACCTAGATTCAAGGTCTCTTGCTCGTGTTCTCCAAGGATCCCAACCTCTAATAAGCTGTGCTAGGGTTTATCAAAACTAAGGCACAAGAGAGGGGGATGACGGTCTCCATTCCTCCAACATAACATTGTTATAGGCTTGGTCCCCTCACATGGCCCTTCTACCTTCCTTATATAGTCAATGAAGGAGAGAAAAAGTATTTATAACCGATCAGGAGGTTCACAAACCAACTTAACTTACCCAAAATTCGAGATTTTGACTAGTACAGGAAAGTGCCCTACTCCGCAGTAGGCAAACTAGCGCATTTATGAAGGTGTGCACCACTTTAATGAAGCAGAGTTGCATATCAAATGCTACTATCATGCTTGGATACCAGCACACATGTGGAAAAATGGCCAAAAACAGGGTTTTCTTATGATTTTCAAGAGATGGTTTGGTCTGGAAAAATGTTCCTAAGGGTTATAACCATCAAATGGTCCAAGAGTGGGGTAATTTCAACCATTTTTAGTGTCCCCAAATGACCCTTCAATCCACAAGTGTCCTGTTGTGTGACTAAACTTGATCTCAAGAAGTGTCATCATGTGACCAAGGGATGCAAGTGTCGTCACGGACAGAGAAGTGTCATTTTAAGCTATAACAGATACCCACTAATGTATGAGGTAAAAGGGAGTGAGGGAAACAATGGCCGAAATAAATTATAAATAACAAACAGTGGAATCATGGAAGCAAGGTAATCGAAGAGACCAAGAATCATAGGCTCAAATGAAGTACCTGAAAGCAAAGGCAATGTCAGACAATCTCATCCTTGGGGTAACTGTCCATGTTCAGATAGTGGAACATGAACTCTAAGAGGATACAATAATGATCCAAGTACTGATGCATATATCATGGCCACTAAAATACAAGTGTGGATCCATGAGGAACATAAGTATAAACATAGCCACATAAATAGAAGGTGGATCTATGTCAAAACTGGAGAACATAGCCATAGAGAACAAGCTGGATCTATGTCTCATCAAGAGCCAAAAAGAGTGTGGCTCAGTCTTGTGCAACTTGGGCAATAACATAAATGAGGTGATGCTATTGAGGATCCCAAGGTCTTCATCCAAAAACAACCCAAGGTTCAAACCTATCCATGTGAATAAATGAGTTGATGTTGAACATGGGAGGTATCGTTTGATTACCGGTCATTGATGTATACCATTAACAAATGCGAGGGTGTCCACCAATAATGAAAATGGAACCCAAGGTACCTAGTACATTCAAGCAAGTGCGAATAACTAGTCTTGATGTGGAACACTTGAAGAATCCATCGGATAGGAGACATCGATGTATTCCCCTCTATCCAATAGCGAGGGAAACTGCCACTAATGACTGCAATCCCCAAGGTACTAACCGAAACTCTAAAATTCATTCCCATAGCACAATGAGTTGAAGTCGATGGGAAGAAGTCCGTTGGAAGGGAGGCCTTAAGGCATCCTGCATCATCCAAAACGAGGGACACTCAACAGGTATGAGCTGATTTGGAGTAGGACTAAACACATGATGAAACAGATGGACCCCAAGGAATGGTCAACGCATGAGGTCAAGGCACCTGCAGAATGGCTGAATGCTACTCATCAAAATTGCAATTGAGAGACCAAGATCATATTTTTTGGTTGGGCAGAAGGTTAGGCTTGATCAGACCCTAGTTCGGGACTTTGATCAGAAAAGTGGAAAATTAGGGCTTCTGCAAAAATGGAAATGTTTGAAATCTGTGACCACGGCTAGAAGCTCCTTAGAAATATAGAAGCTTAGAGCTTTGGATCAAGCCTTTTGATTGGACAAAAGGGTGGGCTTTATCAAACCCTATTTCGGGGTCATGTTTAGTGAATCCAGAAGTTTCAAAGGCAAATTTGAGGGGTGAAACTTTGCAGTTTTCAAATTATGAGTATACGAGCTTGATCAGCTCATCAAGGCGCATATTTCTATCCTTTCGGAAGTTTGAATTTTTAGGGTTTCTCTGAGAAACCCTAATCCAGCTCCAGATCCAGTTCTTACAAATCAAGTGGATTGGGTTAATCCTAGAAGAGAATGGATTGATCACTTGCATAAGTGAAGAAGTTCCTGTTTCAGAGGGAGATGAGGCTAAGCCATTACATAAGAAGATTACAAGCAATCTCGACAACTATGACTCATCCAGGTATGCTTCAAGATTTGTTCATGATTAAGTTTATGGTATGTTTGTCTTCATGTTATTACGGTTAGTACAATCTTGATTTAGACTTGTCGTATCACATTAATAAAATTATGAATGCATGATAGAAGATATTCATTGATTAGGGTGTTGACACTTATGATTGTACTAATGCATTATGGTGTTGTATGAGTTTTATGTTGTCCGCTAACATGAAAGGTACACCAGGAAAGACAAATCATGTTCTATTTCAAGAACATATGATCATGATGACATGAGGACAAAGATTCATCCATTGTCATGAATCACTTAGAAGATCTATTTGCGAGGTATGTATAACTTGGTTCTATAATGGTTAACCTATGAGATATGCAGGTTACTAGCACAAGTCATTGAAGAGAACAAGAAGACATCATGTGGGTATGTTAGACATAACTAGCTAACATACCAATCCAGGTATGTTTTTCCTATATCAAGTTAGAATCCTACCTTGTGTTAGGATCCCTTATATAAGTATACTTGGTATGATTGGTTATGTTTATTCATAAAGTTAGAAATGTAAGTAATCAAGGGTTTATGCATTTTATGTCTCTTATCTTGATTGATGATTTGACTAACTAGAAGAGTCTTATGATCAAATAAGAATATGCATGAGTAAAAGAAGACTTCCCTGAAACCTTGAATACTAATGTTTATTATCTATGTTTGAAATGATCATGACTATACATGTTTAAGATTATTGTGTTTTGATAGTATTAAGATTATACTAATGAATGTGTGATTATGTATGAGACCTCGAGGATAACACAATAATGATACTAATAAGCATGCATAGTGATGGATATAAGTTCAAGGATAGGTAATCCAAGAAGAAAAGATCAAGAGGGAGCACACTACAGTTGTTCCTGCAAGGAAGCAAAGATCAAGAGGGAGCACACTCCAGTTGTTCCGGTAAGGAAGCAAAGATCAAGAAGGAGCACACTTCAGTAGTTTCTGCAAGGATGCAGATATTCAGAGGGAGTTGACCACTTCTCACAATCCACATCAGAATGGAGTTGCAGAAAAGAAGCAAAGACTGAGAGGGAGTCAACCCAACAAACAAACAAAGATAAGTACTTGAATTGTCATATTTGTTTGTTTAAATAATGTTGTTCAATGATGTATATACTCATGTTCCTAGAATTAGGTTGTGTATTATGCATATTAGAATAGTTGCATTGATGAACAGTATACATGGGTAAGTGGCCTATGGCACTGTTAAACATTCCATTGCTACTTATCTAGAATGAAACCTCTTTGCTGACATGTTGGGAGTTGTGCACACTCTTAACAATGTTCTAGTAGAGATTGGAAGGCATCTAGAAAGTTATGGGATATGGATAAATGTTGGCTAAGATAATTGCATGACTGTATGACATATTTCTTTATCTGTAAGAATTTGTTCTGAAAACTATGAGATGTTTTCTAATCATTCAATTTAACTTGCTGTGTAGGAAAGATCGTATACCATCACCTACAAAAGAAGGACTACAACATTTGTTCAGCAACAAAGTTATCTATTGAAAATATTGAAGATATTGAAGTTCCCAGGATCTGGGAAGAATTCCATGATCGAGGAGTACCAGTCAATCATGAAGATGTTTGGGATGCAGTCCCAAGACCTAAAGGGGAGTCTGTAGTGACTTCCAAGAGGATCTACAAGATCAAGCATGTTGCAGGTGGTAGCATAGAGACTTTTTCTCTTGTAGCCAGATACACTTCCATTAGATCCGTACTTGCTTTGGCTACAGTGATGAAATGGAAGATACACCAGATAGATTTCAAGGAAGCTTTCTTGAATGGTGTAGTTGAAGAAGAAGTGTATGTGGAGCAACCACTTGGTTCTGAGACACATGACTGGGAGTCATATATGTGCAGAACTTGGTATCGTAGGATAGACAACTTTCTATCCAGTTTGGGCTTTACCAAGAGTAAAGCGGATTCCAACCTTTACTACAAGGTTGAGGAAGGCAATCCAGTGATACTACTTTTGTATATGGATGACCTGGTTATTACAGGTGAAGATAGATTGATTGCCGACACGCAGCAGAAGCTTGCTGCTGAGTTCAAGATGAAGAACTTGTGGATGATGCACTATTTTCTAGGTATGGAGATGTGGCAGAGTGCAGATGGAATCTTCCTTGGACAAGGGAAGTATGCAGTAGAGATCCTGAAGAGGTTTGGGATGATGGACTGCAAGGCTATGGCCACACCTATGGCATCAAACCTGAAGCTTATGTGTGATGCTTCATCTGATCCAGTTGATATCACTATGTATCATCTGATGATTCGGTCCTTGATGTACCTGATGAACACGAGACTAGATATTTGCTTTGCGGTGAACACATTGAGCCAGTTCTTGACGGATCCGAGGAGTGTTCACCTGGTTGCAGTAAAGCATATTCTGAGGTACCTGAAGGGTACAGTTGATTATGGGATCAAGTATGATGCAAATCAAAACTTTAACCTATAGGGTTATGTTGATTCAGATTGGGCAGGAAATGTTGCAGATAGGAAGAGCACATATGGGTGCTGCTTCAGTATGGGATCAGGTGTGATCTCTTGGTTTAGCAGGAAGCAATCCTGCGTAGCACTGAGTATAGCTGAGGCATAGTATGTTGCAGCTTGTTCGGCTAGTTGTGAGGCAGTATGGCTTCGGAAGCTACTGTCTGAGTTCTTTGATCTCTCGCTGGAGGCTGCTGGTATCTTTTGTGACAACTAGAGTTGTGTGTAGCTGTCTGAGAACCCGGTGTTCCACGACAGGTCGAAACACATAGAGATCAAATATCACTATATCAAGGATATGGTATAGAAAGGAGCAGTGAAGCTCCTGTATGTTGCGACGGATGAGCAAATTGCAGATGTACTAATGAAGCCACTAGCCAGAGTGAAGTTTGATTACATCAGAGAGAGGCTTGGTGTTCTTTAGATTGACGACACTTTGAGGAAGAAGTGATGGAGACATTTTCTAAAGCCATTCCAAGCATGTTGAAAGGAGGATCCTTCACATGGCTGTGGATGTAAGCGCTAGATGATAAGCATCAAGATGATGCTCTAGTTACTGCTCTGTATGCATCATGTTGGATGTTGGATATGATCAATTGGATCATTTATATGTATGTATGTACGCATCATGTTGATGCTGGATATGATCAGGTAGATCATGTATTTATGTATGTATCAGGTGGATACTTGTATGATCAGTGTGATCATGTACTTATGTATATATCAGGTGGATACTTGTATGATCAGTGTGATCATGTACTTATGTATGTATCAGGTGGATACTTGTATGATCAAGTGTGATCATGTACTTATGTATATCAGATGGATGCATTGTATGATCAGGTGGATCATGTATGATATGTATCAAGTAGATACTATGTATGCATCAGATGGATATATTGTTTGACCAAGGTGATCACAGATGATGAGCTTCAGGATGTTGCTCCAGATGAAATGCATCAGGTTGATGCTATGATGATAGGGATGATCACAGATGATGAGCTTCAGGATGTCGCTCTAGATGATACGCATCAGGTTGATGCTATGATGATGATCAGGTTGATCATGTGATGATGTACATCAGGATGATGTATGGTGAGTATTGGTTTGATACTCTGTGGTCGTGGACAGGTTGTGCAGGTGGCATAGAAAAGATCCTGGGAGATCCTATAGTCTGCGCTAGGATGCTCTTTCAAGGTTTTGCTACAGGTAGCATAAAAAAGATCCTTTAAAAACCGAACAGGTAGAGCAATGTGCTCGTAACATCCTGGGTTGCTCTATCGAGATCCTATAGTCTACGCTAGGATGCTCTAAGTAGGTTTTGCTACAATTTTGCATAGAAAAGATCCTTTAAAACCCGGCAGGTAGATCAGTGTGCTCGTAACATCCTGGGTTTCTCTATCGAGATCCTATAGTCTGCGCTAGGATGCTCTGTGTAGGTTTTACGAAAGTTCACATAGAAAAGATCCTTTAAAATCCGGACAGGTAGAGCGGTGTGCTCGTAACATCCTGGGATGATCTATCGATATCTAGACAGGTAGAGCTGTGTGCTCATAACATCCTGGGATGCTCTAAGTAGGTTTTGTGAAGGTCAGCATGTAAAAGAACCTATAGTATGCGCTAGGTTTTGTTGACGCACGTAATCAGTCATGGGATCCACAGTATGGCCATTGATGATGAAGACCTGCAGGTGGTGGGCCTACATCCAGCATGAAAAAGGGTTGGCTATGTAGAACTTCCTATGACTAGTAGATTCAGAGATTGATTGAGAAAGCAGCAGCAGTGACGATGATGATGACTCGATGACGATTATCTAGTGACGATGATCCAGAGAAGAAGACTTGTGATAGAAGACCTGTGTCGAGAAATACCTTCCTAGTTAAGAGGGAGTGTTGATGTATATGTGACTTCGGAATGTATTTCATATATGTATATTGTACTCCTATAGAGATGGTATTATTCCTCTATACGGAAGTGTTTGTATTCCTACAGAGATGTTATTATTCCTCTATACGGATCATTTATATTGTAAGTGTCGTAACTTATACTTGTTGGGTTATTAGACCACCTTGTTGGGGTCGGCCCTATATAAGTCATGTGGGTCGAAGGGTTATTAGAACACCCTATTAGGGGTCGGCCATGTGGGTCAAAGGGTTATTAGACCACCCTATTGGGTGTCGTCCCAATCAGAGTTATGTTATGTGGTTAAGTTAAGGCCGACCTCGTAAAGGTTATTAGGAATCTCAAGTCAAGTATAAATAGAGTGCGGGAGGCACTCTATTTCATCATTATATTCTCTCTCACACTCTTGGGAGAGTGGTGCACTTGTGGAGGAGGAGAAGTTGCTGCTAGGAGATGTCTATCTCTTATGCTTGGGTTGTATCATTGCTTTATCTATCTCTGAGGAAGTTATTGGGGTTTTTCACCTTTATGGTTTTCCCCAAGTAAACTCTGTGTCTCTTGTGTGCTTGCATTATTGTGTCCATGATTGATATTCTATATATATGATGTACATGTTGTTCTCTTAGTTAATATCCTAGATCAGATTGAAGTAAATTCTGAAAAATTAACATTTTATATCGAGCACGGATTGATCTGTGCTCGAAAGTGTTTTCTTGCTTATAGAGTTGAAAAACTTAAACAGTTTTCTATCAACCATCTTGTGGATTTCACATCGAGCCCAAGTAGGTGAATGCTCACTTGGTGTTTTCACATTTCGAGAGTCTGAAAACCCTAAAGATGAATCCAAAGGTCCTTTTTCGTAAAGTTAGTCTCCTTCCCCAAAAAAGTGTAAAATAATGGAAGAAGAACTCTTCTAGCGCATACCAGAGTATACCTAGAGTATACCTTTTCCGTAAATTATCCACCAAGGCCCGAAAAATGGGTAATTCTATACCTAAGTGGATGTCGGTTTAGTTATTTTAACAAGGTCGAAAAGACAACTATGCTCGGCAAACTTTTCCTATTTAAGGAGTCTGAAAAGGGCTTAAAAGAAATCCATAGGGATTTTTTCCGTAAAGGTTTAATGAGTTCGAAAAAGTAAACTCGTGACCTCCTTACTGTTTTTAACGAGCTCATAGGAGATACAGAAAATGCTCATAACTTCCTTACTGTTTTTAACGAGCTCGAAGTGAAGATGAAAGAAATGCTCATAGCCTCCTTACTGTTTTTAACGAGCTCAAACGAAAGGTGGAAGACTGCTCGTAACCTACTTACTATTTTTAATGAGCTCGAAGTAAAGGTAGAAGAATGCTTGAAATGGGAGGAGATGAGTGTTAGGGATATGCGAAACTAGCTCCAAGCACATGGAACAAAGCTATGCCTAATGCAAGGCACACGAGCAAGATAAGGACACTCAGGGTGTGTCTCCTCCAAGTAAAAGGTGTCAAATTACGAAGGCAAAATGATACAAGGCTTAGTGAAAATGAGATCAGAGATGGAGGCTTATACAACGAGCTAACAGCATGGAAGTTGGCATCAGGCTCATTAGCGCAAGTGGGATCATAACAGATGTATAAGCAACTTGAACACAAAGATGGGAGCCTTATCAAGGATGGACATAAATATATGATGAAGAAAGGTATGAGGCTTCTACTCAAAGTCATGGTAAATCTAAAAAGGCTCCCAAGACTATGAGAAAAACTCAGCATGGGCACCAGAATGGCATAAGGGTGCTGACTAGGCTGACTCATGTTAGGTAGGCTCTGCTGTCGGACTGGTGCACAATGCATAAAGAGATGGCTAACAAACCAATATCCAACAGGTTTGACCCTATGGAAAATTTGGATGGAAAAAGGTTCAAATGCAACATAACAGCGGGGAAGCCTAAACCTATATGCAAGATTCTGAATATACCTAACATGGTCACACAAGGTGTCGAAAAGGACCAGTAAGCAAGTATAAATCTAGCTAAGAATCCTGTCTCCAAGAAACATTAGTACCAAGATCATATCTAAGACATATGTAAAGAAATACTCGATACAAGTCATTGTGGTAGAAATACTTTCAACTTCAGTATCATCAGCAACAGGCATAAACAAGGTAGAGTTTTCAATTGAAGACTCTATGGTACCCAAGCCGGAGGACTTACAATCAACAAGATCGACTTCAGGATGAAGATCAAAGTTGAAGGACATGATGGAATCTACAGAAACAAATTCATCATCACGGGATTTGAAAATTCTAGATGCAAAATCAAACTCAGCAGGAACACCGATTTGCGGATCTATAGGAGAGTCTAAAGACTCAACAGTGGGAAGATCAAACTTTAAGTTCAAACTGGGGTTGGACATAACTGCGACTGGATAAAAATCGAAATGAATGGAAGACTATACTATGGACTCTAGGAAAACTTCATTAGAAGGAAGTATATTGTCCCAGATAGAACACATATCTAAACATTCAGATGGAGGTGTCACTTAGTCAAAAGCTGGGACTAAGTCCCGAGAAGGTAAGCATGAACTCAGAGACTTCTTCTCAGTAGTAGTTGAACTCAAGGAACAATATGCCACATAAGTCCCATGTGACATAGTAGTGCCTAATGACGAGGGATCTGACTGGTCTACAGTTGGGTAATAAGGAGGATCAACGAATGCAAGTTGGTCGATAGTGACGATGCTTACGTTATGAGGAAAATGCATCACACGAAAAGCGTAGACACCACAACATACATAGCATAAACGTAATCATGCTCGAGGATCATATCAAAGTCCATAGGGTGCTTTAAAACCATAAAGTCAACTAAGGCTATTTTTCCACCCAAGGTAATAGGTACCTGACAGAGGAATCCGATCGGTTCACTAGGTCTTATATCGAAGGTCAACGACCAATTAACAGCTGGAATAACATTAGGGAAACCCAAATCTCTCCAAGCATAAGTGGATAAGATACTAACAGAAGCTCCTTCATCTACAATGCATCGATCAACTGTATGGTTCCCGATATCAACCTTTATCTGGAAAGGTGTCGAAGAAGGAAGATGAGGTTTGGCTAGACTATTCCAATCAAAGGAAAGGATCCTAGGGCTTGGTAGGGATTCACATGGCATAGATGAAGTGCTCCCTTTTTCAGGAACATCCAAACTGGTAATGCAGAAGACTTCCATAGTAGGTGCATCAATCTTTGCAAGACTGATGGGATTGGTTGAAGATTGCATCGATTCGATCACTTCACTCTCTAAAGGAAAAGTGGGGTTGACAAAATATTGCATTGGTTCAACCACTTTATCAACCAAAGGTTGATCTGATTGAAGGGAATCAATAGACAACTCAGGAGCAGAGGTTCCTTCAGACATGGACCACACTCTTCGTGCCTCTGGAATGGCAGGGCATCGGTGAGTAAGGTGATCTCCCTTACAAAGTTTACAAGGGAACTTTGGTTTTTGTCCTATAGGTTTAGACTCCTTTACAACATCGGTACTCTCAGCATGACTAGCATTGGCTGATAGTTTTCCCCCAGCATGACTTGCAGTGGCTGGTTGCTCAGAAGTAGAAGACTTTTGAACTAAGGACCACACTTTTTGCACTTCTAGAAGTACAGGGCACAAATAAGTAAGGTGGTCTCCCTCACAAAACTTGCAAGGGAACTTATACTTTTGTTTATTGGGTTTGTCGACAATGTAAACTCCCTTAGCATGACTTGTAGTGGCTGATCTGGTGTCTCCAGTATGACTCACAGGAACTGGTGACTTGTCATTAATATGACTAGCAGTGATCAATGACGTGAATTCAACATGACTAACAGTGGTTGAAGACAAAATTTCAGTGTGATTTTTAGTGACTAAAATTTTTCTCCCAGCATGACCTCCAAAGGCTAGGTAGGTGCCCCCTGCATGATTTGCAGAGGCAAGGTGCTTGCCCCCAGCATGAATTACAAAGGCTAGGTTGCTACCCCCTTGTTTTGGCATCTTCTTCCTATTCTTCCTTTGTCTATTCCTTTTAGACTGCTGGTTACTAGTATTGTTACTTTCGCCACATGAGGTAGAAGGAGGAGGAGAAGATGTTACTGGCAAAGAAGGAACATGGTTCTGATGCTCTTGATTTTAGGTGCTCACAAAAGAAGCGTCAGGAGCATGCAAGGAATTCAGAGTGGAGAACAACCAAACTGGAATCCCTATAGTGAATCCAAGAAGATTCAGGGTAGCCATTAAGGGAGTACCAATGTTTCCAATGAATGGAATAGCACAAGGATCCCCTAGAACAGGGGTACCTTGATTGGCGCTCGCCGGAAAGCTAGACATAGTTACATGCTCAAATGAGTAAGAAGTTCTCTAAGGAAAACTAAGACAAGTAGCATAAAGAGCACACCACTAAAAAAGGTCCTAGGTAAATCAAACCAGGCAAATAGATGCCTTCCGGAGAAGAGTCTAGGATGATGAGGGCCCAGAACAGATCAACGAAGGAAGAAGAACAGTTACCCCGGGTCCACAATACAATGACTAAGGGTGCAAGCACTGGAATCACCCAAACACCCTCCCAAAGACCTGCAATGGATTTCCTCCCACGTCTGTCCTAGGTACAACAGATATAACCCTCCACTGTCACCTGTGTATGATCCTATGGTCAGATACTAAGGATACTACCACACCGAAAACTCCTGGGGGAATAGTCTCTGGTCGAATCAGAAGGCGTGGGTAGGGTAACTGAGCCCGAAACTCAAAAGAGTCCCCAAACGCGATCCAATCCTGGTATATGCTCGAAACAGAAAGTAGGAGGTTTATTCCCAACAATCTGATCTCACAAGACCTACTGCATAGATCCCAGGCAAGTTTTGAATGAGGTGGGTTTACCTGTGATAGTCAAACTACGATTTTTGCGTAATGTGTGATCTTGGGTGGTTTAAGGTGTTTTAAACCCAAGATCCTAACCAAGACTAGTTGATGAATAGTGTAACCTATAAAATAAAATGTTACTAGTACATTTTATTAGAGTTCATTTTACAGGTTACTTGCTTACTCAAAAAGGTAGTGGGTGTGTGAGAGTGGTTATAACAGAGATAGAATACTGAAATGAAATGTTTACCACTAAACAAATCTTTTCTTCTCAACACAAGTCCTAAAGATACGATCTAGAATGCATGTGCAAATGCAATTTTAGTCTTTTTGAATGCAAAGAAGGGTAAAAATAAAGTCTAAATGTACAAAATTAAACTGAAAACCTAAGAATGCAGCTACTCAAACAAATAAGTATGCAAACGAAAACTTCTTCTTTTTGATGCAAAGCACTCTTAAATCCTTTAAGCCACTTGCAAGTTACTCTATTCAGAATAAATCATTTTTTTTTTAATGCTTTTCAAAGGTGAGAAACAAAAACTAAAATTGGAGGTAACCTACTAAAAAATCAAAGAACTTTCAGGTTTCCTTATTAAAACAATAAAAGCTACCAATACGACTTTCAGATTCTTATTGATGTAAGCATGCCAACCATTGGGAAAAGTGTATGGAACCTACTTTTAGACCCAAAAAAGCAAATGAATTACAAAGAAGTTTGGTTTGGTAAAGTCAGGTCTGCACATAAACAGTGCAGCCAAGGTCTTGAACAGAGAAGCAAAGACACTTGAGCTTTCACTACAAAAAGAAAACTAAAAGCATAAGAGAGGATAAGAAACCAATCTAAAGAGAAATTTCACTCAAAAAGATACGAACAGGGTCAAGTAGACTCAATAGGTTTCAAATCTAGTGGAAATGGAGCAAGTAGATTCAAACAGACTCAAATCAGGGTACAAAACACCAAACTGATCCACAACCCCCCAACTTGGGTCAACAAGCCCCAAAACTTTCCAAACAGGCCCAAATTGATCAAAAGAGCTCCAAATCTTGAACATAGGATCAGTACAAGGATAGGAGATCACTTATAGTGGTTTAACTCAGACCTACGGTCATTAGGGACCCCAAAAAATGCAGCCACAGCCCCCCAAAATAGGTCAAGACTCAAAAAACTAAAACCCAGAATGTGTGTGCTACTGTGTATGAGGAATACCTATGCCCAAAATAGGGGAATGCACTACTGTGCTTCTCAACAGTAGCACACATGTGTGAAAAGTTGAAAAAATGGGGTTAAAACCCCCCACACCTGAGCCAATAAGGGTCTGTAAGGGCTAGGAAGGGTCTGTAAAAGCCAAGGAGGGTCAAATAGAGCTTAATAACTGATTCTAATCAAGAAATGGAAAAATAGCATAAAAAAAAAATGAAGAAATGAGCTTGGATGCCCCTAAGCAGATAGACTTTCCTAGTGGAGTTGCCATTCTGTTGTGAGGAAAATACACCTACAGTTCAGGGGAGAAACTACCAATTTCAGGTATGAAAGATAGACCTACAAATGTTCTGCAGGTACAACAAGTAAGTGAAGAGATTAAGGTTAGAGATATGTGAACCTTATTCAGAAGGTTGACCCTAAGCTTCCTCTTCCTCGCTCTTCAAGGCTATCCAGTATCGCAATGCCCACACCTGCAAAACAACTTGATACCTTTCTCAAATACATCTGACTACATATTTAAGACTGGTATCCATGACATAATAAGATATCAAACTATAATTAAATAGTAATCAAATTTAAGACACACATAAATAGGTCATCTTTGGAAAGGAAAGAACGTCTGATCTTTATTAATGAACGAAGCAAGTACATTAAATTATACCTTCCTTCAAGCTTGGCACTTCACGAAACCTAGATTCAAGGTCTCCTACTCGTGTTCTCCAAGGATCCCAACCTCTAATCAGTTGTGCTAGGGTTTATCAAAACTAAGGCACAAGAGAGGGGGATGAGGGTCTCCATTCCTCCAGCATAACATTTTTATAGGCTTGGTCCCCTCACATGGCCCTTCTACCTTCCCTATATAGTCAATGAAGGAGAGGAAAAGTAGTTATAACCAATCAGGAGGTTCCCAAACCAACTTAACTAACCCAAAATTCGAGATTTTGACTAGTACAGGAAAGTGCCCTACTCTGCAGTAGACAAACTAGTGCATTTTTGAAGGTGTGTGCCACTTTAATGAAGCAGAGTTGCATATCAAACGCTACTATCATGCTTGGATAACAGCGCACATGTGGGAAAATGGCCAAAAACAGTGCTTTCTGATGATTTTCATGAGATGGTTTGGTCTGGAAAAATGTTCCTAAGGGTTATAACCATCAAATGGGCCAAGAGTGAGGTAATTTCAACCATTTTTAGTGTCCCCAAATGACCCTTCAATCCACAAGTGTCCTGTTGTGTGACTAAACTTGATCTCAAGAAGTGTCGTCATGCGACCAAGGGATGCAAGTGTCGTCACGGACGGAGAAGTGTCATTTTAAGCTATAACACCAACCAAGTGAAACTGAATGAAATTTTCCTCCTTTAAATTATTTGGCACACGGAAAAATGTGGCAAGAGTTTTTTTTTTCTGATCCTTTCCATCAATTATCAAACCCATATACTTATGTGGACCATCATAACACTTGTGATTTTTGTACAACTTTTTTCGTTCATTTGATTGGTTATTGCGATGTTCTTGCAGTGCATTGATTATGGAATCTACAAACAACATAACAAAAAAATATTGATAAATAGTTTTAATAATTGACATTTATCTAAAAGAACGAATTTGTAAACATGCATCTTTCTATCCCTTCTGATCTATCCCTTCTTTCTTTTAGAGAAGCACATGTACTGCAGACCCCCATCCTTGACCTGTTTGGAATGCAGACATTGTTGAACTTATTTTTCCATACTCTTGTGAAATATGCATATCTAATGAAGTTGTCATTTCCTTGACCACCTTGAACATAATCCCTGTATAAGTTATAGATTTCCTGCCTTGTGAAATTATTTGGAATGTGCATTGTTTCTCTATTTGGCATACTCTCTCCATGCTTGGAAAATAAATCATGCATCCATGATATTGCAATGTGTGTTGATGGCCCAGTGATTCATCCCTAATAATCGTCGGAATAAAATGTAGGATCATTTTCTAGTCTTGTTTGGATTCTTGATAATCGAATATTACTAATTGAGTGAATCCGTTTGAATGCCTTTCTACAAAGAAGAACTTTTCCAACGCGATAATCATAACATGTCCTTATAGAAATCATGCACCCCACTAAATATGAATTTTGCATAATTTTGTTCATTGATAAATACATATTATTTTTCTCCAAGGCATAATTGTAGCCTATAGCTGATCTGACGGTTGATCCGAGGCTTAGGAAGTTGTTGATGTAGTTGTTATCTAAATCCAATCCAAGCTTCCACGAAGTTACGGACATACCCATTTGTCTTCCCTTTGAACCTGCGAATTAGTATGAGTCCCGCATAGAGATTCATCTCTGGCTTTGGGGTTGTGACAGATCGATTTACCAAATTTCCAGCATTTAAGCTGAGCAAAAAACAATTCCTAATGAAATTTCTGTGGTACGCTTATAACTCTAAATCAAAGCAATTGCAATCTAATTCTTTTATATTCACATATATAAATTAAAAAGAGATTAATAACTCTATAATTTATCTTTCTACACATGTAGAGAAACTAGATATTGGTTAACTATCCCTTCTGGGTATATATATACATAAATTGAAACCAGAATATTGCGATATCAGGCCTTTCTACGCATATGTATAGTTGGAGCCAAATGATTTATTTATCTAACCTATGCACAAATACAAATTTACAGAAGAATAACTAATTATTCCTTCTGTGCATAAGTACAAAATAACAACTATCAAATTTATCTACCTATGCATAGATTGGAACCAGAATAATAGTTTTCTAATCTTTCATTGCATGCATATATAAACTGTAACCTGAATAATCATATGTCAAAATTTTCTATGCATTAATAAAAATGAAAAGTTGGGATCCATTTTAACTTTTGTTACTCCGTAGCAGTAATTTTTTTCACCTATGATACAAGAAAAATAAATTTAAGTGATATAAGGCAAACAAGATTTAAATAAATCTAACCCCACAGGTATTTGATGCCGTAGAAGTGGCTGTAGATTTGAGGCGGAACTTATCCAGGAAGGCGAGCAACACTCATCTTATGGAGAGGTATCGATTAACTCCATAGCGGATCGATGTATTAGAACCCTAAAAACCCAAACTCAGGTTTACTTAGCATCGATCTTATAGATCGATGAAAAATCCAAGTAATGGACTCCACTATTCTAAACCCTTGGTTAAGTCCAAATCCTGTTACCACCAATCCTATATTGGGGAGATTCAAATACCCCTTTGTTCCCTGATATAAGGATAGATCTCATCCGAAGGGGGTGTACCTAAAATTACTTGCTGTAAAAAATGGAGAGAACTACTCAGTTTTGGAAAAAAAATTATCGACATAGAGTTACCAAGGAGCTCAGATCTAAGTATTTTGTTTTTTGTTTTTTTAAAGCTTGTACATATACCAACACTGTCTCGATAATCCCACGCGAATTTTCTATGGTGGAACGATCAATTAGTCCATTGAGATTTTGAACCAAAATAATATAGAAACAGAGACAGATTGATTTGCTATGGATTTTCTATAATTTAATGTCAGCTCACAATATATCCAGCACTGCAAGTAGAAAGGGACTACCATGCACATTTTACAGCAATATCTCAACCATTTTTATCATTTCCCCAATATATATAAATTATCAGCTCAAAAGTATGAACTATTATTACCCAAAATTAAGGATTTAACAACATGAAGTCAAACGAAAAGGGAAAAAAACTGTCATACGGTTATGAGTCTGGTGTCCTCAAGGCTCAACCGGCTTTAATACCAAACATAGGGACCCCTCCCGTAGGGTCCTCACGAACTGAACCTGAAACTCAACCACTTAATACAAAACAGATCAGATACCATAATTACTAGAGAAATAAAATAAATTAACTAAATGACTTAGCAAATGTAGACAAAACCATAACCTGTCGACCGTAGGTCGTGACCGTTGTTGAAGGAGAAGTTGTCGTTAATACGATCCAGCTTGTGCATTGTCGTCCGCATCTTTCGTAAGATCCCTCCAGTAATGCTCGATTAACGATAGACGAAGCAACCGTTAGCTTCGCCACCCAACCATAGGCTCATGCTTTCAGTCACATGGCCACCCTCGAGCTTCCAGGTCGTAGAGCTCATACACACAATTCGAGAAACTACTAAATGGGTTTCCCCCCCACAAGAATTTCTAGCCAAACCCCAATAGCAGCAAGTCACTTAATTTTTCGAGATTACGATCACCGTCCAAACCATGGGTCCTTTACCCATTCCCAAGGCCTTCCTTATATAGAAAAATCTCATGTGACACATGTCGCTTCATGCAAAATACCCAATTTCTTAATTTTCAAAAAGTAATTTATCTCACAAATCCAAGTGTCAAGTTTTCTAGAAGAATGCACCTACTTTCCTAAATTTACTCAAGTTTGTCTCTAAGATGCTCACTCTAAATCCTATTTTGTGGGTGCATGTTATGTTAGCTAATAGCTCTAGCCTAGGATTCGATTTTTGCTCCTAGTATAATTATTTCTATTATTTTAAATACTAAAAAGTATTTCCATGTGCAAATGCCTAAAAATAATTATTTCTAATATTTTTAATACTAAAATGTATTTTTATGAGCAAGTGTTCTAACTGCAATTTATATGGTTTTTCTTTTTATGCAAAAAGTTTACCAATTAATCCTTTCTAGGACCTAGGTGCCACATCGTTGGGCCCATATGTCCTTTATGATCATCATTTTTCATGGTACCACTCCGTTGGGTCCATTCATCCGTTGTATCCATTTCTTGGCAAGGTACCACATCATCGGATCCTTGCGTCCATCCTTTTCGTTTCTCAGCAAGGTACCACATCGTTGGGTCCTTCTGCCGATATATTTTCATTTGACTTGCGAGAACTTCATGTAGGGATTTAGCATCCGTTACCTTCAATCCTCTGTCTACATGCTATTGGGGACTAATGGCATTGAGGAGTAAGTCCGTTCTTACTGCACGCCCCCCAACTCGTACATGACCATCTCCATCATGGTCCACTTCGCACGACTTCACGTGACCCCGAGTAATCAGATAAGGGCTTTTTAACTCGGTCTTGGGCTCTGTTGGAAGTCGACACCATCGTCGTCCTTCCATGTGTGATTTACTCGTACTCTACAACCCTTTATTTCCTTTGTGTGTCCATCGGTGAACCGTTTCACCTATCCTCATTCATCGTAATCATTTTATACACACTAAGCGTTAAGCAATTAAAGTTTACTCATAATATCTTGTTAATCAGTAAGGCATTACGTCACATGTATTTCTTTCATTTACATCACATAATTCATCATACAACTAGTCAATGCACAACATGTTATTTTTCAGATTAGATAATTATTCACTTTCATAACTGTCATACAATTCATTATTTTCATTCATCAGTTGTCATCACGTACATACTTAGTTGTTCTTCAATTATTCAGAAATATATACTCAAAGGGTTATCTTGTAGGGACTGTCAAGTTGAGCAAGTGACATTTTTTTTTTTTTTGCAAGTCCTTCTTTCTTTCCCTAACTCTAGCATAATTATTTAATCGAATTTTCTCCCATCACTACTATTGCAACACAAGGATCTATTTACATATTCCAAAGAAATCATTTTATAATCAGATATAATGCAATTAATTGAAGGAATATAGTAACCTTACAAATTTTCATCCATCACATATGATTCCATTATATATCTCAATAACCAAACATCACATGAACTATATTCACCTATTATATGGATCATACTTTATTTATAAGAAAAATAGATGAAAGATTTACAACACTATATGACTCCTTCTATATATTTCAATATGTCTTCATAAAAATATATTCACCTACTTTATGTATCCCCATTTAATTTCAGCATCAATAACTCAAGTGATACATACATAAATATTGCTTAAATCAAGGTAATTACCTTATACATATAAAATTCAAAAGAAACAATAACATATAAACAAATTAAACCGGTATATGCCTATAATTTACCAATGAAGTGTTTCCAATAGACACATAAGAATTCCCAAACTCAGCAACTCATAAAAGTCTATCCAACTAACTGAACATTAGCCTCCTAGTTTAGTGAGACTGGTAGCGTTTATGCGATATCCTTATTCTTTTTTCAAAAAAACGAGATATAAATTCATTAAAAGTTATATATATACTTATTTTTATTTCAAATAAATATATATATATAAATTCATTAAAGGATAAGTATTCAAATGGACAAGAGGATATACTTATCCTACTTCAAGTATAGTATCTACTTATCTATGTGAATGAAATAAATGTAAAAGGGTTAGCTAAATTCTCACATCCAAATGTAACACGTTTCTTATCTATGCATTTGAGGGATATATAAATAAATATTTAATTAAACATGAGATATTTCTTCACATATATGGTATCACTATTTGTCATTTTCCGTTTTCAATAAATAAATAATTATATTTTTTTTAAAGCATAGTGAAGACTCTATTTTCACATCCACTAACCCTATTACCCTATTTGGTGTTGAAAATTACATTTATGATAATTCACATAATAGAATGGACTCTATCTAAAGCATACATATATGAATGGAAACTCCGTTCTCTGAAATATAACCACAGTCACTAATATAAATACAATTAGACTAATATTTAATGCATGATGAAACTTTGTTTTCTCAATTGTTAACCACGGCTACCAAATTATATACTACACATGTTATTCATATAATAAAGTGAATTATATTTACTGTATAATTCCATACATGAAATTCCTTTTCTCCATCTTTAATTTCGAATACCAACTTAAGTGTAGACCAATTAAATTCTTATTACTTCCATATAATAATATGAATTGCATAGTAATGATAGATTCGGCATATCTCCTTGGTAACTATCAGAAGAAAACTAAGGTAGGTATGTAAATAGATCTCAATCCTCTTCTGGATAAACAATTCTGGCCGCTGAGTGGATTTGACACGCAAAGATTTAAGGGGCAGTCATAATTATTAACTAAGAACCCTGGAAACATCAATGAATTGCAAAATTCGACCTCAACAAATTCTTGATGAACAATTCTTGATGAACAAAGATAAGCATTCAATGCACAGTTGAATGAATGGTCGATTTATTTCACAGTCACGAGTTCTAGAAAGACCAATACAGAGATTATAACTCAAAAATTCCGAATACAGAGATCAGTATAATCGTGGGGATTATTTTCAAATCATTTTTATAAAAGAATTTGCAAACAGGTTTTTACTGACAGCAAGTCGTTGCAACTAATTCGGGAAACACGCCCAAGGGTGGATACAAAAAAAAAAAAATCGATTTGTATCAAGATTGGTAAATCTGGAAACGCTCACATGTGACAGAATTCAGTGCGAATGTTAGATCTATACAACTCGATTTGTAATTCAATTCACAAAACTGGATCTCATGTGACAGAATTCAATGCAGATGTTTAGATCTTTACCCATCGATTTGTAATTAAATTTACAAAACTGGAAAAGCCCTGGCTTCAGGACTTAGACACAGAGTTTTCAACAGCGCCGACACCATCCATCAAAAGATCTGAAGGCGCCACATTGAAAAGGGAGGGAAACGCAGGAGTAAGGATAACTTATAAGTCAATCAATTGTGGGAAAGCTCCAGGATGGATCTCTAGAAGCGTGACAGAGTCCAAATCGCTTAAATGAGATTCTAAAATAATGCAATAGTAATAAATGTCGACCTCTGTAGGTAGACATAGGGGTAAGACCAAACTGTAATTTAACACTGATATGAAAACGTCTACTTAATTTGGATCAACACAGAATTCGAAATCTTGATTTGCAGTTCAATTGACGGATCTGGGAACGCATGAGCAAAATACACAGGAATTAAAAATTTATAAACAAAGCTAAATGGACGATTTCAGTGTGATAGAAACAGAGTTTTAATCGTTTGACCCATGACTTCTCAAGACATAAATATAACTGTTGATTTCTGAGATTTCTTTTTACACAGAAATGAAATAAATTGCAGAAACATTAAATCATCACAGAAATTGAAATACTACACAGAAATAGTAAATCGACACAGAAATAAAACTTTAAGAAGCATTGAACCTGATTCGTCGGTCGAATCCGAGATGGAGTAAATTGTTGTAGCTACAGCTGATCCAGCTGACCGATTCCAATCCTTGACGAAATACCGACAACCCCTTGGTTGACCTCCCTACCATATCGGGAGTAATCTTCTTCCTCCCGAACCCCCGAGCAAGTGGGGTCGTAAGAACATACTAGCAGCTTCTCGAAAGGATCTCCCAATCCCCGTTGTAGCTAATCCCAACTCCCAAGAATCATAACATAATCCAAGATTATCATGCACATCCAACATTAGGGAGCAAGAGATGTCTTTCTCTCCTTCTCCTCCCTCATTATATAGTAAAAGTCTGTGTGCCATGTGTCTGTCCATGCACATATTTATTTTAGTTTATTAATTTAATTATAAATATTCTCAATTACAAGTGTCTCATTATCTTTAGTGTGCACCTAATTCTCTAAATCAGTGGGAGTTAGGTGTAGTAGAGTCCTTCTCATGTTTTGGAACTCTCATTTAGTTTACTCCATGTCTTTTAGTAAACTAAATGTTTTTCAATCACTTCTTTTCTTTCAAATGGTAGAAAAATAAAATAAACTAATTGTCTTTATCTTATTTCTTTTTTTCATTTCTTCTTTTTCCACAACAATAGAAATAAATAAAATAATGGATATTATTTTATTTTAATTGCACATTAATTCAAATTTACTTAAATTTATCTTTTTAGTAAATTTTCCATTTCTATAACCGATTAAGTAACATCTTCTTGTCCATGTATAGGTATCTCTTTGGCGAGCCCTTTCGACAGTTCCATTTCTTGCTTTCTTATGGAGAGTACTGCGTAGCGACCGGGAATCATTACTGCGATCTTTCAACTATGCTTCTTGGAGACTAAGGGATGTTGAGGGATAAGGCTCTCCTTATTGCATGCCCCTCAACTCATCGTACGCAACCAAGTCATTATGGCCTTGCCCCTATGGAATACGCTTCCCCGGGTGAGTTGAAACGGCTTCACCCATGTATGGATTGCTAATTTAGGGTCGACAGTCAGTCATCATACCCCTAAGTGTTGTTTCCATTCTTACGACCCCTATAATTCCATTGTGGGTCAGTCGGTAAATCGTCTTACCTACCACTGCACACACTCAAGTGCACATTAGTAGCGATGCACTATAAAACATTTTTATCATTCTTTTCAGTATCTCAGTCAGTCGAGTCTACTAAACATTCATCATTTTAACATTATGCTTCGGTCAGTCGAGGATGTTCGTCATTCGTTATTTTACCTCAGTCAGTCGAGTTTAAAACAATTTATCATTTTCATTTCAAGAAATTTCAATATTCATCATTATGTCTCTATCAATCGAGCATATATCATTTTCTCTTCAAGCATTTTCAATATTCATCATTATGTCACTGTCAATCGAGCATATATCATTTTCATTTCAAGCATTTTCAATATTCAACATTTTTCATTCTAAAGCATTTTCATCATTTCTCCTCATTTCTCAGTTAGTCGAGTATATCTATTTCTTATCTAATCATTTTCATTTCATGTCGTAAATTTCAAAGCAAACATTCATGGTTCAAGTTTTCATAAATCCGAGTCACTTCAAGCTAGTGCCCTCAATAGTCGAATCAGTCATAGATCTCAAATCATCAATTAAATCATACGTCTCAAATCATCAATTAAATCATAGGTGTTGAGCCGGGCATTACATATCTTGTGGAAGTTTCAATCAGTTGGGTCACTCAACGAGTGCCCTCAAGGTATACAACCATCTAGGGGCACTACAAATTTGTAATCAGTTGTCTGCCCTAGGTTCTCTAGTTTCCTCTTGCATGTTGGAGCCAGCTCCGGGGGATCTGATTAGAACCAGGAACGGTTCCGGGTCAGGGTTGGGAGGAACGTGGCAGCTCCAAAGTTATTTGGTTATCATCCTACAGGTCAGCTAAGCATATTGATTTCTTTAATCAGTGTTTGAGGTGTGCAGGCTTTTGTGTAACATCCCAATATTTTCATAAAATTTAAAAAAAAATTAAATCGCCAAAAAGGGGCTAATATTGTCAAATGAGGAAATGATAATAATCAATATTCATTAATTAATAAAAGTGTCACTTGGTAGGAACAATTTAATGATTGTGTCATTTGTCTTTTAATGACGTCATGAAAATCAATTCTTGATTATATATTTTGTTCGTATGTTGGAATGATTGAAAATTTATGATGTAATGCAAAACAAAATTCTTTGACAAATGCTGACAGTTTAACTTTTATGGATGATGACAAAAGGGGTCCCACGAGGTCCCCGAGGCTTACTTAGCGACTCTGCTAAAGCATTGCATTCGTCCTTCATGCGCAGATTCGCAGGTAAGAAAAATAGCGACAAGAGTCGAGAGTTTAAATAACCCGGATAGAAATCGAAACTGCTTATGATTTTGATGCTACAAGTATGATCTCTTTTCAATGCTTGTAAGATGAACCTGTCTCTCTCACGTATGCAGATAATGTCTATTTTAGGGTGTGATTGGTGTGAATGTGTCCGTCAAGCGTTGATGAATTTATGTCAGGTCATTCCATGAATGCCTTGTAGCTATTAAGTAATTCTTTTTATAATAATGACGGTGACAAGTTGATGACAAGGTCGCAAGGTATTAAGTCATACTATGGAGAGATTTGACAAAATGGTTCTACACTCCGTTGCCTGGGCAATTAAAATGGTGACGCTCTAAGTATTAACACGCAACCATGCAATGAATGCGATGGGTCCTTGGGTGGCACCATATCATAACGATGTGTTTAAATGACTTATGGTGTGGAAAAGCTTTATGAGCTTACAACGAGCCCTATAGCGAACTATATAAAAGTCTTAATGTGAAGGGCCGGGTCAAACCATATCTTATGGTTGCTCGCGACCTTAGTGGATATTCAAATGCTATGATTAAACTTCGAATTGGTTATATGGATCGTATGAGACCTTGGTTATATGCTATCGATTGATCAATAAACATTGCTAAAGTTTACATGTTGAAACTCTTAACGTAGATTCGTATGGGTTGGAAGGTGGAATGATGGTCCTGCAAAAATCCTGTAAATGAATCACTGGTGTAATAAATGGTTCGATTTGCAATTAAAGTGCCTGGCCACCGTGTTAGGGATAGTGTTACGTGCATGTCTATGTGGAAGTTTCGGCGTGAAAAGGTTTGGCAATTTGCTGAGTTGTAGCGGCCTCCTTCCCTGCTATCATCCGATATGGAAACTCCGTGGCTTGGGAGGTAGATGAGCCATTTAATGCTGCACCTGCCACCTTCCAACGTGGCTTGATGTGGGTAAATCTCTGCCGTTGATCATTGTGTATTGGGATAATCCGAACTCTCGTGTAACTTATGGATCGTTGTAACGTTTCTTGGTCATTTTCTAGGTGGTAGGGTTTGGGAGGTGAGGCCAACCGGTCGAGAAACACTTAGGGTTTGCTGGTTTTACTAGCCTCCCTCGGGCTCGATCCTGAGACCGGTAGCAACCCTGGGTCTGCGAGTAAAAAATTATTCATGGAAGTCAAGTCTGGAACGATGGGTGGTAACCTATAGGTGGGATGAGTGCATCTGTGTCAGCATTGCAGTAGCTTGTAAATCTGGGTTTTTCAATTGAGTTGGAAGTTTTGGGAGGTATCCCTCATCGTGGTCTTCGAACTGGGTGCACCTCCTTCACAGTGGATGGATGCCACTACGTCGAAAAACTCTGTCAACTCAGGTAATGTATTCGTTACAAAGGTTCTCCCAATATTCTTTATTGCATGCGTTCTATTTCATGATCCGATGCTAATCTTGTTGCATGGATGTTGGCAAGTGATCCTCGGTGACTCCACAGGGTGCCGGAATAGTTGAAGAGGAATATATTTTAAGCAAACCCACCGGTAAGCTTCAGTGGTATCCCTCCTTAGTGGTTCTCTTAGCATCAGACTTGGTGGGCAAGTGCTGGTAGCATGCCTTCGCGGCAGTGACTTATCTCTCCTACAACAATTGGCAACCTTCAGTTTTTTTTTGAGTTTTGTTAATAGAATAGGTGATGTAAGAGTTTTAAAGTATGTGGCCGGCCATGCCTGGCATTGGTGAGTTTAGCAAGGTTGAACCCTTGTGTTTGCAACCGTCTTGCATCGTTCTGTTTATGTCTTATCGTTTGAGTAGTTCTGGGTTGATGCATGAGGAGATATGTTGACAGTAACTTTGTTTTCAATATTTGCTATGTGTATAAATGGTGTGGGGTTTCGAAAGGAATCCCAACAAAGATAGTGGCGACCGTAGGGTGTAACTACTGTAGTTTTAAATGGAAACGATAACGTTCAGGGTTTAATGGTTATGTTTAGTAAATGGGTCTTCTCGTTTTTGTATCTGTGTCTAATCACTGGTTAAGATAATTTGGGTTTTATGTCTATGTAAGTGTTGTTCGATTTCTTCAGTCTTGAACTTAGATCCAAGGATCGAAAAGCATGTTTTCAGTTGTTTGAATAAAAAGGGGCTATAAGTCGAGAAATAGAAAGAAAAATATGGTTTGTTTGAAGGCATGAGTGATATCGTTTAAACCCTAGCTATCGATGTGAATGAAATCTATGTGTCTATAATGATGTTTAAAGGAATGAGAACAACAACTCTTGATTCTGCAATTTAATTGTTTATGGTGATGAGACCTTCGTTTTGGAAATTGTTTAATGTTTATAAATAAAAATGTATTGAAACCCTGTCGATCCCGGCTAGGGTGTAGAGATATTACAATTTAACCTGTTAATTTAAATAAGCTGTGTTTTCCCTAGTTGTTAATCACTTGGTATTTCTGTGATGTAAGTTTTTATCATGAGCAATTGATGGTTCAAGAAACAAAGATAATAACAATGCAATCATCCAATAATTTGATTGCTTATGAAATTCAATTTTTCTATACTATCTATTTATTCCTGTATTTGTCCATTTTGGACCTTAGATGAAAGAATAAAATACCCAGTAGTTTTCTTTCTGTCTGTGCAATATAATACAGTGGAGACAATATTCATATAAGATCAATCAGATTCTAAAGCAATAAGAAGATAGAAGAATAATGGGAATATGGTTAAACAAAATGCATACTATTGTTTTCTTGGAAATAACTAATAAAGATCGGAACTCTAGTTGTTAACATCGTGATCACCTTCAAGAAAAAGAACCTACTTCCATACTTAGTTTCAGTTAAGTTGCTTCAGCATGCAAGATTAAATGGTAAAACAATACATGCATAGATCTAATCTACAGCTGCTAAAAATACAAGATGCATGATAACATAGCCTGTGCATGGGTGGTCCTTGGTTTAGATGTTTAGATGCATGCAAGGTTTCATTTTTAGCTGGGAAAATTTAATGCTACCTCTCTGTACTGGAGTACGATGTAGCTCCACGCATGGGAAAAAATGTAGAGGAGTCATTTTATCAGTTCAGCAAATCTATAATAACTAGGATCTACCATTTTCTACTATGGATCATTAAATAATAATACTAAACCATTTCCTGAGAGCATTCATGTGAATTGAAAAAGAAAACACAGCAGAATAGAACCTGAGGGTAATGGGAGGAACAAACCACTCAAGAAACCCATTCAACCCAACATGCTCCCAAACAACCAAGATGTCTGCTTTAGGACCCCCGAGCCTATCCACTGATCCACAAGGAGGAAGAAAGTTCTACAGCTTGGGACTTCCACTTGCAGCAGCAAGAAAATTTATATAACCATCCTTAATAGGCTTAGTAATTCCATGGGATCAGCACCAGCGCCTCTGGTCTGTCCTTCTCATAACATTTGCAGACTTATGCTTGCACTCTCCACAGCCTCCCCTATTCGAATCTCTCAGCCATCACCTGATGAGCATGAGGAATGTTTCTGTAGAAAACATTGTAAGAGCTGCCTACTCAATTCGAATTGCCCTTTATAGGCTGCCTAGGTCTTTTGTAATTAACTGGTCATTAGTGAGCTGCCTTCTCACCTCTCTCCACCTGGAGAGGAAAATGCCACAAAATTAGGGGGAGGTGTCCCATACCAACAACTAATAGTAGAGTGCAAATGCTACCATCTATCCCAATCCTTTCAGCAGCTTCCATTCCTCCTAGTGGGCCAGTGGATAATCTTGTAATAGTTTTCTTGAGTGTTTGTCTCCCATTTTCATTTATTAAATAATAATAATGAGTCATTACATTCAATTTTGACCTACTTGGTCATAATTACAAACTTGTAATTATAATTTAACATAAAGTATTTTTGCAAAAAAGAATAATAATAGGAAATAATTATTCTCAAAAATTGGGTAGGTGACATACACCCCCCCTTAAGCCTCAACATCGTCCTCGATGTTGCTTTATTCACTCATTGAGTGTTCCTGGAATAGAGTTGGGTATGCAGCCCGCATACTACTCTCCAACTCCCAGGTGGCCTCTGCTAGGCTATAGTGCTTCCATTGCACTTTTACTTGGCCAACCGTGCGGTTCCAAAGTAGAGTTTCTTTCCTTGCGAGAATACAGTCCGATCCCACTGGAAAATTTCTGCCTTGTTCCACCTGAACATTATTCCAATTTACAACATGAGTAGAATCATGCACATATTTCTTTAAAAATGAAATGTGAAAAACATTATGGACTTTGAGGTTTGAAGGTAGGTCTAATTGATATGCCATAGGTCCAACCCTGGACAAGATTTCGAAAGGACCACAATACCTGGGTGCCAGTTTGGCACAGCTTCCCAATTTTAAGGAGCTCTTTTTCGGCCTTACCTTAGGAAAAACATGTTCACCAACCTGGAACTCTCTATGAGTTCTTTTAAGGTTTGCTTGAATTTTCTATCTATCCTGGGTAGCTTTAAGATTCCCTTGTACTTGCTTCACGATTGATTCCAATGGTTGCAACAATTCGGGCCCTAAGGTGACCCTGCTAACTGGATCAGTCCATGACACTGGTGTGTTACACTTTCTTCCGTAAAGGATCTCAAATGGGCTAAGTTTGGCTGAATCATGGTAGTGATTATTATACGCAAACTCTGCTAAATGCAAGTAGTCTTCCCACTTACCAGGCTAATCCTTAACATACAGCTTGAGCATATGTTCCAATATTTGGTTCACCCTTTTAGTCTATCCATCTATTTGTGAATGGAATGCAGTGCTGAAATTTAAAGTGGTGTTTAACCCCTTGAACAAAGATCTCCAAAAATTACTGGTGAACTTCGAATCTCGGTCTGAAACTATTACCTTGGGTATGCCATGTAGTCGGAAAACCTGCTTCATAAAAATTTCTGCAATATCAGGGGCTTTATGGGTAGTTTTGACAGGGATAAAATGGGTTGCCTTGCTAAGTTTGTCTACTACCACCATGATGGAATCGTGTTCTTTTTTATTCTTTGGTAACCCAGCGATGAAATCTATACTTATGACTTCCCATTTCTAGCTGGGTATAGGAAAGGGCTGCAGCAATCCAACAGGATGCTGATGTTCCACTTTCACTTTTTGACAGTCAAAACACTTAGCTATATACTCCGCTACTTCATCCTTCATCCTGGGCCAGTAGTACTCCTTCCTTAGCATTGTGATGGTTTTTTGGTAACCTGGGTGGCAAGAATAGTGGCTTTTGTGCATCTCATCCAATATTAGAATTTTTACTGCTGGTACGTTTGGTATGTACAATCTATTTTTGTACAGTAGTAAGCCATTTTCCTTCATACTGAAATCTATTACAGAATTTTCAGAGTTGTTTTCTGCTGTCCTTTCCTGTAATTTTCTATATTCCTCATCCTCCTTGATTCCTTCGAAAATCTGTTCCACCAAATCTGTTGTACATGTGCTGATGGCTGAAACAAAATGTATTCTTGCATTGCGACTTAATGCGTCGGCCACTTTATTCTCCTTCTGTTTAATGTGTTGAATTTCAAAATCACACTCACTCAAAAAAGTTAGCCATCTGGCTTGCTTGGCATTCAAATTTGTTTGATCTAACAAATATTTCAGCCCCATGTTATCAGTCATCAAGGTAAATTTTCTACCGATAAGGTGGTGACACCACATTTTTAAGGCATGAATCACTGCTAGCAATTCTAGGTTGTAGGTGGAATAGTTCTTCTCATGAATTTTCAGTTTTCTTGATTTGTATGTTACAACATGTCCCTCCTGTGTTAGGACTCCTCCCAGTCCATCATTGCACGCGTTTGTGAATACTACAAAATCTTTATTAGGATCTGTAATCCTCAAAATAGGTGCTGAGGTCAATAATTCTTTTAATTTTGCAAAACTGTATACACACGGCATGACAACGAATTCATAGTGTCCATAACGAGTTCTAAAGGTTGTTTTGAATATGTCTTCATCCTTCACACGGACCTGATGATACCCTGATCATAAACCGATCTTCGAGAACACTGTTGCTCTGTGTAGCTGGTCAAAGAGATCGTCAATGCAGGGCAGCGGGTACCTATTCTTGATCGTCATTTTATTCAGTTGATGATAATCTATACAAAGCCTTAGGGTACCATCCTTCTTCTTAACAAAAATGATCGGTGCTCCCCAAGGGGACATGCTGGGTCTTATATATTTTTTATCGATGAGCTCCTTCAGCTGAGAGTTTAACTCATTCAGCTCTAGTATATTCATCCAGTATGGAGCTTTAGAACTTGGCACAGCACTAGGTATTAATTCAATAGTAAAATCCAGGTCCCTTTTGGGAGGTAAGTCTGGGACCTCTTCAGGAAAAATATCTTGGAAATCCTGCAAGACAGGTATGTCTTCCATTTTTAGTTTGTCCTCCTTAGTGCTTATCTCATCGTGCACTGCATTCACGGTAAACATCTGACACCCTTTTCTAATTTCCCTTTTTACTTGCGTGGCTGAAATCTACCGAACGAATGTTTTTCTGGGGATGCCTTTTACCTCTGCTGTCTTTCCTTCATCATCCAGGCAATTGAATATTTTTTCATAACAGTTCAGAATGACCCGATGGGTTTCTAACCAATCCATACCAATTAGGATGTCATATGACCCTAATGGCAGAATATTTAGCTTAACCTGCATTGTTAGCTGATTCATAGATAAAGCACAATTTTCCACAAAATCAGAAACCTTCTTTTTGGTTCCTGTCGCTAATCTTACTAACGAGAATTTATCGAATTTCTCTGTTTTCAAATTAAGTTTTTCTACCACAACTGGTCATATATAACTTATACTAGCACCGGGGTCAATTAAAATAGAAACGGGGTGGTTTTGTAGCATACCTTCGACCTCCACCATTGAGACTTGGTGTTCTGCTTGTCGGTTGTCTAATGCTGCACTAATTCTGGGTACTTCTCTTGCCACATCTCCTACAGTAACTTCAGACTGTATGGAGTGAACATGATTGGCCACCCGTTTCCTGAGGGGACAGGCTGAGGCATAATGGGGCCCTTAGCACTCAAAGCATTTTATAGGTTGCTTCTGTTCATTGGTCCTGGCAACATTGGGGACATTTTTGGGTGCTATAAATTTCTGCTGCTGATTATTTCTATTCTGCTGAAACTTTTGATTATAAAAAATTTTCTTCTGAAAACTGGAATTGCCGCCATATCTAAAATTCTTCTTTTTATGTTTAAAGTTGCTGGGTTTTGAGTTTTTCCAGCTAGGTACCCCTTCTCTTCTCTTATTCTAGTCAAAACAAAAGGTGGATTTCCTCATGGCTTCCTTTAGGGTCTTAGGGTTATTGTCCTCTATCCTGTCCTTGAAGTGGAAATGCAGACAACTTAGGTACCTTTGGACCTTCGATTTTTCTTCCACCATATACGGCACGTATCTAAGCAGACTTAAAAACTTGTTGTTCAGCTCTTTCATATTCATTGTTCCTAGTTTTAGATCATAAAATTCCTTGGATTTTTCTTCATAATACTGCTCAGATAAGAATTTCTTCTTGAAGTGTCTTTTGAAAGTACTCCAACTCACATCTCGGTGTTTTACACCCTTTACCCTTTTAAGGTCTTGCCACCAAATATCTGCCTTCCCGGTCAGATTATAAATTGCCATCTTCGCCTTCAAGGACTCCTAGTAGTCGTAGATCTGAAAATACTTTTTCATGCTGGACAACCATGCTTCTGCTGTCTCTCCTTTTTCTGTCTCGCCATTGAAAATTGGGGGTTTGATCTTCTTGAATTCACCAGATATCTGTTCATATTGTCAATTCTTTTTTTCTTTTTGGCTTACAGTCTCCTTCACTGCTATCACTAGAGTAGTTATGCTTCGTTTTACGTGGTTGTTTGGCATCTCTTGATGAAGTTGAGTTGTTGTTTTCTTCAGCTATTTCGGTTTATTTGTTCTTGCCTTCCTGGGATAGCTCTTTAGTTTCAGAAGTATGTTCCAAGTTCTGTTCATATTTTGGATATTGATCAAACAGTGCTTGCTTCAATTCTTCCTCTGTTTGCAGGATTCTTTCATTGTCCTGTTTTACTGACTGGATCTCTGCTTTTAATTCATGAAAAGCATGCAATAATTCTGACTGATCATTACCCCGATTGCTCTGGAATTGTTGTTCCATACTTGGGCTATTTGGCGGAAAGCTACCCCTTATGTGTTCAGCTGATCCTTCCATATCTGTAATCAAAGAAATTTTTCTGTATAGGACACAATAATTTAAACTTGAGTTAGTGAAAATATTCAAAGTCATAAATTTTATGTTTGCGTGTTTCTTGGACCATCTTTAGGCCTAGATTTCGAACATGAGCTCTGATACCACATGTAACGTCCCAATATTTTCATCAAATTTAAAAAAAAAAAATCACCAAAAAGGGGCTAATATTGTAAAATGCGGAAATGATAATAATCAATATTCATTAATTAATAAAAGTGTCACTTGGTAGGAACAATTTAATGATTGTGTCCTTTGTCTTTTAATGACGTCATGAAAATCAATTGTTGATTATGTATTTTGTTCGTATGCTGGAATGATTGAAAATTTATGATGTAATGGAAAACAGAATTCTTTGACAAATGATAACAGTTTAACTTTTCTGGATGATGATGAAAGGGGTCCCACGAGGTCCCCGAGGCTTACTTAGCGACTCTGCTAAAGCATTGCATTCGTCCTTCCTGCGCAGATTCGTAGGTAAGAAAAATAGTGACAAGAGTCGAGAGTTTAAATAACCTGGATAGAAATCATAACTGCTTATGATTTTGATGCTACAGGTATGATCTCTTTTCAATGCTTGTAAGAAGAACCTATCTCTCTCACGTCTGCAGATAATGTCTATTTCAGGGTGTGATTGGTGTGAATGTGTCCGTCAAGTTTTGATGAATTTATGTCAGGTCATTCCATGAATGCCTTGCAGCTGTTAAGTAATTCTTTTTATAATAATGACGGTGACAGGTTGACGACAAGGTCGCAAGGTATTAAGTCATATTATGGAGAGATTTGACAAAATGGTTCCACACTCTGTTGCCTGGGAAATTAAAATGGTGACGCTCTAAGTATTAACACCCAACCATGCAATGAATGCGATGGGTCCTTGGGTGGCACCATACCCTAATGATGTGTTTAAATGACTTATGGTGTGGAAAAGCTTTATGAGCTTACAACGAGCCCTATAGCGAACTATATAAAAGTCTTAATGTGAAGGGTGGGGTCAAACCATATCCTATGGTTGCTCGCAACCTTAGTGGATATTCAAATGCTATGATTAAGTTTTGAAATTGTTATATGGATCGTATGAGACCTTGGTTATATGCTATCGGTTGATCAATAAACATTGCTAAAGTTTACATGTTGAAACTCTTAACGTAGATTCGTATGGGTTGGCAGGTGGAATGATGGCCCTGCAAAAAGCCTGTAAACGAATCGTTGGTATAATAAATGGTTCGATTTGCAATTAAAGTGCCTGGCTACCGTGTTAGGGATAGTGTTACGTACATGTCTATCTGGAAGTTTCGGCGTGAAAAGGTTTGGCAATTTGCTGAGTTGTGGCGGCCTCTTGACCTGCTATCATCCAATATGGAAACTCCGTGGCTTGGGAGGTAGATGAGCCATTTAATGCTGCCCCTGCCACCTTCCAACGTGGCTTGATGTGGGTGAATCTCCGTCGTTGATCATTGTGTATTGGGATAAGCCGAACCCTCGCATAACTTATGTATCTTTGTAACGTTTCTTGGTCATTTGCTCGGTGGTAGGGTTTGGGAGGTGAGGCCAACCGGCCAAGAAACACTTAGGGTTTGCTGGTTTCTCTAGCCTCCCTTGAGCTCGATCTTGAGACCGGTAGCAACCCAGGATTTGCGAGTAAAAACTTATTCATGGAAGTCAAGTCTGGAATGACGGGTTGTAACCTACAGGTGGGATGAGTGCATCTGTGCTGGCATTGTCATAGCTTGTAAATCTGGGTTTTTCAATTGAGTTGGAAGTTTTGGGAGGTATCCCTCATCGTGGTCTTCGAACTGGGTGCACCTCCTTCACAGTGGATGGATGCGGCTACGTCGAAAAACTCTGTCAACTCTAGTAATGTATTCATTGCAAAGGTTCTCCCACTATTCATTGCAACTCTGGTAATGTATTCATGATCCGATGCTAATCTTGTTGCATGGCTGTTGGCTGGTGATCCTCGGCGACTCCATAGGGTGCCAGAATAGTTGAAGAGGAAGAGATTTTAAGCGAACCCACCGGTAAGCTTCTGTGGTATCCCTCCTTAGTAGTTCTCATGGCGTCGGACTTGGTGGGCAAGTACTGGTAGCATGCCTTCACGGCAGTGACTTCTCTCACCTGCAGCAATTGGAAACCTTTAGTTTTTTTTTTAGTTTCGTTGATAGAATAGGTGATGTAAGAGTTTTAAAGTATGTGGCCGGCCATGCCTGGCATCGACGAGTTTAGCAGGGTTGAACCCTTGTGTTTACAACCGTCTTGCATCGTTATGTTTATGTCTTATCGTTTGAGTAGTTCTGGGTTGATGCATGAGGAGATATGTTGACAGTAACTTTGTTTTCAATATTTTCTATGTGTATAAATTGTGTGGGGTTTCGAAAGGAATCCCAGAAAAGATAGTGGCAACCGTAGGGTGTAACTACTGTTGTTTTAAATGGAAATGATAACGTTCAAGGTTTAATGGTTATGTTTAGTAAATGGGTCTTCTCGTTTTCATATATGTGTCTAATCGTCGGTTAAGATAATTTGGGTTTTATGTCTGCATAAGTGGCTATAAGCCGAGAAATAGAAAGAAAGATATGGTTTGTTTGAAGGCATGAGTGATATCATTTAAACCCTAGCTATCGATGTGAATGAAATCTATGTGTCTATAATGATGTTTAAAGGAATAAGAACAACGACTCTTGATTCTGCAATTTAATTGTTTATGGTGATGAGACCTTCGTTTTGGAAACTGTTTAATGTTTATAAATAAAAATGTATTGAAACCCTGTTGATCCCGGCTAGGGTGTAGAGATATTACAATTTAACCTTTTAATTTAAATAAGTTGTGTTTTCCCTAGATGTTAACCACTTGGTATTTCTATGATGTAAGTTTTTATCATGTGGAATTGATGGTTCAAGAAAGAAAGATAATAACAGTGCAATCGTCCAATAATTTGATTGCTTATGAAATGCAGTTTTTCTATACTATCTATTTATTCCTGTATTGGTCCATTTTGGACCTCAGATGAAAGAATAAAATACCCGGTAGTTTTCTTTCTGTCTGTGCAATATAATACAGTGGAGACAATATTCATATAAGGTCAATCAGATTCTAAAGCAATAAGAAGATAGAAGAATAATGGGAATATGGTTAAACAGAATGCATACTATTGTTTTCTTGGAAATAACTAATAAAGATCGGAACTCTAGTTGTTAACATCGTGATCACCTTCAAGAAAAAGAACCTACTGCCATACTTAGTTTCAATTAAGTTGCTTCAGCATGCAAGATTAAATGGTAAAAAAATACATGCATAGATCTAATCTACAACTGCTAAAAATACAAGATGCATGATAACATAGTCTATGCATGGGTGGTCCTTGGTTTAGATGTTTAGATGCATGCAAGGTTTCATTTTTAGCTGGGTAGATCTAATGCTACTTCTCTGCACTGGAGTACGATGCAGCTCCACGCATAGGGAAAAATGCAGAGGAGTCATTTTATCCTTTCAACAAATCTATAATAACTAGGATCTGCCATTTTCTACTATGGATCATTAAATAACAATACTAAACCATTTCCTGAGAGCATTCATGTGAATTGAAAAAGAAAACATAGCATAATAGAACCTGAGGGTAATGGGAGGAACAAACCACTCAAGAAACCCGTTCCACCCAACCTGCTCCCAAACAGTCAAGATGTCTGCTTTAGGACCCCCGAGCCTATCCACTGATCCACCAAGAGGAAGAAGGTTCTGCAGCTTGGGACTTCCACTTGCAGCAGCAAGAAAATTTATATATCCAGCCTTAACAGGCTTAGTAATTCCATGGGATCAACACAAGTGCCTCTGGTCTGTCCTTCTCATAACATTTGCAGACTTATACTTGCACTCTCCATAGCCTCCCCTATTCGAATCTCTCATCCATCACCTGATGAGCATGACGAATGTTTCTACAGAAAAGATTGTAAGAGCTACCTACTCAATTCGAATTTCCCTTTATAGGCTGCCTAGGTCTTTTGTAATTAACTGGTCATTAGTGAGCTTCCTGCTCACCTCTCTCCACCTGGAGAGGAAAATGCCACAAAATTAGGGGGAGTTGTCCCATACCAACAGCTAATGGTAGAGTGCAAATGCTGCCATCTGTCCCAATCCTTCCAGCAGCTTCCATTCCTCCTAGTGGGCCAGTGGGTACTCTTGTAATAGTTTTCTTGAGTGTTTGTCTCCCATTTTCATTTATTAAATAATAATAATTAGTCATAATTACAAACTTGTAATTATAATTTAACACAAAGTATTTTTGCAAAAAGAATAATAATAGGAAATAATTATTCTCAAAAATTGGGTAGGTGACATTTTGTAAGAAGAAGATCCAAGCTACAAAGTTCAGGTATGACCTATTTGTATATTTCCAATTTATTATAGGCTAAAAAGTTAGGATTTAAATTCAAATTGTTGTAACTTTATTTCTATGGAAACATGGTTATATTTATGCATTGGGAGCAAGGGCTGTTGCATTGGCTCCCCATGTCAATTTTATTTATCTTTCAGCATTTAAAATTTAATTTATAAGCACTACCTAGAATATCAAACCCTTTTCATTAATCTTATTCTTTCGATCTAGCAGAGCTAGCAGTGCTAGCTTGTGCTAGATCTCAGACACTTCAATTTACTTAGTAAATTATCCTCAAACTCTAAACAAGTTTTTCATTATGCCCAAACCCTGGTTAAATCGTAACAATATCATTATGCACCCATAATAAGTCAAATTCTACAAACAGAATCATCTCTTACAAGAGATCAAACTCTTTAGAGTTCCTCACACCTAGAATTTTTTTAGGGTCAAATTTAATTAAAACAAACTTACACAGTAATTATTTTTCTAAACAGATGAAATGCCCAAATTATAAAAACGTAAATCAATCCAAAACACTTATGAAGCTATAGGATTCCCTTAAATTCCAGTCAACAACATTAGGGATCTAAAAAGAAATGATACCCAAAACATTAACTAATTATTTAATCAAATCACTGACAAAATCCACGAAGAGTCATCTAAGCATTTAAAAATCCACGATAAACCCCTGTCGGAAAACACAACCTTAGAATATCACATAAGTCAAAACCACAGGCTCATATATTTTATTTAGGGCACGCTTCAGGCATGGATTTCCTAATAAAGTTTGGATTCTGGATCGAGTCCTCTAAACAACCAAATCAACGCTTAAATTAATTAACCACACTACAATGTGGATGATTCACCCAGTTTTGTCATAAACACTAAACATTGAAAAAAACGAATGACCAGAATGCAAAGATAGAGTTCTTTCCATAGAAATTCATACTAACATTTTCCAATCTAATTAACTCTAGCTTTAACCTACGGAAACATTCCCTTCTCACAAAAACGCAGAGTTATAATTTATACAAAGACACAAGTAATGCACAACAGGTCAGGGATTTTCCCATAAATATTAATTAACCACATTCTTTTAACTATATCTCTCATTCATCTATAGAGATGTTTGCTTCCAAACTAAAACACACAAGATAAAGTATTCAGGAGTATTGTACTCAAACTGAAATGCCTAAATTATAATTAAATTACAGACAGGAGCTTCATGCTCAGAATCAGAACGTTATGACCCTCTAGTAAAGCCCAGAAGTTAGCACAGACTTTCCCCAAATCGTTTACTAAACCCTATGGATTTCCAACATAGATGCTCTAAAGAATAAAAACGTATGTACTGATTCATTACAACAAGTTCCATAACCCCGAATGGGTACACCATTCTCAACCTTACAAAGTGAGCAAACACCTTAGTAAAACAACTAGGATAGACAACATTCGCATGAGGGAAGAAAAAGGCCACGATGGACCAGGCTTACCCGGGGCTATCGTAGTTTAACAACTCTCTGCCACAACCACTCCACCATGCTAAGCTCGAACCCCCAATGTCGAAAACCCTGTCAAGATGAAAACATTAGTCACAACCTTTATCAAAACGAAAGATGGAATATCAAAAGAGTAAGGGAACAGAGTTACCTTATTATTGGTCCATGCCATTCACATCACTTAAGTTGAGCACAGGCTTGAGAAACGCTCATGGCCAATGCTAGCTTCATGGCCATACTTCCGAACCCTGAGAGATCTTCTCTCCTTCCCCTCCAAACCAACAAATGTGAAATGCAGCAAAGACCACTCGTCACTAGGGTTTACCCTACCCAGCTGGGCATCACTAATTTGATGGCCAACTCATGGGAAGCATTGAATGCCACCAACCTCCACTAGAAACAAGATAAGTTACCCACTCTCCATAGTAGAGAGTGACACTCACCTTCAAAGCTCAATTTTAATCACCATTGCATGAATTGCACTCAAGTTGAATTTTTACTAACAACTTTTATATGGTTGCAACTTTAGAGTGTTAGGATTAAAAACATTTCTTTAAGAGTACCTACAAGAAAAAGGTAGAGATAAAATTTAACATATAGCTAAGCGAGCCAGGCCATTGTCACCGATCTCAACCCTTCAAGCTTTTAAATATTTACAAGAACACATTTAAAAGAAGAACTATTACACATTGAAAATAAACCATTAGAGTCTGGCATACGCACAGCCAACCATTAAGAAAAACATGATTATAACCATTAGCTCATTAGGGATCATTAAGCTCATAACCAAAACATCGCTTGCAAAGAATATAAATGAATCCATTTACATCAACCAAATCAAGCAGAGTATCATAAACAAAATTATAAACGTTGCATACACATTACAATGATAAGTCTTCTATTTTATCTCCCAGTGCTGAAGTCAATTTACTAAAAATTTAATCCAGTTGACGATGTAAGCCATACAATTTTTTTTTTTTAATTTTAAAGTTTTACAGACATTACAAGTGGTATCAGAGCCCAGTTACAACACTAAGAGACCTTTTGGGCTCATTGCAAAACATCCGCTGCAGAACTTCAAAAAATATAAATTATGATTTTTTTTACAAAACTAACAGAATTTTATTTCTTCTAACTTACTAAACTTTTCAGGTACAAATACAATCTGAAATATGAATGCAGAAGAGAGCAACAGTAGAGATGGAAATCTAATGTCCCTACCCGGAGAAGAAGAACTTGTGGTGGAGTTTAATTCGGACTTAATGAAGTCAATACAGAGCTTACAAGCATAATTACAGAGTTTCATAGATGATAACATGAATGAGAGACAAGAACAACAAGCAATAAATGAAGCTCTACTTCAGATCTTAATAGGGGTAAACCCCCATAGATAGTCCACCTATTCAAAAAACATATCCAAAGAAAACTACTGTCATACAAAGAGGTCTAGCAGTCCTAAAGAGGAGGGACATGAAGAACACACACCTGATTTCATGGAAGAGGACTGTAAGAGCTCTTCCAGTGATGATGGTTCACCCTCCCCTTGCAAGAAAAGGAGGAACAATGATGATAGTTTGCAGGGAGAGTTCCAGAAAATTAAAGTCCGAACTTATGAAGGAGAAATGAATACTGGGGAGAAAGTTGAAGAGTGGTTGTTAGGAATGAATAAGTATTTCAGAGTGCACAATTATTCCAGTGAGATGAAAGCATGGCTATCCATTTACAACTTAAATGGAAAGGCATCCCGGTGGTAGAGAAACCTAAAACATACAAAGAGACATGAAGTAAAAGATATCAGATGGAGCACTTTCAGTAAGTTGTTCCAATACAAGTACATGTCATAATGATTCTTTGACAAAAAGATCAATGAATTCCATGAGCTAAGAATGGGATCCCTAATTATGGAAACCTTCATCAACAAATTTCTAGATCTTTTACATTATGTACCATACATAAAAGATGAGAAGGTCAAGATACAACAATTCTTGGGATGTATTCCTCCCAATTTTCGAGAGAAATTTGAGTTTGACATGCCTAAGACCCTAGACGTAACATTGCACAAAGCTAGACTCTACTATGAACATGGAAAACCGATAAATGATAACATAAGCAAAAGTCGAGACTGGCTCAGGTCCTTTGCCGAAAATTGAAGGCCAGGGTTTAGGCCACCACCATACCGGAAACAAAACAATAGTTTCCCGCCGAACAGGAACTTCAACCGACGTGGTGCACGGCCAAATGTTCCCGCACCACATAACAACAGACTGGATTTTAGCAAAGGAGAAAAAGCTGCCCCGACACCCATTATATGCTGGAAATGCCAAGGGCCCCACTATTCCAGGGATTGTCCCAACAAGACAGATAGGGTCTTACACAACATACAAGAAAACCCAGTGGTAGGGGACATGGAAAGGACACCAAGAATTTATGCAGCACTTGATGGCCCGAGGAAATACCAGGATTACTGCCCAAATGAGACCTAGACTTCTCTATATAACTAACAACCAGGTCAGTACCAGTTTCTAAAGCTCCTTACCGCATGAGTGCACCAGATTTGGTGGAGCTCAAGCTTCAGTTATAAGAGTTAATAAAAAAAGGATACATCTAACCGAGTGTATCTCCTTGGGGAGCACTGATACTCTTTTTAAAGAAGAAGGATGGGACGATGTAGATGTGCATCGATTACCGTCAACTCAACAAATTAACCATCAAGAACCGATACCCACTCCCTAGGATTGATGACTTGTTTTATCAAGTCGAAGGAATGAAGATATTTTCGAAGATCGACCTGCGATCCAGATATCATTAAGTAAGGATCCATGACGAACACATGAGTAAGACCACCTTTCGAACCCGATACAACCATTACGAGTTTGTGGTAATTCCTTTTAGATTGACAAATGCACCCGCAAATTTTATGTGCATGATGAACAACATCTTTTGTCACGTCCCCATTTTGACCCCTTTTTCATTAAATTGTAAATGATGTAAATATTGATATTTAATCATGGTGAGGAGCTGAAGGCCAAGGCCCCACCATTGATTTAGCGTTTTATGTATCGGCAATTAAAAATAGATGCCTATGGTTCTTGTGCTAGATAGGCACAATGTAAATTAAGACATCATGTAAATACGAATTTTAATGAAAAACCCACAACTAGCTATGCAATGCAACAAAGAGATGGGGGCATGTTTCTACAAGGAATAGGGAGGGAAATTATTCAAACCCTTGAGCCAATGGTGTTAATCCATGTGTCAATGAGAAAACCCATAAACCACCAACTACCCATTTTGGGTTATGGACCCAATCATTTAATTCTTCCAGAAATTGGTTGAGGCAGTTAATGCCTTGGGAATTAAGAGGTATGGCAACCAATTTTGTGTATGGGCAAGCCATCAACCTGGGAATTTGTATTTTTGCTTCTTGGGCAAGAAAACACCCACGAAATGGTGCCCAAAGCCATTCTAAGCCCACAGTCTTTCCTCTCTCACGCAGTCTAAACTACTGGGTCTTTCCCCATCACGTTTTTCACCATTTTTCCTGCATTTTCCATGCCTGGGAGTCGTTTTTGCATGGTACAGCAGCTGGGAGAGAAGGGCCACGATTTGGGACTGTGATGGAGGTCGTTTTTGCTCCAAAATGCCCATGGACGTTTTTCTGAAAATGATTTCTGCTCTCCAGGGTTGTTCCCCAATTGCCATTTCGTTTTTGGGCTTTCCCACATTTTTATGAATTGGTAGAAACCCCCTCTTTGGACATCCCACTGAAGAAACGTTTTTCCTCATGCCCTGCAATTGTGGTTTTGATGTTATGTGCATCCCTGTTTTGGTTTGAATCTGTGAGCAAGAGATTTGGAGTGGTAGTGGATAGAATTGGCTTGATAAACCTAGTGGGGAGAATAACCTCTCAAGAATATCAAGAGGGCTTTGGCTACTCTTCTATGCACACCCTGAGAGCACTAGATGGGGAAGGTATGGCTTGAGGGACTATACAGCAGTGAAAATAATACTTCCTTGTGCTGGGTGTGTAGGTATTGTGGGTGCCAAGCTAGATAAATCTTGTAAGGTTATCCCTGGCTCTGTGCTTGAGCTCACTAGCTTAGCCACTCTTCCTTTCCATTTCCTAGCAGCCTGATAAACCCAATTGTAGATTGGCTTGGCTCATCCTGGTGTATGCTTGGCTATGTGTGAGTCTGTTGTTCCCTGATTCCTTGTAGAGATCATGCCCAGCTCGGGGGTGGCCGTGTGTTGAGACATTGATGATCACAACTGGCCTATGGTTGGGTGGAACGTTGCAGTTGCATAGCCAGTTGCTTGGGACTACTTTGTTATAAGATAAGTACTCTCTTGTGTTAACTTTGCATTTATTTATTTGAAGAATATCTTGAATGTATGATGGATGTGTTACCGAAATTATTTCCGCTATGTTTTTCCTTATAATTATACATTGCATATGTTCTTTTATATTATGTGAATGCTTAGTTAAAAGCTCATGGGGCTAGATGCCCGGTTTTAGCATCACGATCCTCTCCATCGCTCTAGTATGATGGGAGGGGACGTGACATCTTTAGTCAATACCTAGACAAGTTCATACTAGTCTGCATTGACAATATACTGATTTACTCCAAAAATAAGGAAGAACATGAAGAACATCTTTGCATCGTGTTACAAGTGTTACAAGAACACCAAATTTACGCTAAGTTTAGCAAGTGTGACTTCTACAAACCACAGATACAGTACCTAGGTCACATCATTTCAGAAAAGGGGATAGTGATCGACCCCGAAAAGATTAAATCCATTGAGGAATGGCTTACACCTACTTGCATGACCGACATAAGATCATTCTTAGGATTAGCGGGATACTACTGGAAGTTCATTGAGAACTTCTCATGGATTTCTTGTTGTTGGTCCTGGCCCAAGTAAGCCAATTTTGGATAAGTCAATTATGGGAGCCGCGAGGATACAATGGAGTGCAACATTGGCCGAGTAAGAGAGCCATCATTGTGAAGTTACTGCACTGTGGAGATAAAACGCTTCGAAGTTCCAGCTCTGCGAAGATCCAACAATGCAGAGTTTTGGAAGGAAAATGGTATAAATTCCAGTGAGATCGGTCGGCGATAGGTTTTGGTTAAGATACTCTGAGATCCCTAGCAGGAGGGTAAGGAGTGACGAAGAAGGAAAGCAACCGGACATATGAGAAAAGGCAGCACTACGGGAACCGGAAGCACGAAGCCATTAGAGAAGGAGCAACGGCATGAAAGCGACCCATCGGCATGCGCTCAACAGGAAGGTTGAAAGCGATGTGACCACGTGCAGAAGAATGGCCACGATAGTGAAGTGCAGCAATGGAAGTACGTAGTTACATCGAAATTCATCATATTGTATAAGTTTACAACGTTTACAGTCTAGTATGCTTGTTGAATGCATAATTTTGCATCAAGTTAAGTCTATCGAAGTTGTACAACTGCCGAAGAGGATGCGCAGTCCTCAGTTGCATTGTCCCTTAGGTAAGCAGTCATTCTGCATCGTGCAGTCCTTGGATGCGCAATTGCATAAGTATTAGCTGCAAAGTAGGTGAAATTCACCATAGTCCACCATTCTATTGAGGTGCACATCACCCAGTTGTGGAAACCTAATTCCGCAACCTCCCCATAACTTCGCCTTGGGTGAGACCTCAGTCTACTTGCAAACTGTTGCCGAAAGGGATGGTGAAAAGGGGTTTTGTTGGTTCCCTAAACCGCGCAGAACATGGGTCTATCTTAGAAAATATTAAAGAACATATTTCGAGCCAACAAATGATTATTTTTATGTGCTTGAACTAGTGATGAGCACCAAATATTGGAATCCAGAGATGTAACATCCCAAAATTTCGTAATTTTTTTTTTTCTACGCAGTCTAAAAGTCAATAAGTGTTGTGCGGAAGAAAAGTTCAGCAATTATGCTAACTATTTAATTACAAGGGACATTTTAAAGTCTCCATAAAATATATTGATTAGTTAAATTGTCCAGTGGAAAGTGTCGTAACACTTAAATAAATATTTGTTCACGGAAATTATATCGTAACACATTTAGTTAACTTCAACAGTTCTATAATTGATCTGCCTATTTTATTTTCGTACATTATTATATGAGTACTGTTATGTTTTTAGGTTATAACATTGTATAACCTTATTTAAGTCGTCTTTCTGCGAATATATCGTTCAACAGAATGAATAATAACAATGTTGTAACTTACATATATATGGTGTCGTACTTTAATAGATAAGTGGTTATGACCACCTTACATTTCAAATTAACGTTGTCTTGATCCTATGATCTCTTGGTTGATATTTATGATGATAATAAATCCATCGTAAGTTTATGATAATTGACATCTCGTTTTAAAATGTTGGTCTTAGTATGTATGAATGACCTTTATAAACGTTGGCAACAGCATATTAGGAAAAGCTTCGAGACTTACTCAGCTTAATGCTAAAGCATGGTTTTGTTCTATCTGGTTCTAGGTTCCAGGTTTGTTTTGGAATAATTCTAAAATCAACATCAGTGTAAGAGTTGGTACTGTGATGATTTAAATTAAGAGTTTGGAGAGTAATGCAAGAAAAGTTTAGACCTAACCCACATCATGCTAGTCTACACAAAAGAATGATCTCTTAAATTCCAAGGCTTAAAAGAAAAGTAGCGCAAAACTATATACTATGTACATCGTCGTGGCTCTATTGTTAACAAGTTTATAAATTAAACTATGTAAAAGCATAGTGTGGATCATGAATGGACAACTAGGAACTAAATTTATGTTGTGGTTCGTATTTCAAACATGGTCAACTTATTAAAACTGCGTAAAATAGGTTGGCCCGAACTATGCAGTAGTGGGTTTTGTATTTTAGTGATGGTTGACAGCACTTGGGATTTGAAAGCTTTCACGTGATTTCCTTTAATGAATGTATAGAAAATGTAAAACCCTATAGCTACGCTTCTGGGTTGGGTTACTTGGCAGTTTTTTGAAGTCTGTAGTGTATGTTGAGCTGGGCTCCTCCTCCATTCGGCTGCCAAGGTTGTTGGCACCACTCTGCGTGATAACTGCAACTGGCGAGGTATTGGTCATGGGTTTTTATGGTGAGATGAGGTCTCCATCCTGGTTCTTCTTGCCATGGGTTTGAAACCCTACAAGGTAATACCCAAACAACGCTTCAGTCTTTTAAACACTGGCAGTTAGGGTTTTATCTGAATACTCATCGTTTAACTTTGTTGTTGTTTTAATCGCAGGGGCAAGTTGAACTAATGGTTTTGACACCACGATGGTTGCGTTGGGAAACTTGATGGATGTGAGTCCTAGTAAGTCTCGAGCTCACCCCAGATGCCTATGTCATCGTTTATGATGGTTTTTAGGGTTGGTTTTGTCGTTCAAGAGCATAGACCGAGTTATAAGAAAATTTTTAAGGAGCATTGCTGCTATAGCAGGGTGTTTTCCTCGACCTTTCCGAGTTGGGGTTCCATTGGATAAAATGATGTAATGTTTTGAATGATACAATGTGTTAACACCCAAATTAACCCCCAAGGTTGTGAGAGAAGGCAATTCGGGGTAACCACTAACAATTCTTTAGCTGGTGCTACTGACCCAACACAAACAGAGAGGGATCTCTCTATAAACTCATGAAAACTGGAAATAATCAAAGGCGTCATCAATGAAAATGTACACCAACATTCATCATTCAAGATATTCAATTACAACATACACAGAAGATCAGATTTCTATTGGAACAAAATGATTTAAACGTCGTTTGGTTGAAACATATGAATCTCTATTTGGGCAATGGAGTCACATTAAACAAACCTTAAAAATTATTCACGAAGGCTCTGCGTATGCATTCACACAGGGGTGTGGTAGTAAACAGCTAGTAATCAAAGATATTTTTAATTGGTGAAACAGAAGAGAAAAGAACAATCCATTGATGTAAGGCATATAATGATGAATCCTACACCAACTTTAGCAGAGAATAATGGTGAAATACTTGGAATGAGATTAAGCAGAGCATAATTTCTTTGAATTCCACTTAACTACTACACTGCACCAAGTATGAAGAAATATTACAGACATGGAATAACAATGAAAGAAGCACAATTAACATAGGAAAAAGAAAGATAGACTACCAGACCAATTACACAAGAATCCCTAAAAAAACGTAGGCTCGACTCTGCAAACTTTATTAAACAACTCAAAATGTCTTACAAACTGATTCTCAAAATTCCAAAACTTTTCAGATAAGATTTTCAACCCTTTTTCATTTGATTACATCACATATATAGATGACCTAAGCCTTATACTTGATCCATCAAAACCGAAAACCGTTGCAACTGAGTGACACCTCATCAGGATTTATTTGTCACTTATCTATACAAAAACAGAAACAGGTAGAACCAGTCTAACTGCTTTTCATCTCTACCGGTATTTTTACCACATGATTTTTCCTTTCAACTACAAAGATAAAAGATAACGAATTAATTGTTCCAGCTGGCTATTTTCATAGTCGCCTCAAAAAATATTACAAATTGCATTTTAGAAATAAAAGTATCTTGGAAATCTTTGATTTTCAAAATAAACAACAACTATTTAAAATTCAACGACTATTGCGGAGGGCAGAGAGTGTATTTCATTTTTTTGTATCTTTCCATAGTAGTCCTTAGCTCAGCAGAAGGTAGGTCATAATCCGTCATCTCCTTTACCATAACCCGAATCTCAATGTGCTCTGCCAGGGAAGCTGGAGGGAGTCTTTCACCAATGGAAACCAACCGGTTCAGGATTTCAAAGTCTTCAGAGATCTTTTCCATCAAAGTTCTTCCTATAAGCAGTTGATTTAGATTTTTGAACTTGGTGTGATCCATCCTTATGCTCTAGAGCAAGTTTTTATAACCAGTTTGGGAGATTTACTCTTGATTATTATCCCCGAATGATGGTAACCCCATCTAAACCAGCTTATCAAACGATCCTTTGAAATCTGCTACCTGTCTCTTCATTTCCTCTGCTTTGGCTTCCACGCCTTCAACATGTGCATAGTTCCCCAGAACTCTCCGTGCTGCTACAATTGCCATGATCTGGTTTCCAATATTCAAATTGATCCTTTCCTTCTCTGATAAACTATTCAAAAAAGTAATAGAATTCAATGTTGTTTCCTTGGGATTTCGGATAAGAGTTTCTCTCGCGGCCGCACAACTTGGGAAAACATCACTGATTGTTTTCTCCTTTACTCTTATAAATTCCAGGTATGGCCTGAAACCTTTAGCTTCTTTAATAATTCGATCCCATACTAAATGCTTGAACCCTGCAAAGCTGCTTGTCCTGTAACTTGGAGGGTGATCTTCTTATTGATATCAACTAATTCAATATACTTATCTCGGAGGGTCTTTGCTTCTTGTTCCTTCTTTTCATTCTCCTCTTCCAACCTATGAGATTTTTCCTTTAGCTCCTTGATTTCCACACCCTTCAGGCTAATATGTGACATAGCCTGCACAAGACTGTGAGTACTACTGTTATCCCCATTTTGGTTCATATTTCTAGGCCGCATGTCCAATTTGGACAAGTTACTTTTCAAGTCATCAAGCTGCTTTTCTAGGCTCATTTTCTCCTTTTTCCAATTATATTCCTTCCCTGCAAATTTTAGCAACTCTGCTTTACAATCACTTAATTCTTTAGACAAGGTTTCCTTTTGTATTTAAAAGTTTGTTTCTTCAGGAGCCTCAATTAGCTGGATTTTAGGAACTTTCTCCTTTTTCTGCAGTTTCAAAATTAGCTTATCTTTCTCATCCCATAGCTTGTTCATGGTTTTCCCTCCACCGTCACTTATAACTAGGTCAGATTGGATCTTCTTGACCTGCTATTGAAGAGCTCGGTTTTCACTTTTTTCTTGCTTCAATTGGCTCTCTAACTTTCTCACATTAACTTCCAAGTTGTCACCTTTCAATGCTGCTTTTACAAAATATTAATATATAAAATCCCCAATTTGCTTGTGGAACTAGATTTTATCCGGCACCGGTATCTTATCCCAATTGACCCTCATTTCAGTCACTTTGTCTGTTGTCAATACTGTCAGGTTCAAAGTGTTATCTCTCATATCTCTGCTGGTCATTAACGAAGTTTCGGTATTAGACAAATTCCTAGCCCTTGGACTCAAATAAAATAGTCTTTGGGCTGAGGCCTTTTTATTCTATCCATATTGTTCGCACAGGTCAGCTTTGGACTGAAATTTATTTGCTTCATTACCCTCCTTACCATCCTGAAAATTATATTCTTTAATTTGGACCTCAGGAGTTGAAAGCCCCACATCATCTTCTCTCTCACCATCCATCAGAACTGTCAATTCTTCTTGAACCATTGCAACGACCAACTCTTCTTTAGTGGGAGAAACAACTGACCCAGCTTGGGTGGCAGCAACAAATATTTCAACTTGTGTTTCCACTTTAGGCCGCTTGTCTCCACTTCCTACTTCAATATCCATATCTCGAACTTCCTCCAAGTCTCTTTTCCGGACCACTTCCACAGTGTCCGGCAACTGATCTATGTCCATTATAAAATCTGACAGCATTAGATCTCCTTCCTGTAACTCTGCAACCTCCTCTGCCTTGGGTTCCCTGTGTAACAAATTCTACCCCTTCAATACCCCTTCTGGCTCCTTATGCTCAAAAGCACTTAGATTACAATCTTTCCTTCTCTTTGAAATAATGTGCAAGGGTTCGTATTCAAATGCAACATCTTTCTTGAACCCCATAGGTTTCAATAACTCTTCTACATCTTGCAGAGCTTCCTTGCTTTTTACTATGAAAGGACCCACCTTCCAAGGGTATTTTACATCAATACCCTTCTTAAATTTCAGGAACTCCTCCTCTTCCAGAATCAGTTTTTGTCTAATAAAGTCAAGAGTGAAGATTCGCCAAGTCAGAAAAGCAGGAAAAACATAGGGCTCCTGTACAAAACCATACATCCTAATGACTATAGCATCCTTCAATAGAAACCAGTCATCGATAGCCAGTTCGCCCTTCAACTGCATCATTGTTTTCATCTCGGGAAATACCCTAGGAATTTCTTCCCCAAAGATGACTTTGTAAACAAGAGGCAAGATATAGTTTAAATAATTAAAGACATTGTCTATCAAAGCATCTACTTCTAGCTGTGGGAAAAAATGCGGGCTTTCTACACTGCTGTACATAATCATTTTCATAAGCTGTGTCTGGTACGTGAAAAGCCTAGCATTTGGCAACTTGCTCAACTATACATGTATTCTCTCTGCCAAAAATTCATCAAACTTAAGGAATGGGATTATCCCATTTTCAGACCTTGCCAAACTAATGCTAATCCTAAAAGGTAAACTCAACTGGACCTCGGTCACCCGCAGATCCGTGTCTAATCCTAAAAATTGAGCCACCAAATAAAAAACCAATTGGGAATTGTCATAAAAAAGGTTGACATTCAAGGGGTAGGACTTTTTTGCAATTTCTAAGCCTGGTTTTAGGCATTTAGCTAAAAAATCTTGACGGCTTTCGGGGGTAATTTGGCGAAACAGGGAAACAACAGACTCTTCAAAAAAACCTTTTGACTCAAGGTTCTGTGACTCAGAGACGAAAAAATAATTCCTAACAACCGACGCATCTATAGCACATACGACTCTAGACTGATGAGAATCCATAATTATCCTCTGGGGTTCTGAGTAATTCGAGGAACACCATGATACAAATTCAGGGAAAGACGCTACCTGGCCAAGAAAAAGGAAACAAATGACGACCTGAAAACCCCATGTATATCCAGACCTCGTTCATGTAAGGCCTCAAATCGTTTATTGATCTCTGGGACAGGGAGCCGAATGTATGTGTCAAACACAATAGTGTCCCTATCTTCCAGGGTGACCTTAACCCTAGAACTAGTAGAAACCTTCTCTCCCCCCATCTTATGACTACAAAAGACTTAAACTTTAAGAGAATGGCAATTACACGGTCCTACCTATCACTTTGGAAGCCCTGCACGCACCCTGTCGAAGTTTCTGTCGCCTTCGTTGTCTGCCACATGCCGAGAGACTTTTCTGACTTCGACAGGCTTCGAAACAAATGTCAACTTTCACGAGCATTCTTGTATATATAACCGTGTTTCCATAACCTTCAGCTTCCTTGGCCCACTATTTTTCAATCTCAACTGTTGATCTCCCACGTGCTCACTTTTCGCCATCGGATCTGGCTTCCCTTTACCTACTGATTTGACAACTCATTTATCTCCACCGTCGGATCATATTGCTAGTTCTCATCTGGGCCGCTCATCTCATCCGCATGCCTCCACGAGGTCGTGTCGCGCCATACATCCAAAATGATTTCCTACACCATCTTTTCTCTGTACGACCGGCTCTGGAGTTGACACCTGTCTGGCAGGAAAATTCCATCGCATCCACCTTGCCGTTATCCAGCGTGCTATTTCTTGATGCGGCTACCTATGAGAACCCTTCATCTCTTCTCAAGTGTGTATCCACAGTGAGGATTTATGCTCCATTTAACTCTTAAATCATCCGTCTGCTGGTGGGGTCCTTCCTCTTATCTTCTGTGCACTTCCAACCTCCACTAGACATTGATGTGGCTCTCCTTATCATTTGAATCATCGATCTGGAGGGACCTATATATTGGCGAACCACATATGTCATGCATCATCGGATCGGAGGCGAGGGATTCTCCGCCGTAGATATTTAATGTCTTGTCCCACCATCATGGCATCGCATGGGCTTGAAATGGCCCTTTTTACCGCTTTTCTTCCCTGCGATGCCTTCCAGCGTTGACATCTGTTCGGCGGGAAAATCCCGTCGCATCTACTTAATCCTCTTCTTCCTTGCAACTTGGCCATGCAACTATCAACATGAGCCGTTGATCTCCCACCTGCACCCGATCGACGGTGCCTACCTGCATGGCACTTAATCTCTCCATTATTTACGTGTGAACTATAGGAATTAGGTTCTTTTTTATCCCATTACTCGATTTCACTTTCATATTAATACCCATACTTCGAAATTATTCCATTTGTATTGCATTGGGTCCTTTTAGACCTCTTCTTTTCTTGTCTTAGCACCTGGCCATCGAGGATGGAGAGTACTTCAAGCTTCCATCAGGTAGTTATTTAACCCTCCACCTTTCACATTCAATTTTTATGCTGCAAAAAATAAATAGGTGCTAACAACTGGTTCCAATCGGGGATGTTATCCTCCCAGTGAGGTAGAAAAGAAATCCATAGACTAAGTGCCTAATCTATTGGGTAGATTTTCCAAACCCTAGACTGAAATATTTCTGTAGAAGCTGAAACTAAAACTGCACCTGCTTTCATATCTAGGCTGAAAATTAAAAAAAAATAAAAACATGGCTTCCCCTTTCAGACCTTAGGGTCTTCACTTCGGGCTTCAAGTTTTTCCGGTTCGACATTAAAACATCAAAACAACTGTGAAAAATGAAAATATGTACAGGATATGGTACATGAGTTACCTGCTTCCTCTAGGACAGGTAATGCATTAAAAATATTCCATTGACTGGACCTCCTGACCAGGAAGATCCATCGTGGTGTTCCAGGATGAAGGAATTTATCCCTCAGTTTGCTGCAATAATATATGGCCCCATCCACATATGGTCAAATTTCCCATGTTTATCGTCCCTAGGGGCGTCCCACTTCAGGACCAAATAATTCACCTGAAATTCATCTTCTTTGAATTTCTCGTCGAAAGCTTCTTTTATCTTTTCCTGATGCCCCTGTACTTTGTCGTATGCTTTAGTTCTTAGCTTGTTCAGCTCAACTATCTAATTTACCCTTCTATACATGTGGTTCGGTTCTTCTTCTATCCCTTGCAGCAACCTCATAACCAGCAACCCTAGAGATGCTGGAAAAACCATCTCTGCTCCATATACCAGCTAAAAAGGAGACATCCCAGTGGCCCTTTTTGTACTTATTCTATCATCCCATAGAGCATATTTCAGTTTTGTGTGCCAATCTCTCTTATTGTCCTCTAACAACTTCTTTATGATTCTTACTAGGCTTTTGTTGGATGACTCTGCTAGTCCATTTACCTGAGGGTAGTATGCCGTGGAATGGTTTAGGCTGATATTTTATTTGTGACAAAAATGTATCATTTTCTCAGAACAAAATGTAGGTGCATTGTCTGTCACTATTCTTTTAGGACACCAAAATCTTGACATGATATTATCTTCCAGAAAATCCATGATAACACTTTCGACTGCTTTCCTAGTTGGTATGGCTTCTATCCATTTAGTGAAATAGTCAATGGCTATCAATATCCATCTATGCTTCCCTGAGAAGTTAGGATTTATCTCTCCAATGAAGTCTAAACCCCACTGTTGGAAAGGTGCCTCTACTATGACAGGGTGAAGGGGTAGTAAAACAACTTTTCTTTTTCCTTCAAAAATCTTGTTAGGATATTTAGACACTTAGGAGTTAGTTAAGATCAACTTGTGTAATATATCCATTAGGGATAGTGTGTTTCTTTAGTATGCATTAGTATGCATTTGTAAATACTTAATCCGACGGTCACGATATGTTCCCGACATAGAGTGATCCGACGGCTAAACTTCTCTTAGATCAAACCTAACCTTGATCCGTGGCTTAGCACCCGATTGGTCCATGATCTCTATTTAAAGAGCATGGAGGGTCATTTTTTAGTTGATCGATTATGAGAAGCTCATTTGTAACTTTCTTTCTTTGCATAATAAATTATCCCACAGAAGCTATTTGGCCGGGGCCGTGGAGTGTTTCCCTCAAGAGGGTTTAAACCACGTCAAAACATCGATGTGTTGATCTGTGATCTATTTATGTGAAGTGGTTTATCTTGGTATTCGGTCCTTTGGTAGTACCTTATGTACCCGAACATGGTATCAGAGCTTTTATGAAGTGCCGCTTCCGGTTATGATCTAGATCTTGAACTGTTGTTGCCAAAACTCGAAAGGGTTTCTAGTTCTGGTATTTCTATGCATTTCTGGGCTGTGGGAGGTGTTCCATTGGAAAATAGTTTTCGTTTGATCGAAAACGGTTCCCTATTGCTCCAAAAACGCATATTTCATCAGATCTGAAGGTATAATGTTACAGTGACGCATTTTTTTTATTTCCTTTTTTAAAAAGAAAAAATCTCATATTTCATCATTTTTTACTGTTAGATTTTTTTTGGGTTCGGATTATTGCTTTCCCGTCTGCCTATGCTCTTTTCCATGCACCTTGAGCGATCTCGGAAAATCAGAAACAGAAAGGGAAAGGGTTTTTCTCGACTGCGTATACTCTTTGTCGTGCACCTTGCGCGATCTCGGCAAATCAGAAACAGAGAGAAAACGTAGACTTTCCGGGCAAGCTAACAAGATATAACTCCACAAGTGTGGAAATTTTTTTTTGTTTCGATTTGTGGTGTGTTTTGCAGGAAAAAGGGCAAGCACTCAAACCGAGCAAGAAGAATAAAAAAACAAAAAAAAAATCCCCCTTCCTCATTCCCATATTTTACATACCTTTTAATCTAGCTCACTTGGTTCAAAGTTGTTTTATTCCTTAATAGGTCTTGAGTTAAAGTATTAGGAAGTTACTTTTAAAAGAAAAAGTGCATGCAATTTCTATTTTCAAGTTATTTTATTGTAAAAGTGCATCTCACTTAAATAATAAAAAATAAAAATACAAGTGAGTCACTTAAGTTTTTTTTTATTGTTGCACTATTTAAAAGTAATATCATTGTAAAAGTGAAATCACTTATTTTACAAAAGTGGTTCACTTAAAGCAACTTTCTTGTAAAGTGATTGTCAAAGGTTCATCTTGGGAAGAGGGGGGTTCTTTTTTTTGCTGGACATTCTCTAGCTGCCATGTCACTATTGGGGACATCTTCAACAGTTTCTTTGTTTAAGCATAACTTCATCATACAAAGTCAGTTTTCAGTGCCATTTTTTTTTAAACCACCTATTTTTTCAAGCTCTTCACATCCAGACTATTGGTTTCTGCTTTTACAGCTATTAATTTACAAATATGGCCGCCCCTTGTGATATTCTACTTAATAGTTCCAACTATTTCTCATGGAAATCTTGTATGGAGGATGTTCTATGAAGTAGGGGACTTTTAAGAATTACCTCAGGGAAAGAAAAAGTACCCACTGATGATGATAAGAAAATAAAATGGGCAAATAGATGTGATGAAGCTCGTGGATTGATTGGGATGTCAATCTCTACAGATTTGCGATTCCACATATCTATAATTGATGAACCTAATGCTGCTTGGGACAAGTTGGAATCTGTGTTTGGTAAACACAATGAAATTCGAGGTCACCAACTCGAAAATGAGTTGATTTCTCTAAATCCAAGTGACTTTTCATGCATTCAAGATTATTTATCTAAGTACAAAACTCTTAAACTCTTATGTGCAGAATGTAAGATTGAGAGGGAAGACAAACAATGCATTTATCATATTCTTTCCAAACTTGGACCTGCATATTCTGTTTTTGTATCTACATTTTACTCCATGAAAGCATCCTTGAATGTAGCTAGCTATCAAGAGCCTAGTCTTGAATCCTTCTGTGATTCCTTGATTAGAGAACAAGATAAACTCATTCATCTTGGAATAATCAACAATGCAGATACATCTGGGAAAGCCTTATTGTCCCAACAGAAAGAAAAGTCTAAGCCTCCCAAGAAACAAAATTTTCGCAATAATAAGTCAAACAAGGGTCCCAAACCCTCTCAGTCAGCTCCTTCTTTAAAAAATGACAAAGGATCCAAGCCAAAAGGCAAGAAGACTGAGCGTCATTTCAACTATTGCGGGAAAGATAATCATGATGAATCTAAGTGTTTCAAGAAGATGGCAGCCTTGGAAGCAGCAATGAAGAAGCACCACATCAGCCTAGATTCGTCTTCAGAATCTGCCTCTCATGGACATGCACTTTGTGCTTCTGGGTATTCTTATAATGCATCTTTTTCTTCTACTTCAAATGAATGGCTCATTGATTCTGGAGCATCTTATCATATGGATAAGGATCAAGCCATCTTTTTTACTATGCATGAATGTAACACCAAACAAATATTTGTTGGTGATGATAGATCTCTAAGTGTTGTAGGAGCTGGAACAGTTCCAGTAGATAATGGTCATTTTAGTGATGTACTATGTGTTCCAAGAATTTCTTGCAATTTGTTATCAGTCTATCAGATCACTCATTTTGGTGAAGGTAAAACCGTGACCTTTACACCTCACCAAGTTGTAAGCAAGGATTTTAAAGATCCTCAACAGGTTCTAGCTACCAGAATTGTTGATGATATTACCAGGTTGTACAAGTTTAACAACTTTGGGTCATCACCTTTCCCTTCAGTTTTTGTTGCTCATAGTGATAACTTGAGCAAACTTTGGCATGAACGATTTGGTCACTTAAATTATCACTCATTGCAACAACTATGTAAAGAAAATATGGTGACAGCTCTTCCGATGGTATCTTGCAGGGATGGTGTTTGCTCCGGTTGTGTACTCGGAAAACATCATCGGGACAGTTTTGACAAACGTGCCTCTTGGCACGCCTCATTTCCCTTGGAGTTTGTGCATAGTGACTTGTGTGGTCCTCTTCCATCTGCTTCCTTTTCTGGTTTCAAATATTTCTTAACTTTCATTGATGATTACACCAGACGCACTTGGGTTTATTTCCTAAAACTTAAGAGTGAAGTATTTAACATGTTCTTGACCTACAAGGCCCTTGTGGAAAAACAATCTGGTCATCAAATTATTAAGTTAAGATATGACAGTGGAGGAGAATATGTTAACAATAAGTTCACTACTTTCTGCACTGAACAAGGCATCCAACAACAGCACACCGTTCCATATACACCACAACAAAATGGTGTAGCTGAGCGGAAGAACCACACTTTAAAAGAAATGGATAATTGTATGATCCAATCTAAGGGACTAAGTCTTCAATTTTGGGCTGAAGCCATTAATTGTGCAAATTACATAGTTAATCGCACCCCCACTAAAGCATTACAAGGTATAACACCGGAAGAAGCATGGAGTAAAACTAAACCTGATGTAAGTCACTTCCGTGTGTTTGGTAGTGAAGCATGGGCTCACATTCCGGATGAAAAACAGAAAGCATTGCAGCCTAAAAGTGAAAAGTGCATATTTGTTGGATATTCTGAAGATGTAAAAGGTTATAGACTTGTTCAACCACATTCTCATGATATAATCATTAGAAAAGATTTTAAATTTGATGAAAATCTCTTGGCCTGCGAGCCTAACTCGGCAATTGTGCCATCTTTGGCCTACGAGCCTGATTCAGCGTTTGTGCCTTCTTCTTCTTCTTTCAACTTCCTTGATAGGTTTCCAACTCCAGTTTCTGATGATGACAGTGAGGATGAAAATCCACCTCTACCTGCTCATGTTCCTCCAGTTGCACCAGCAAAAGTGCTTCCTCGATGGGTCCATTCAACATGTGAAGCCGCTGGTGATCTTGCCAGTGATCCTAGAGATCAACATCGAACACGTTCTCAGTTTCAGCGAGCCTCTTCTCTTTTGGATCAAGTTTTCGAGAATCATGATCCAGAAACTTTTGCAGAAGCTTCAGGCAATCCAGATTGGGATGCAACCATGGATGAAGAATATCATTCCTTAATGGCGAACGATACTTGGGTTCTTGTACCTCTTCCAAAAGGAAGAAAACTTGTCAGATGTAAATGGGTCTACAGAACTAAGTATGCATCAGATGGAAGTGTTGAAAGACTTAAGGCAATGTTAGTTGCCAAAGGTTTTTCCCAAGTTGAATGGGTTGACTACAATGAAACCTTTGCTCCCGTCGCAAAAATGAACTCCATCTGCCTTGTTCTTTCCCTTGCAGCCTTACACAACTAGGAAGTCCATCAAATGGATGTCAAGTCTGCCTTCTTACATGGTTATTTACAGGAGGAAATTTACATGGAACAACCTCCTGGCTATGTTCAGAATAACTCTAGCCTTGTCTGCCACCTTAAGAAATCCTTATATGGCCTTAAGAAAGCTCCTAGAGCTTGGTATGCCAAAATGGATAACTTTCTCCTTGACACTGGTTTTTCTAGATGCCATGCTAACCCCAATGTCTATACCAAGAAAGTAGGAAACCATCTCATCATACCTTTTCTATATGTTGATGACCTTATTCTTACTGGTAGTGACCCTAAGCTTATAACCCATGTGAAATCCAGTCTTAAACAAAATTTTGAAATGTCAGACTTAGGACATTTGCATTATTTTCTTGGTCTCCAAGTCCTGCAAACCAAAGAAGGAATCTTTCTTTCTCAGTCTAAGTATGCTTGTGACCTTCTTCATCGCTTTCACGTGGAAGATTGTACACTAGCCCCTTCTCCTTTCCAGTCTGGAGTCAAACTTTCTGCCACTTGTACTTCACCTGAAGTCGATGCCACCTTATATCGTCATCTTGTTGGTAGTCTCTTGTACTTGACTCATTCCCATCCTGACCTTTCCTTCGTCGTTGGTCGTGTTGCCCGTTATATGCAGACACCTCATGAAAGTCACTGGAAAGCAGCTAAAAGAATACTTCGATATATTCGAGGTACATTTCAGTTTGGGATTCATTACAGTACTGGGGGGAAACCTTTGTTGGTTGGTTTCATTGATTCAAATTGGGTCGGCGATCCTGATGATCGAAAGTCTACTGCAGGTTATGTTTTCAGTCTAGGATCTGGACCTATTACTTGGGCTTGTAAGAAACAACAAGCTCTTGCTCTTTATTCAGTAGAGGCAGAATATCGAGCAGCAGTTAATGCCAATGAGGAAGCTTTATGGCTTCGACAGATCCTTTCAGAGTTTGGATTCGAGCAGAAGCAGCCTACTCCACTTTGGTGCGACAATCAAAGTTCCATCAAGCTTTCCAAAGATCCAGTTCTACATCAACGCAGCAAACACATTGAGCTACATATGCACTTCATCATAAATCTCATTCATGATCGTGTTCTGGAAGTGCTCTTTTGCCCTACAGATGATCAAGTTGCAGACATCTTCACCAAGTCTCTCACAGAAGCGAAGTTTTCTAAACTTCGATCTATGTTAGGAGTTCAGGAACTTGTCATTAAGGGGGGATAGGCTCTAATGCCTCCTTCCTTCTCCTAATAATGTCACTTTTGTAAATTCTTCAATCCTATCCCAAGTTGTTCTTAAGGGGGGATGTTAGGATATTTAGACACTTAGGATTTAGTTAAGATCAACTTGTGTAATATATCCGTTAGGGATAGTGTGTTTCTTTAGTATGCATTAGTATGCATTTGTAAATACTTAATCCGACGGTCACGATATGTTCCCGACATAGAGTGATCCGACGGCTCAACTTCTCTTATATCAAACCTAACCTTGATCCATGGCTTAACACCCGATTGGTCCATGATCTCTATTTAAAGAGCATGGAGGGTCACTGTTTAGTTGATCGATTATGAGAAGCTCATTTGTAAATTTCTTTCTTTTCATAATAAATTGTCCCGTAGAATCTATTTGGTCGGGGTCGTGGAGTGTTTCCCTCAAGAGGGTTTAAACCACGTCAAAAAATCGGTGTGTTGATCTGTGATCTGTTTATGTGAAGTGGTTTCTCTTGGTGTTCGGTCCTTTGGTAGTACCCTGTGTACCCGAACAAATCTGACACTAGTGACAAGCAATAGTTTCTTTATATACATCTGAAAACATGGTAGGTTAGTAGAAACCAGCCCTCAAGATTTTGTTGACTATTACCTTCTAGGAATGATGTCTATTCGGATATCCACATCATCTTTTTTAGGATCTTGCATGCAATTAGGGTTTGCATGCACTTTGCATGCATCCCAGTCACTAGGTTGATGCCTCCAGCACCTTAGCCACCTTATTCTAGCACCTGGGAGCTTCTTACATCAGTTCATTAGCCCTCCTAGTCAGGAAGGTGCCCACTTCTCACCTACTGCCAGAGAAGGGCGCACTTCTTCTCCTACCACTACATTTCCACTTTAGTTACACTCAGTTAGCTCCGATTCTCCCTGATTTGAGGCTAGTTTCACTCCGTTGGACCTCTAGATCGACTAGATGACTTGTTCTGACTTCAATTAGCCTCCCATGCGCCCTCCACTGAGCCCATTTCCCTATATCAGTGCTACACACTTCAGTTACACATGTTACACTCAGTTAGACTCAGATCGGCACCTGGATGACTGGTTCTTCTGCATTGATGACCACCACTGGTTGATGATGAGGACTCCTAGTTGGAGTCAAGCTACTCCATTCAGTGATTCGAATGACCTCCTTATTCAATTCGAATTGCTCAGTCATTGTTACTATATTGTATTGTAATTATTCACCCTTATTGGGATATTGAGCACTGTGCATGTTTTACATAGTTTTACACCATATTTTCTATGTTCATCTGTTGTGATTGATTTACTTGTTCATTAAATTTGTTATGACTAATTTTACATGGTATCAGAGCCATTGCAGGGACAAGATCTCTTTTCTACAGGTGTTTCTACAAGAAGATTTGAGTGAATTTGCTCAAAAATTACAAAACGTTTTGGCATGAAAGATCTCAAGGGAATTCGCTCCTGTGCATGCAAAGCTTGAAAATACTTCCAATACCACTCCAGAAGCTTGAGTTTCCACATAAATCTTGGATCTGATACATTGGACCCATTCAACATTGCTTGATCTCCAATCCCAGGTGTGATGCAACTCTAAAAGGGTGGATTGTTCGACCTCATTGTTCTTGGTTTTATTATGATTTGCAGGTTATTGTCACCATCAATTGCATTTGCTACTTTTCCCTTGCAAGCATTTCTACATCAGTGTGCACTCACTCCTAACAATGGAATACTCTTCTTCAAATCCTATCCTCACCCCATTCAATTATTTTGATTGGAAAGATGATATGGAGATCATATTACGTTCAAAAGGTTACTACCGAGTCACTCTTGGTCTTGAATTGGAGCCAAACACCTTGTCAGATAGAACCAAACACTACAACAAGCTTGATGAAGCTTATGGTATTCTTTGTCTCTCCATCTCCAAAGATCTTCACTTCCATCTCAGTGGATTGAAGACTCCAAAATCTATATGGGAGCAACTTGAAACACTATTTGGCAAGCAGGACGAGCTTAGGGCTTTTCAATTAGAGAATGAATTGATTTCCCTTAGTCCTGAGAATTTTGAGATCATTAATGAATTCTTCACAAAATTCAAGAACTTGAACATGCATTTGAAGAATAGTGGAGTTATCAAAGAGGATAAGCAATTCATCCTCTCCATTCTCAGTAAGCTTGGTAAAGATTATTCGGTATTTGTCTCTACTTTCAATTCCGGTTGGCTAACTACCCCGAATTGAAAGATGCCTACCTTGAATGCCTTCATTGAGTTTGTCACAAAAAAGCATGATAAGTTGATTCAAATGGGGTCCATAACCTCCAAATATTCAGCTCTATATGTTCAAGGACCCAAGATTTCGAATGGTAAAGGAAAGCAAAAGAAGGAGAAGCCCAAATTTGAACCTCACAAGCAAAGAGAGAAAGGCAAACAGACGGATGCACCATCTAGTTCAAAGTTCAAGCAAAAGGGAAAAGAAGGTAACCAAAAATATAAATGTACTTATTGCAACCGTGGCTTTCATCCCAAAAGTTCATGCATGAAAAAGACTATAGATCAAATGGCCCTCCTTTTGGAAAAGAATAACATAACTCTTCCTGACGGTGCAAGGAAGAAGGATAGGAATGATGATCATGAAAGAGGACAAGCACTCGTGGCAACTGTTTCGAAGCCCACTACTCTCTTGATAGATTCGGGTGCATCGAATCATATGGCTGCAAATATTGATTCTTTTTCTTCATTCAATTCAAACAGCTCCATCCCCATCCAGTTGGGAGATGACTCAAAAATTTCTTCAAAGGGAAAAGGTATGATTCATGTAGATCATGGAAGCTTTCAGAATGTTCTCTATGTGCCCTCCTTGGCTTCAAATATTCTTTCTGTGTATCAAATGACACACACTGGTGAACTGAAGCAAGTTACATTTAGCCCTAATACAGTTGAAATTTCTGATATCAAAAGTGGAAGACTTGTTGCAGTCGGAAAGGCGAATCACACTGCAAAATGCTATGAGTTTTCACACTTTATTCCGCTTGCAAAGCCCACTGCTCTTCGCACACATGGTAATGAGGTTAGTAGGATTTGGAATGAAATATTTGGACATCTTAATTATAAGTATTTGCTTTTGTTATCAAACAATTCCATGGTAGATGGTCTTCCACAACTCCGTTCCTCGAAGGGAATATGCACTGGTTGCATTATTGGGAAGCACCCCGAGCACAGATTCGACCGCGGCAAAGACACCAGAGCTTCTACAGTTTTGGGGATGATACATTCTAATATCAGTGGTCTGATTCCCCATACGTCATTAAATGGTTCAAGGTATGTTTTGACATTTATTGATGATTTTTCCCGCTTTAGATGGGTATTTTTTCTCAAAAACAAGTCAGAAGTGCTTGGAAAATTCAAGGATTTTAAGGCTTCTATTGAGACCGCCACTGAGAGAAAGAGAAAAGATCTTATATCTGATAATGGCGGAGAATATATCAAGGCCGAGTTGCTGCAACTTTGTGCCCAAAGTGGAATTCATATCCAACATACAGTTCCCTACACACCCCAGCAGAATGGTGTAGCGGAAAGAAAAAATCGGTCACTGAAAGAGATGGCTACATGCATGATTGAATCAAAAGGTTTGGCTGAAAATATTTGGGCTGAAGCAATCAATGTTGCTGCATACATACAGAACCATGTTCCACATTCATCCGTGAAAGGTATGACTCATTTCGAAGCATTCTTTGGTCACAAACCGGATGTGTCAAATTTGAGATTTTTTGGCTCTACTGCATAGGCTAGAATTCCTTCCATGAAGAGACGAGATTTGGATCCACAAAGTATTGAGTGAATACTGATAGGATATGGGGAAGAATCAAAATCATATAAACTCATGGATATCAGATCTAAAAAGATATTCATAGAGCGCAGTTTGCAATTTGAAGAACCGCTTCAAGAATTGCAACTAGTCGAGGAAGAAACTGTCGTTCCACCGCCTTTACCAGAAGAAGATCCGTGCAACGATAATGAAGGTATGAGTTCTGATATTTCTGATATTTTAGAAACACATGATGATCATTACATATCAGGTTCGGAATCCAACCATTATGATCCTCCTCAGTTACCAAAGTGGGCCCAAAATACTCTTCAATCTGTTGGTTCGAACCTTGGAAATCCTGCTGATCCGAGACGAACAAGAGCAGACTTTAAAAGAGCAGGTATGGCTCTTTCTATTTCTGATCCATTACTTCCTGAGATTTGTTATTTGATGACTGGTTCAGATCCCACATCATACTATTCTTCCCACTGAGATCCGAGATGGCAAAGTTCCATGTATGAAGAGTACAGTTCTCTTCAAAAGAACAATACATGGGAGCTAGTTTCTCTTCCACCTGGAAGAAAATTAGCGAAGTGTAAATGGGTCTACCGCATGAAAGTTGCTTCTGATGGATCTATCAGCAAATATAAATCAAGGTTGGTGGCAAAAGGTTTATCCCAAGTCCAAGGAGTGGACTACACTGAGACCTTTGCACCGGTTGCAATGATGGATTCCATCCACCTTGTTTTGGCTATTTCCACATCCAAGCACTGGGAAGTGCACCACATGGATGTGAAGAGTGCATTTCTACATGGAGACCTTGCTGAAGAGGTATATATGCAGCATCCAGAGGGATACACATCAGATCCATCATTAGTTTGCAGATTGAAGAAATCTTTGTATGGGTTAAAACAGGCCCCAAGAGCTTGGTACACAAAGATGGACTCCTTCCTTCTTTCTCAGAATTTCCAAAGATGAAAATCTGATCTGAATGTGTATCTTCAGAGAGTTAAAGGTAATTTGTTGGTTATTGTACTTTATGTTGATGATCTTCTCATTACTGGTAGCACTCTTACTTCAATAAACAAGCTAAAAACTGCCTTAAATCTAGCTTTTGACATGAGCGATTTGAGCTTACTGAGTCACTTTTTGGGCTTGGAGATAGCTCAAAATTTTGATGAGATCACTATATCTCAGCAAAAATATACTTCCGACCTGTTATTGAAGTTTAATATGGCTAAATGTAAGGCAACCCCATTCCCATTCCTCTCAGGAATCAGTCTTGAGGAGGGAGATTCTACACCGCTTGCAGATTGCAGTATGTATCAATAGTTGATTGGTTCACTAATTTATTTGACACACTCAAGGCCTGATATTTCATATGCCGTGAGTGCCGTGTCAAGATATATGCAGAAGCCCCATGAGCTTCATTGGCGAGCATCCAAGCGGATCTTGCAGTATGTGCAAGGTACGAAACATTTTGGCATACATTATGCTGCAGATTCTGAGCTTGATTTCATTGGTTTTACTGATTCAGATTGGGCAGGTGATAGCATTGATCAGAAGTCCACTTCTGGTTATGTTTTCATCATTGGTCATGGTGCTATTTCTGGTCCAGCAAAAAGCAAGCAGCCATTGCACTTTCTTCAGCAGAGGCAGAGTATCGAGGGGCAGTCAATGCCTGCATTCAGGTAGTTTGGTTGCAGGGTATTCTTTTCGAGTTTGGTTTTGGTGGCACTACTTTGACGGTATTATTTTGTGACAATAAAAGTGCTATCAAGATCTCCACAGATCCAATTCAGCGGTATAGGACCAAACACATTGAGATTCATATGCATTACATTCGACAGGTGGTGCATGATCGCACCATCATTCTGCAATATTGCCCTACTGATGAGAAAATTGCAGAGATCTTCACCAAGAGCTTCACTGAGAAGAAGTTCTCTTACCTCCGTTCACTATTGGGGGTGAGTTCCATCATGGTGGAGACAGATTGATCCATTATTATGCTTTAGCTTGAGGGGGGGATTTCTTCCCACTGAGTTTTCCCTCTTTCCTCACTTAGTTTATTTTCAACATTTTTTTTTGGATTATTGTATTAGGGTGACCTTTAGTCTTAGTTACCAGGGCCCCACATTATTTTTTGCACATCATAGTCTAGCTTGAGGGGGGGTGTTCAGATATCCACATCATCTTTTTCAGGATCTTGCATGCAATTAGGGTTTGCATGCAAATTCTAGGGTTTGCATGCATCCCAGTCACCAGGTTGATCCCTCCAGCACCTTAGCCACCTTATTCTAGCACCTGGGAGCTTCTTACATCAGTTCATTAGCCCTCCTAGTCATGAAGGCACCCACTTCTCACCTACTTCCAGAGAAGGGTGCACTTCTTCACCTACCACTGCAGTTCCACTTCAGTTACAATCAGTTAGCTCCGATTCTCCCTGATTTGAGGCTAGTTTCACTCCCGACTGACTGTTTCACTCCGTTGGACCTCCAGATTGACTAGATGACTTGTTCTGACTTTAGTTAGACTCCAATGTGCCCTCCACTAAACCCACTTCCCTATATCAGTGCTACACACTTCAGTTACACATGTTACACTCAGTTAGACTCTGATTGGCACCTGGCTGACTGGTTCTTGTGCATTGATCACCACCACTGATTGATGATGAGGAATCCTAGTTGGAGTCAAGCTACTCCATTCAGTGATTCGAATGACCTCCTTAGTCAATTCGAATTGATCAGTCATTGTTACTGTATTGTATTATAGTTATTCACCCTTATTGGGATATTGAGCACTGTGCATGTTTTACACAGTTTTACACCATAATTTCTACGTTCATATGTTGTGATTGATTTACTTGTTCATTATATATACTGTGACTAATTTTACAATGTCCACCATAGTCTCCCTTGTGGAACACCTCCTTTGTGTGTTCATCCTCTTCCTCTAGCAAACAATTCAGCAGCACGCCTCCAGGATCCTTCCAGTACAAAAATTGATTCATAATACAATACTTCATAACCTTTAGTTTCACAGCTCTAGCCCCACTTTTGCTTAACCCTGGAGGAGCTTGTAAGTTTTGTAATACATACACAATGTCAGCATACCAAGGGGATGTAGAGAATTCTGGCCTCACCTGTATTACTACGTCCAGCTGATTTGAATAATCTTGTAAGAAGTTCAGTTGCAAAGAATCACAGTTGGCCTTGGTCATTAATTTTGCTAACCCTTGCCCCTTTACCAGTTTGGTAGGTTTTATCTCTAGGTTGTACTCTAGCAATACAACAATCCATTTGGCTCTTCTTCCTTCAGGGTCTGATTGGGTGAGGATACCCTTCACAGCACTGTTTGGGACATGACCAATGATGTGTAAATGGAGGATGTAAACCCTGAAATCTTTCAGTGACTTGATTAAGGCATAAGCCTGCTTTTCCATGATATCATATTTCAGTTCTGCATCTCTCAAAAATATGCTGAAGAAAGCAATTGGTTGTTTAGCGTTCTGGGCATTTTTCTATAACAGCAGTCCTACTACTGTATGCTCTGAAGCGTAAGAAAAAATAAAAATTCTTTAGAAAAATATGGACTGGCTAATACCGAGGCTTCAATGATAGCATTCTTAATTCCCTTGAATATATCTCTTGCTTCCTCAGTCCACTTTACCTGATTTTCCTTTCTTAACACATTGGTAATATTCATCATAATTTCTGCAAAACTGGGAATGAACCTTCTCAGAAAACCCACTTGCCCGATGAAAGACTGCGCCTCCTTTTTTCTTCTTGGCTCCCCAACTTTCTAAATGGCACTAACCCTCTCAGGGTCGATCTTGATACCCTCCTTGGAAATAATATGACCCAAGAGCTTAGCTTCTTCTAATGCAAAATTTGATTTCTTAGGGTTAAGGGAAATACCATATTTTATACATTTCTTAAAAACTTGTTCCAAATGCTTCAGGTACTCTTCATCAGATTTTGAATACACTGTTATGTCATCCATGTATACAAACACGAACTTAGCCTTCTCCTCAGTGAATGCTATATCCATCGCCCGCTGGAAAGTAGCTCCTGCATTCATCATCCCAAAAGGCATCTTCGCATACATGAAAGTATCCCCAAGGAGTGGTAAAAGCAGTCTTCTCTTGGTCTTCAGGGAAGACCTTGATTTGATTGTATTCGAAGAAACCATCGATAGTAGAGATCTTTTCTGCCCCTACTACCTTTTGTAAGATATGCTCCATTTTAGGCAGGGGGTAATTATCTTTTAGTGAAGCTCTGTTTAGGTTCCTGAAATCTATACAAATTCTAATCTCACCATTCTTCTTTCTTACAAGAACCAGATTTGCTATCCACTGAGAGAATCTCAAAGTGACAATGATTTTTGCATTAAATAATCTTCTAATCTCTTTTTCTATCACAGGCACCAGTTTAGGGTTTATCCTCCTTGACTTTTTCTTGCAAGGTTTCTCTTCTGGTCTGATTGGAATAGATTGTTGTATTATAGAGGTATCCTATTCCTTTAGTTCTTCATAACTCCACGCAAATGCAACAACATATTTTTTCATCAACTCTACATATCGCTCCTTCTTTTTCGCATGTAGCTTCTTAGATAGGTTTACCATCCGAGGCTCTTCTTTAGTACCCAAGTTTTGGTCTTCTACCGCATCTCTCGGAGGTTCAAACTTTGGGTTTTTTGCTACCTCATTTTGGTCAAACAACCTCTCTAGGGGTATCAATCCCTTAGGGATATAATTACTTTTTAATTGAATGATATATTTCCCACCCAACACGTTTTTCCATTGTTTGCTTTCTCTTTCTTCACTCGTTGATTGCTCCTGGTCCATCAACCCTTCTATGTTCTCATTTTTAGCATCAATCTGAACATTACCAAACTCGTCAGGCAATTCCAAAAATATTTTAATTTGTAAATCATCTTCAAATACTTTCCGGTATTTAGCATTGTCTGGAATAGATGACATGTTCACCACCTCTACCTCGTATTTTTCTTGAGAGAAAATAGGAGTTTTAAAACCACCAGCAGTGGTGGCCAAAGAGTCTGCCACCTGATTTTCAAATCTCGAGATCACCTAGATCTTGTGTTCGGTGAAAAAGTTCCCAAACATATCCCAGACTTCATTTCTGTAGCCTTTCATCCTGGGGTGTTTTGCCTGATAACTGTCATTTACTTGATTGACCACCAATTCTAAATATCCAAAAACATGTATCCTTTTTGCTCCCAAATCTTTCAAAGCTCTTAGTCCCAAGAGCAAAGCCTCCTATTCAGCCACATTATTAGTACACTCGAAAGTTAGCTTGTATGATAGGGCTCTGGACTCTTGGCCGGGAGGTATGATACAAACCCCTGCACCAGCACCATTCTTGCTCAGTGATCCATCAAAGTACATCTTCCACAGTCCTTCCTCATTTTTCTGCCTCTTTGAGGCCTCATACCTAGATGCAAACTCCTTGTCTTCCTCGACTTCGTGGTAAAATGGGGGTACAGGATCAGTATGTGGACCATCATTGAAGAGAATAGATGAACCTATGTTTGTGTCTACAGTGTATATGGGGTGATTTTCAGGTTTGTCGTCACTGCTGACCACATAGGCCATTCTTTTCTTTCTATATAGCTTTCTATTGCCTCCAAAAATTGGTATAGTGGCATAAGATAAGTCCATCTGCATGGTTTCCTTCAACTTTTTTACCTAGGACCTTGATAACAAAATCCCAAACTTAGCAGGCACCTCAACCACTACTACGTCCATCATAATGTTCTTTGCTGTAATTGGGGCAAGGGTCACTACTACATCTTTAATCAAACCCAAACATGGTACCTTTCTGGAATCAAAAGAATATAGGTATTTGTAGGGTCTGGTGACTTCTAACCCCAACTGATCCACCACTGATTTTGGCATTAAGTTGTGTGAAGCCCCATAATCTATTGGGGCATTGTGTAATATCTTACCATGGATATTCAAACTTAAATAAAAGGTAGGGACCTCTTCATCATCTGGTTCTTCCAGCTTGGAACCAAAAATTATAGTGGGGGCATCATCTGTTACTTCCAACATGTCTTGTGGACCATCTGCTTGTCCTTTTACCATGCTAGTTATCTCTTCCCTATATTCATTGTTTCTTCACAGCTCATTTAAGGGGATAGAGATCTTCACCTTGAATAGTTCAACCTTCAGAGTGAATGTTGAAGCTAGCCTCACTACTTCAACGACTTTTGGTTGCCTAACTTCTTTAATGCTTCCCCTTATCTTCTGAGGTTTTATGTGCATCAACCTCTGGTTGTTTTTCTTTTAGCTTCTCCATATTTTGCTGAGTCTTGGAGAGCTAAATATGGGAAGACTTCACTTCACTTATTGGTATCTCCCTACTCCTTAACTTCATCTTTCTTTGGATTTCATCTATAACATTCATGTAACCCATTTGCTACTGCTCAGAATCAAATTCAACATTTTTGCTAGCATTCCCCTTGGTGAAAAATTCATGTTCCCTTTGGGTAAAATGTACTTCGTGGTCTATGGTGTCAAAGAGATGGATCTGGTCTCCAGTAGGGTCTTCAGGTCCTTCTTCATCCACCAAATTCTCAGGGAAGGGAGTCCTTATCTGGTGGTCTTCTTGATTTCTTGGATTTCTTATTTGATTTTCAGGCTTCTCTCTAGCAGGAGGTTTATTTTCCATGGCTAACCTATCCCTCATCGTTTCCATGGTTTTCATCATAGTATCAAACTTGGCGTCACTAGAAGAGGAAGAGGTAGAGGCTTGGGTTTCTTGCTTCTTTTTATCTGCTTCTTTTTTTCCCTTTATTTTCCCTGAAGCCATCATGTTGGCTTCCACCTCCATGGCATCCTTTAGCATAGCGGGCAGGGTGGCGGATTTTCTCTCTCTTAATGTACACGAGAAGTCTCCATCAAAGGCATCTGCGTAATGGAGCTTAGCAGCGCCTACTGAGGGTCTTATGTCATCTGGAATAGAATTATAGGCCCTCATAAACCTAGCAGAAAACTCATGAACAGATTCAAAACCTCCTTTCTTCAGATGGTTGTACTGGGACAAGACTAGGGAAGGACTCCCTATCGTTTCCCACCTCTCTAAGAATAATCTCTTAAAAGCTGCAAAATCATTGATAGAAGCATTCGGCAATTGTCTGAACCATTTCTTGGTCTCTCTAAATAAACTCTAAGCAAACAACCTCATCTTAGCATCATCATAATCTACTTCCTCCAAATCAATAAAATCCTCAAATCTGTCTACAAGCTGTTTGGGAAAAAAACCTCCTTCTCCATCATAAGAGACGATTCTTTGGGCGTAGTTCTGAGGGAGGTCATGCAAAACAACTGGTAGGGCCAATGGTGCGAATTTAATAGCCATGGGTCTAGGTGTATTTTGAGCTTGGGGATAGATATTCTGGGAAAAATTACTAGTAGGGATGGTGGTATGAGGTTGAGGGATATGAAAATCAGATCTAGCTCTTTCGGCTTTGATAATATTCTGCAACTTAAGCCAGACAAGATCTAACAAATAGGACTCGGGTGCATTAAGACCTTCTTCACCTAGGCTTAGATAAGACTCAAATCATGATCTTGGCAAAGGCTTCCCAATATCTATCTCGATATCCAATTCTTGAAAAACAGATAGCTCTTCTTTAAACCCAATTCTTTCAATGCTAGAAGTACTAGCTTTATCCTTTCTGGTCTTATGTCTAAGTAATATTTCTATATTTTCCACACTTAACAGAATTTCGGAAATAGGATTACCTCTCGTATGGAACTTTCTTGAGGCCAAAATGCCTTTTTTGATATTTTCTTCATAAATGAACTCGGCTTGTAAATCTTCCCCAGTGGAGTCTTTCTTGAATGTAGGTCTTTACGAGTGGAGTCGCCAGGGAAAAAATACACAACCCTCTAAAAATATGGAAATCTCTGTTTGTGCACAGGGATCTCTCCTTTCTTTGAATCTTCAGAATCCTTTGTCGTTCTCCCAGGGATAATAAAACAATCACGGTCCTCGACAACGACACCAATTTGTTAACACCCAAACTAACCCCCAAGGTTGTGAGAGAAGGCAATTCGGGGTAACCACTAACAAATCTTTAGCTTGTGCTACTGACCCAACACAAACAGAGAAGGCTCTCTCTATAAAATCATGAAAACTGGAAATAATCAAAGGCATCAACAATGAAAACGTACACCAACATTCATCATTCAAGATATTCAATTACAACATACACGGAAGATTAGATTTCTACTAGAACAAAATGATTTAAGTGTCATTTGGCTGAAACATATGAATCTCTATTTGGGAAATGGAGTCACATTAAACAAACCTTAAAAATTATTCACAAAGGCTCTGTGGATGCATTCACACAGGGGCGAGGCAGTAAGCAGCTAGTAGTCAAAGAGATTTTTAATTGGTTAAATAGAAGAGAAAAGAACAATCCATTGATGTAAGGCATATAATGATGAATCCTACACCAAATTTAGCAGAGAAAAATGGTGAAATACTTGGAATGAGATTAAGCATAGCATAATTTCTATGAACTTCACTTAACTACTACATTGCACCAAGTATGAAGAAATATTACAGACATGGAATAACGATGAAAGAAGCACAATTAAGAGAGGAAAAAGAAAGACAGACTACCAGACCAATTACAGAAGAATCCCTGAAAAAACGCAGGCTCGGCTCTGCAAACTTTACTAAACAGCTCAAAATGTCTTACAGACTGATTCTCAAAATTCCAAAAGTTTTCAAATAATATTTTCAACTCTTTTCCATTCGATTACATCACATATATAGATGACCTAAGCCTTATACTTGATCCATCAAAACTGGAAACCATTGCAACTGAGTGACAGCTCATCAAGATTTATTTGTCACTTATCTATACAAAAACAGAAACAGGTAGAACTAGTCTAACTGCTTTTCATCTCTACCGGTATTTTTACCACACGATATTTACTTTCAACTACAAAGATAAAAGATAATGAAGTAATTGTTCCAGCTGACTATTTTCATAGTCGCCTACAAAAATATTACAAATTGCATTTTAGAAATAAAATTATCTTAGAAGTCATTGATTTTCAAAATAAACAACAACTATTTAAAAGTCAACGACTATTGTGGAGGGCGGAGAGTGTATTTCATTTTTCCGTATCTTTCCACAATAGTCCATAGCTCAGCAGAAGGGAGGTCATAATCTGTCATCTCCTTTACCATAAACCGGATCTCAATGTGCTCTGCCAGGTAAGCTGGAGGGATTCTTTCACCAATGGTGACCAACCGATTCAGGATTTAAAAGTCTTCAGAGATATTTTACATCAAAGTTCTTCCTATAAGCAGCTGGTTTAGATTTTTGAACTTGGTCTGATCCATCCTTATGCTCCAGAGCTAGTTTTTATAACCAGTTTGGGAGATTAACTCTTGATTATTATCCCAGAACGATGGTAAACCCATATCAACTAGATTATCAAACAATCCTTTAAAATACGCTACCTGTCTCTTCATTTCCTCTGCTCTAGCTTCCTCGCCTTCAACCTGTGCATACTTCCCCAAAACTCTTTGTGCTGCTGCAATTGCCATGATCTGGTTTCCAATATTCAAATTGATCTTTTCCTCCTCTGATAAACTATTCAAAAAAGTAATAGAATTCAATGTTGTTTCCTTGGGCTTTCAGATAAGAGTTTCTCTCATGGCTGCACAACCTGTGAAAACATCATTGATTGTTTTCTCCTTTACTCTTATAAATTCCAGGTATGGCCTCAAACCTTCAGCTTCTTTAATAATTCGATCCCATACTAAATGATTGCAACCCTGTAAAGTTGCTTTCCCTGTAACTTGTAGGGTGAGCTTCTTATTGATATCAACTAATTCATTTTACTTATCTCGAAGGGTCTTTGCTTCTTCTTCCTTCTTTTCATTCTCCTCCTCCAACCTCTGAGCTTTTTCTTTTAGCTCCTTGATTTCCACATCCTTCAGGCTAATATGAGACATAGCCTACACAAGACTGTCAATACTATTGTTATCCCCATTTTGGTTCATATTTGTAGGCCACATGTCCAATTTGGACAAGTTACTTTTTAAGTCATCAAGCTACTTTTCTATGCTCATTTTCTCCTTTTTCCAGTTATCTTCCTTCTGTGCAAATTTTAGCAACTCTACTTTATAATTAGTTAATTATTTAGACAAGGTTTCCTATTGTATTTCAAAGTTTGTTTCTTCGGGAGCCTCGATTAGTTGGATATTAGGAACTTTCTCATTTTTCTGCAGTTTCATAATCATCTTATCTTTCTCAGCCAATAGCTTATTCATGGTTTTCCCTCCACCGTCGCTTATAACTAGGTTAGATTGGATCTTCTTGACATGTTGTTGAAGAGCTCGGTTTTCACTTTTTTCTTGCTTCAATTGGCTCTCTAACATTCTCACAGTAACTTCCAAGTTGTTACCTTTCAATGCCGCTTTTACAAAATATTAATATATAAAATCCCCAATCTGCTTATGGAATTGGATTTTATCCGACACCGATATCTTATCCCAATTGACCCTCATTTCAGTCACTTTGTCTACTATCAATACTACCAGGTTCAAAGTGTTATCTCTCATATCTCTGCTGGTCAATAAGGAAGTTTCGGTATTAGACAAATTTCTAGCCCTTGGAATCAAATCAAATAGTGTTTGGGCCGAGTCCTGTTTATTCTGTCCATATTTTTCGCACTGGTCGGCTTTGGACTGAAATTTATTGGCTTCATCACCCTCCTTACCATCCTGAAAATTATATTCTTTAATTTGGACCTCAGAAGTTGAAAGCCCCACATCATCTTCTCTCTCACCATCCATTGGAACAGTCAATTCTTCTTGAACCATTGCTACGACCAACTCTTCTTTAGTGGGAGAAACAACTGACTCGGCTTGGGTGGTTGTAACAACTATTTAAACTTGTGTTTCCACTTTAGGTTGCTTGTCTCCACTTCCTACTTCAGTATCCATATCTTGAACTTCCTCCAAGTCTCTTTTCTAGCCCACTTCCATAGTGTCCGACACCTTATCTATGTCCATTATAAAATCAAGCAGCATTAGATCTCCTTCCTGTAACTCCACAACCTCCTCCGCCTCAGGTTCCCAGTGTAACAAATTCTGCATTTTCAATACCCCTTCTGGCTCCTTATGTTCAAAAGCACTTAGATTACAATCTTTCCTTCTCTTGGAAATAATGTGCAAGGGGTCGTATTCAACTGCCACATTTTTCTTGAACCCCATAGGTTTCAATAACTCTTCTACATCTTGCAGAGCTTCCTTTCTTTTTACTATGAAAGGACCCACCTTCCAAGGGTATTTTACATCAATGCCCTTCTTAAATTTCAGGAACTACTCCTCTTCCAAAATTATTTTCCATCTAATAAACTCAAGAGCGAAGATTCGCAACGTCAGAAAAGCGGGCAAAACATAGGGCTCCTGTACAAAACCATACAGCCTAATGACTGTAGCATCCCTCAATAGAAACCAGTCACTGACAGCCAGTTCACCCTTCAACTGCATCATTGTTTTCATCTCAGGAAATACCCCAGGCAATTCTTCCCCAAAGATGACTTTGTAAACAGGAGGCAAAATATAGTTTAAATAATTAAAGACATTGTCTATCAAAGCATCTACTTCCAGTAGTGGGGAAAAATGCGGGCTTTCTGCACTGCTATACATAATCATTTTCATAAGATGTGTCTGGTACTTGAAAAACCTACCATTTGGGAACTTGCTCAACTGCACTTGTATTCTCTCTGCCAAAAATTCATCGAACTTAAGGGATGGGATGAGCCCATTTTCAGACCTTGCCAAACTAATCCTAATCGTGAAAATTAAACTCAATTGGAACTCGGTTACCCACAGATCAGTGTCTAATCCTAAAAATTGAGCCACCAAAGAAAAAACCAACTTGGAATTGTCATAAAAAAGGCTGACATTCAAGGGGTAGGACTTTTCAGCAATTTCTGAGCCGGGTTTTAGGCATGTAGCTAAAAATGCTTGACGACTTTCGGGGGTAATTTGGTGAAACAGGGTAACCACAGACTCTTCAGAAAAACCTTCTAACTCAAGGTTTTGTGACTCGGAGACGAAAAACTAATTCCTAACAACCGACGCATCTATAGCAAAGACGACTCTAGACTGATGAGCATCCATAATTATCCTCTGGGGTTCTGATTAATTTGAGGAACACCATGATACAAATTCAGGGAAAGACGCTACCTGGTCAAAGCAAAAGGAAACAAATGACAACCTGAAAACCCCATGTATATCTAGACCTCGTTCATGTAAGGCCTCCAATATTTTCTTGATCTCCGGGATAGGGAGCCGAATGTATGTGTCAAACACATCAACGTCTCTATCTTCTAGGGTGACCTTAACCCTAGAACTGGTAGAAACCTTCTCTTACCCCATATTATAACTATAAAAGACTTAAACTTTCAGATAATGACGGTTACACGGTCCTACCTATCACTTTGGAATCCCTGCACGCACCCTGTCGATGGTTCTGTCGCCTTCGTTGTCTGCCACACGCCGAGAGACTTTTCTGACTTCGACGGGCTTTGAATCAAATGTCAACTTTTACGAGCGTTCTTATATATATATAACTATGTTTCCATAACCTCTAGCTTCCTTGGCCCACTGTTTTTCAATCTCAACCATTGATCTCCCACGTGCTCACTTTCCACTGTCGGATCTGGCTCCCTTTACCTACTGATTTGACAACTCATTTATCTCCACCGTCGGATCATTTTTATAGTTCTCAATTGGGCCGCTCATCTCATCTACATGCCTCCATGAGGTGGTGTCGCATACATCCAAAATGGTTTCCTACACTGTCTTTTCTCCGTGCGACCGACTCTGGAGTTAACACCTGTCTAGCGGGAAAAGTCCATCGCATCTACCTTGCCGCTATCTAGTGTGCTATTTCTTGATGCGACTACCTATGAGAACCCTTCATCTCTTCTTGAGAATATATCCACGGTGAGGATTTATGATCCATTTAACTCTTAAATCATCCGTCTGCTGGTGGGGTCCTTCCTCTTATCTTCTGTGCACTTCCAACCTCCACTAGCCGTTGATGTGGCTCTCCTTATCATCCGAACTGTCGATCTAGGGGGACCTATATATTGGCGAACCAAATATGTCACACATCATCCGATTAGAGGCGAGGGATTCTTCGTTGTAGATATTTAATGTCCTGTCCCACCATCGTGGCATCTCATGGGCTTGAAATGGCCCTTTTTATCGCTTTGCCTCCTTGCGACACCTTCTAGCGTTGACATCTGTTCGGTGGAAAAATCCCATTGCATCTTCCTAATCCTTTTCTTCCTTGCAACTCGGCCATGCGATTATCAACATGAGTTGTTGGTCTCGCGCTTGTGCCTGATCAACGGTGCCTACTTGCATGGTACTTAATCTCTCCGTTATTTACGTATGGACTATAGGACTTAGGGTCTTTTTTATCCCATTACTTGATTTCACTTGCATATTAATACCCATACTTCGAAATTATTCCATTTTTATTGCATTGGGTCCTTCCAGACCTCTTCTTTTCTTGTCTTAGCACCTGGCCATCGAGGATGGAGAGTACTTCAAGCTTCCATTGGGTAGTTGTTTAACCCTCCACCTTTCACATTCAGTTTTTATGCTGCAAAAAATAAATAGGTGCTAACACAATGGTTACCATTTTGGTTTTTCCAAGTAGTTAAACTGCGAATGTAAGTTTTCCAAATATAAATAAAGCGTCAGTTTACCTTGTTTAATAAATTCTTTGTATCGTTAACTTGTTCTTGGCTCTGTCAGTTTTTGCTAAAAAGTATGATAAACAGTTATGTAAAAAGATTGGTTCGGCAATGAAGTTTTATAGTCTAAAACCCTACCTTATTCTTAGTAACTTTATAGCATAGATGCAATGTAACTTACTGGACTTCAATGTTTGATAATTTGGATAAATGAAAGTTATGGTATTCATGTCATAGGATTTCAAATCCTGGAGCCTTTGTAATGTTCGATTTTGTAAAATTGATTTTATATATGTATATTTGTAGACCGAGCGAGTTATCTAAAGAGGCTCAAACCCTCGGCTCTGATTTATATTACTGTGTAAATGAAGCTATTTAAAAATGAAAAGATTTAGGGTTTAGTACAAACTTTGTAGTTTGGTTCCCTGTCAGGGTTTTCTCTACCCTTGCCTCAACGGTTTGTATTTTAAGAAAATTATTAAGGCTCACTTAGGCGTATCTCAGTTGCGTTTTCAATTGTGTAAAGATAGTTGTTTTATAGAATAGATGCTACGACGCACATGTTTCCATCGAGCAGATCTTTTGGATGTAATTTAAATCATAATTATTAATGTTGAAATAGACTCATATCCTTTGTATATTATTTGGATAGATGTGGATTAATTAAATGTTCACGTATGAAAAAGGGTCTTGGGTGCATTTACAAGTTTCAAACCCGAACCACCAGACATTAGGGTTGTGAGATTTGTACCGGCCAACTGTGCATACTCCTCCACGAGGCTTGCACCCATGGCCTTCCAAACCATCTGTTAATGTGGAAATTTAAAGACTTAGGGTTGATCCCATAAGACTTTTATTGTTATATTATATGGTAACTTTGACGGTGTAATAAAGGGTTTTAACTTTAATGATAAGTATAAATAATTCCGATAAGTATAATGTTTAGAAAGATGAGTATACGAAAGTCTCAGGTTATAATAGATACTGTTTTGGATATTTGTTAAGGAAAAAAAATCTTTGGTATATATAGTATATTCTTTCATAAAATCAAAGATATTTTACTAGCACAAAACTCTTACTCAATACTTGGTTTTTACAATCTAAAACCCTACCTTAGTCTTAGTAACTTTATAGCATATATGCAATGTAGCTTATTGGACTTCAATGTTTGATAATTTGGATAAATGAAAGTTATGGTATTTATGTCACAGGATTTCAAATCCTAGAGCCTTCATAATGTTTGATTTTGTAAAATTGATTTTATATATGTATATTTGGAGACCAGATGAGTTCTCTAAAGAGGCTCGAACACTCGGCTCTGATTTATATTACTGTGTAAATGAAGCTATTTAAAAATGAAAATATTTAGGGTTTAGTACAAACTTTGTAGTTTGGTTCCCTGTCAGGGTTTTCTCTACCCTTGCCTCGACAGTTTGTATTTTAAGAAAATTATTAAGGCTCACTTAGGTGTATCTCAGTTGCATTTTGAACTGTGTAAAGATAGTTGTTTTGTAGAATAGACGCTATGATGCACATGTTTCCATCGAGTAGATATTTTGGATGTAATTTAAATCATTATTATTAATGTTGAAATAGACTCATATCCTCTGTATATTATTTGGATAGATGTGGATTAATTAAATGTTCACATATGAAAAAGGGTCTCGGGTTTGTTTACAAGTTTTGAACCCGAACCACCAGATATTAGGGTTGTGAGATCTGTATCAGCCAACTATGCATACTCCTCCACGAGGCTTGCACCCCTGGCCTTCCAAACACTTTGTTAATGTTTAAATTTAAAGACTTAGGGTTGATCCCATAATACTTTTATTGTTATATTATATGGTAACTCTGACTGTGTAATAAAGGGTTTTAACTTTAATGATAACTATAAATAATTCCGATAAGTATAATGTTTAGAAAGATGAGTATATGAAAGTCTGAGGTTATAATAGATACTGTTTTGGATATTTGTTAAGGAAAAGAAATCTCTGATGAATATAGTATATTCATTCATAAAATCAAAGATATTTTACTAGCACGAAACTCTTACTCGATACTTGGTTTATACAGAGTAGTTATGTAATTGCTATTTTACTTACGGGAGTAAATATAAGATATGTTTAATGGATAAAACCCTATATGTTGTAGAGGTATTGAAATAGCATAAATATTTATTATTTACAGTTAAGTTATCTAGGATAAATGTTTGAACTTCTGAAATTAAATTGTTTTGACAGAGTATGACTCTGTTTTTAGTTCACGAAGCTTATACTGCCTTCGAAGATGTAAATCAACACATAACAACATTATAAAAAAGTTTGTATTTCTGGTCTGTACTATTTATTCTAAGAACTCTGCTATTTAGGAAGTTAAATCTAGAAGTTTGACAGAGTATGACTCTGTTTTTAGTTCACGAAGCTTATACTGCCTTCGAAGATGTAAATCAACACATAACAGCATTATAAAAAAGTTTGTATTTCTGGTCTGTACTGTTTATTCTAAGAACTCTGCTATTTAGGAAGTTAAATCTAGAAGATCTACAGAGCTATATATAAATAGATATAGTAATGAATTTCAATAACAACATAAACACAAATTACTTTAATTTTCTTCAGTATTTAGAGATCATATCCAATCTATGTTAATTAACTTTTCTCCGTGTACTAGAGTACATCGTTGAAATGCGAAAGGAAAAATATAGGGAGTCATTTTCATTTAGTCTACTCATAAATCTAATCATTCATAACATTCAAAAATATCTAAATAAAACATAAATCTATTTCTTTTAACCTGTCTGATATTAATGAGCTATTCATAGAAAAACATATAAGACATTCATTAGTTTTCAGGACATGATTAACAAGTTACAGGAATGAAATGAAATAAAAACAAGTAGAACCTGATAATGTAGATAGGGTGGACAAACACCCAAAGAGGCCTGTTTATCTCAACCTTCTCCAGATGAAGCAGCCAAATTACTTGCTCCCTTGGACCCCTGAGCCTGTTTACTGAACCACTAGGTAGAAGACTCTATGTAGAAGCAAGTCACTCAGGTTGTACTTCAGAAATCAATGGACGAACCCCAATTTCATTAAATTTGGACTTATTCCTAGTCTAAATTGGATTTTAAATATGGTTAAGCTACATTTCTATGAGACTTGGTATTATAAAATAATACCCATTTGATCTAACTTCCATACTATACTACCAAACCTCATAGAAATGTTTCTTAACCTTATTAAAAACCCAATTTAGACTAGGAATAAGTCCAAATTTATTGAAATCAGGGTTGGAGACATCAATACACCTCAAAACCTTTCCTCTTAGTAGGAAAAATTTGCACTCAACAGAAATGAAACTGACTTACACTACAACTCAAAACGTAGCTTCCCCTCATCGAATCTCTTGTGTGCATACAACAGAACCACAAGGTAAATTTTCTCGTAAAAAAAAGTGTGAGCCTTTGCTCAATTTGATGGCTTATAAAAGATGCCTAGGTCTTTTAGTGGTCAGTTTTCAATAAATGATCCTCAAGCTCCAGTTCCACATTCTAAGGAACTTGACCACAATTTGAGAGAGTTGTCCCATAACAATAGCTAGTTACTGAGTTCATCATGTTGCCACTTTTCCATTTCCTTCTACCATTGATTCCATTCCACCCAGTGGGTTAGTAAACACTCTTTCAGTAGTCCCTTTAGGTGACTATCACCTATTTTATTTTATTAAATAATAATATTATGCATTTACAGTCATCCTTGACCAATTGGTCAAATATAAAAAATTACAATAAAAGTTAAGATAATGTTTTTCTCAAACATAAAATATCTCAAGTATTGGGTATGTTACAAACACCCCCACTTAAGCTCAACATCGTCCTCGATGTTGCTTATTCTGCATCAGAGCCTCCCTGGAACATAATTGGATATGTTGTCTGCATATTACTTTCCAATTCCCAGGTAGCTTCATCAGGGCTAAGTTGCTTCCATTGCACCTTACCTGCCCTCTGGTACAATTCCAGATAATAATTTCCCTCCTGTCGAGGATACAGTCCGGTTACACCTGAAAATCTCCTTCGGGGTCCACTTCTATGTCATTCCAATTCAACACATGAGTAGCATCGTGCACATACTTCTTTAAAATAGAAATGTGAAAAACATTATGTATTCTTAAGTTAGATGGTAAAGCCAACTAATATGCAACTGGTCTGATCCTTGATAGGACTTTGAATGGTCCATAGTACCTTGGTGCTAATTTAGCACAACTCCCAAGCTTAAAAGAACTTTTCTTGGGTTTTACCTTTACAAAGACATGATCTCCAACCCGAAACTCCTTTTCAGTTAGTTTCTGATCTGCATAACTTTTTTGTCTATCTTGTGCAATTTTTAAATTGCCTTGTACCTGTTTAACGGTTAGTTCCATCTCTCTTAACAAATGTGGTCCTAGCATTATTCTATCAACATTATTCTCCCAAGAAATAGGAGTACTGCATTTTCTTCCATATAAAATTTCAAATGGAATAAGTCTAGCAGAAGCTTGATAATGGTTATTGTAAGCAAATTCAAGTAAATGTAAGTATTCCTCCCATTTAGATGGTTGATCTTTAACATACATTCTTAACATGTCTTCTAAAATATGATTTACTCTTTCAGTCTGCCCATCAGTTTGTGGGTGAAAAGAAGTACTGAAATTTAACTTAGTGTTTAGACCCTTAAACAATGTTGTCCAAAAATTTCCAATAAACTTAGATTCTCGATAAAAAATAATTACCTTTGGAATTTTGTGTAAGCGAAAGATTCGGTTCATAAACACGTTTGCAATGTTAGGAGCTTTAAAAGTGGTCTTAATAGGAATAAAATGAGTAGCTTTACTAAGTTTATCAACAACCACCATTATTGAGTCATTCTATTTTTTATTCTTAGGAAAACCAGTTATAAAATCAATACTTATAATTTCTCACTTCCATTCCAGAATTAGCAATTCCTGTAATAGGACACCTGGGTGTTGATGCTCAACTTTAATTGTCTGACATTAAAAACACTTAGCTATGTATTCAGCCAGTTCGTTTTTCATGTTTGGCCAAAAGTAATCCTTTCTTAGCATAATTATCATTTTCTGATAACCAGGGTGTCCCAAATAAGGACTTTTATGAACTTTATCCAAAATCAACAACTTAACTTTTGACACATTAGGCACAAAAATTCTGTTTTTATAAGTCATTAAACCTTTTTCTTTAATGTTGTAATCTGTTATTAAATTTTTAGATACATTTTCAGTAATGTTATCATGTAATTTTTGGTAATTTTCATCTTGCTTATTTCCTTCTTTCATCTGATACTCCAGATCTATTTTATATGTGTTGATTGCTGCCACAAAACTTAATTTAGCGTTTCTGCTCAAGGCATCAGCAACCTTGTTTTCCTTACCGTTAATGTGTTGAATCTCGAAATCATATTCACTAAGGAGAGCTAGCCACCTAGCTTGCCTTGCATTAAGATTTGTTTGATCCAACAAGTATTTTATGTTGATGTATATGTAACTTTGAAATGTATTTCATCTATGTATTTCATATATATTTATTGTACCCTTATTAGAGATGTGTTATTCCTCTATAAGGAAGTGTCGTCATGTGGATTGACAAGTGTCGCAAGTGTTTGTACTTGCCGATGGGTTATTAGACCACCATGTGTGGGGTCGGCCCTGAAATATATACTATATTGTGGATGTACCTAGCTAGACAAGTCGGCCCCATAAGGTCACTGGGAAAACATGTTAGTATAAATAGAGATAAGGAAATCTCTATTTAGATCATTCGGAAAGTCATCTCTCTCTCACTTAGAAAGTGGCGCACTAGTGAGGAGGAGGATCATCTGCTTCTAGGAGACTATCTCAAGTGTATTTTGGTTGTACTTTGGTTGAGCCATTGCTCTCTCTATCTCTGAGGAAGTTGTGGGGTTTTTCACCTTAGGGTTTTCCCCATGGAAACTTTGTGTCTCTTGTCTCTCATGCTTTTGATTCTTGTGATACTTGTGATGCTTATTGTGATTGTTATGCATTGATATACTGTATATGTTATTCTCTCAGTGAAGATCCTAGAGTATTGTGAATTAATGCTGAAAATTTAACATGGTATCAGAACTAACCTGAGAAGAAGACATTTTGCAGTGACAGAAACTTGAGTTTCTTGTTTATTGGGTTTCTCTCCAAAATTTTTGGAAAAGCAGTATAGTAGATTAACTCTACTCATCAAGGAGAATCTATCTGTCCAATCAGAATTCAATTCTGAGCATTTTCAGATTTGTCCCTAAAAATTAGGGCTTCCACAAAATAGGCATTTCTGAAATTTGAAGACATAGCTGGAAGCTCCTTGCAAAAATCGAAGTTTAGAGCTTTGGATCGAGATTTTTGGCTGGGTAGATCTCCGGGAAACTTAAACCCTAATTCAGGGCTCTCCCTAGTGAACTGAGGAGGACAGAAAGACAAATCTGAAGGGTAAAGCTTTACTGATCTCAAATTCTGAATACACCAGGCTGATCAGCTCATATAAGCGCATCTTTCTATCCTTTCAGAAAATTGAAATTCACATTTTGAATTTTTAGGGTTTTTCTGACAAACCCTAATCCGAGACGAGATCCAGTTTTCAGCATTTCAAGTGGTAAGACCTAAATCTTTTCTATTTCCATTTGAAGTACTCTTTAAGATGTCTCACCACACCAAGCTTGAGGATAATCTTGAAGGAGCTGATAACATCCGAGCTTGGAAGTATAGGATTGGGTTAATCCTGGAAGAGAATGAGTTGGACTCATATGTAAAAGAAGACATCCCTATCCCAGAGGATGAAGAGGCTAAGGTATTGTTAACACCTAAAAAGTGCTCACTAGCTCATTCCCTTACTCACATCACCCATTTGTCCACTTTTCCACCATCTGAGCCTCTGAAACCAACAAAAGGTCACCAAAAGACCTTAGTACACCCCTTTTTCCATTAAAAAAGATTATTTTTCCAAGAAAATCATAAAAAACCCTCAAAAAGGGTCCAAATTCCCAAAAATATTAAAAAGGGAATTAAAATATTATTTTTATTCAAAAAAGGAAAAAGGAGGGAAAAGTACCTAAACCATGTTGGTCAATACCATTTGGTTTCCACAAAACCACAAATGGTATTCCTCACCACCAAAACCTATAAAAAGGTGGTAGGGGCTCCTCATTTCACATCCTTCCATTATCTCATCCTTATGCTGCTGAAATCTCCCCTGAGCACTTTTAGCCATTGAAGCAACCTTGGAGAAAGAGACCTATTGGAGTTTGGAGCTACTCATCTTGGGAGTTGCTCAACATCAACCTTCACCATTGAAGGTAATATCGCAAGCACTTGCTTGCCCCCCACTTTTCAATACAAAAAATTATTTATTATGTTTCTTGTTCTTGATTTTGAAATGTTTACATTATTTGCTTAGATTCTTGTTTAGATCCATGAAAAGTATTGTTTATTTAGTTTATTGTTTTTATTTCTATTGAAACTGCTACTACTAGTTAGTAGGTGCCCATAGCACTAAGCCTGGTTGCAAAACCGGGCCAACAGTTTTTGGCGACTCCGCTTTGGTTTGAACTTTAGATCTCTAGTTTTGCCTTTAAAATTTAGTTTTTATGAGTTTTTAACCTTTAGATCCATAGATCTGCCATCTTAGACAGCAGATCCATTGCTGTTCTGAGATTTGGCCCCATAAACAGCCCGAAATTTTCAATTTTCGGGTTCGTTTCTCGGTTTCCGTGCACGGCTTCCGCCTCGCGGCTTTTTGCCAGACAGTCGCGCGGTCCATCGCGACTTTTCTGCGTTTTTCCACGCGGTCCATCGCGGCCTTTTTCCAGACAGTCGCGCGGTCCATCGCGACTTTTCTGTGTTTTTCCGCGCTGCACACCGCGGCTTCGCGGCCTATTATCGCGCTGTCCATCGCGACTGTGCGCACAAAACCCGCGCGGTCCATCGCGACTGTTCGTCCAAAACCCGCGCGGTCCATCGCGACTGTGCGGCCAAAACCCGCGCGGCCCATCGCGGCTGTTCGTCCAAAACCCGCGCGGCTCAATTTTTTCATTCGGCCATCCCGATTTTGAAAAATATTTTTTACTGTATTTTCTGCCCATAGCACATTTTTTACAGTACTAAATTCTGCATAGTTTACAGATTTGAAATTTTTTTTTACTATTTAAAAGTGCATATCTAGAAATCTTTTTAAAAATTTTCAAGAAAGTGAAAGAAAGACTCATTTTGCATTTTCATCTAGATTCAAATTTTTTCTTGTTTATTTCTTTAGAATCTTGCCCTTAGCAATTTTTCTTGAAACGAAGAAATCCATTTATTTCTTTTAAAAAGGAGTTTATTATTTGCTTTCATAAATCCAAAAAATCCTTTATTTTTTGAGTTACTTTTTGAAAAAGCATATTAATTCCGTTTAGTGAAAAAAGTCTTAAATATGTGCTTTTTATTTTCGAAAAATCCTTTATTTTTTGAAAATTTCCCTTAAAGCATTTAATTTTTTCAAGTTCAGTTTACAACACCTCACGTGCACTCACACGATCACTTAATTGAACTAAGACTTAAAACGTACCCTAATTTGAACACACTCTTAACCCCACTTGGGGAACACTAAAAGAATTCTTGTAGCTAGGTAGTATTGGGGGGATAGGTGTTCCAATAACACCCCTCAGTTCATACATCTGAGACATAGAAGTTGTCCAATTAGGGAGCTAAAATCTCTTAGTACTTTTTGGCGCGGTCACAACCGGTTTGTGGGAAGGCCTCTCCCCTAGGAGGGTTGAAGTCGCGAGGATGGTTCCGGAAGCCTGAGTGGGATACCGAAACCCATTCAGTAACCGAAGGGCTACCATTCGCAGTTCTCGGGATATCCCTGTACTGGGATATTGCGATCAAAGGACCAAACGGCAGATTTACCTTTTCTCGACGCATCATGAACGGAGTATCCTAGTAGCCTGTCTTTTAGGATTGATTACCCGGTGTCCCTCCCGGTAGGGGGATATCTAGCCGTTGTCTCTACATTCATATTGTCTGACTTGGATTTCATCACCTTGCAGAGGATATCGTCTGTTTGAGTCACAATACTTTTAGATTAGGTGTTTGCATGATCTTTACCACCTTTTGAGTCTAGTTACACCTATTTTTTCTAGGAGCCGCTTGCATGTTGGTATTCTGACCAGTTGTTGCATTCCTCCACTTATTGTAGCACAGCTGCTAGAATAAGTGCATTTTTTGAGGATTGATTTTTTGGCCTGTGAGCCTTCTTTTTTCACTCCCCTTCTTTCACCCTTGGTTGCATTAGGGTTTTGAGTCTTTTACATATATATCACCACCTGATACTTAAAACCAATTTTTACATAAAAAACATATTCTCACCATTGAGAATTCTAGACATTCTCGTCGTCTACGGGGCGAACTCCCAGAGTTTAGTCCACTTGGCTCTCCACGTCATGGACGCAGAGCATTATCCCTTGATTCGACACATCGTCAATCAATTAGACGGTCATCCGATTCTGACATACCCCACTTCACCTTTGATTTGGAGGTAGAATCCGAAAACCCCACCGAATTACCACCAACCACAATTATGTCTGGAACACCAGTTGATCCACTATATACATTGACCATAGGTCAGACATCCGCAGACCCTTCTGCGGTAGTACCATCAACGGCAACAGCCACCCCCTTGGGTATGCCCAATATGGGTAACACTCTACATTCAGGAATGCCTAGCACAGGACCACCACCTGTCATGGGCATGCCCAACATGGGGGTCATACCCCCTTCGATTTCCACAAACCCTATCCCAGGAATCCCTAGTGCGATTCCTAACCCAAGTGTAACTCCTGTTGCACTTGGGAGTGCTATCCCAGGAATCCCTAGTGCGATTCCTAACCCAAGTGTAACTCATGTTGCACTTGGCAGTACTATACCAGGAATCCCTAGTGCGATTCCTAACCCAAGTGTAACCCAAGTTGCACTTGGGAGCGCTAACCCATATCAGGCCACACCTTTTGGAGGGCACATACCCTCCATACCTATAGGCGCTACTGGACCCCTACACCATACCACAATGGCTAGGCAGGTCCCGGTTCCAGTCACCACATCCGCTAGTCTACCATACATGGCAAGTCTCAACCTGCCAGATTTAGCTAGGCTTACAAATGACCCCATCAGGCATGATCCTGCTTGGCCCCATATGCCCACTAAGCTTCCCTCTGACATCCCTAAGTTTGAGGGAAAGGCTGGAGAAGACCCCCAAAATCACATCATGTCCTTCCATTTATGGTGTTCCTCCAACTCCATAGTGGATGACTCAATCCGCCTACGGCTTTTACAACGCACCTTCACTGGCTCCGTGGCCAAATGGTATATCGAGCAGCCCCATGGGATGCATTCCACATTTACCTCCCTTGCCTCGACCTTTATACAATTCTTCCAGCTACCTGTCCGCTACGATGCGGGCGTCGAGATCCTACTGTCTTGCAGACAGAACACGGCCACGCATATCACTGACCATATCCATGATTGGCGTCGGCGCCGAAGCCTATGCAAGATCAAATTAGACGACCGAATCTTTTTAGACTGGTTCCTTAAATCCCTCCTTCCCCTCATTGCGAAGGATGTAGCATCTGAAAGACCCCAGTCTGAGGAAGAGGCCATCCTTAAGGCCCAACAGTTTGATCTTATCTATGCCCAGTCAGGTTACCTATACACTATCATACCTGACGCCCCACGAGGCGACTCTGCACGCGGTGACACACCGGGGGCATCACATGCCGCTGATGGCATTATTGGCCAAATTACACCGCAAGCAAAACCTTTCAGTATGGTGAGCACCATGCCCGCCCCAGACCTTTCTAGGGCTACATCTAGTTCCGGAGCGACAACCTCTTATGCTCCAACAAACCAGACCCATCACGTTCATGGACCCTCTTGTCCACAACATTGTTATGGCCAAGCGCCATCAGCATATGTACCTCCTACGTACTATGCTCAACCTACGGTGCAAAACCCCATGCAGTTCCCACAACAGCCTATGCATTACCCACAACCGGTTGCACCGGCTAACCTCACACCTCCACCAGCTCAGGGGTACCAACAACCCCAGCAGGCAACTGGACCACCTCCAGCTCCACCTGCATACTATCCACCGCAACCTGCTCCCGCACCCATGGCTCCTCAGAATCCCCCCAATGCTCAAGGGCATGTATACGCACAACAACATCAGCCCCAATACCAAAATAACCAAGGCAACCAGGGTGGGCAACCCAACCGCGGAAGAGGACGCAACCGTGGAAACAATCAAAACCGTAACCAAGCTCCACAACCTACCCAGCCTCCGCAAAACAATAACGCAGCGCCCGCTCATCAGAATCCTGATCGGCCACCTAAGCAACCCAAAAATGCTAATTTACGAACAAACCATCCTTGTTCCATTTGCGGTGTCTATGGCCACTATACCCACGCTCTCCCACATCTCGAGCGAGCTCGACAACTATGGACAAATGACGCCCATCGTCAAGGGCAGGCGGCTCCTCAGCCACCACCCAACCCCCCACCACCTCCACAACAACCTTTGGTCCTCCAAAACCCTTTTCCAACACAGGGAGTGGTAAACACTCAGCCACTAGCCCCCCAACAGGGCAACGTGCAACCACAACAAATAACTTATACAGCTCCTGACCAACCCATGTTTGATTTAGGCACCCACCACTTATTGATGATGTCCACCGCTGACGTCAATATCCAAACCCATCGGAATCAATACGGACCGACTCCTGAAGCCCCCCTCGCCGAAAAGGATACTAATGCTAATCCCACTGATCAGACATTGCGTATACCTCAGCTTCCACTCGATGGCGCTTCTAAAGCACCTCGCTTCCCTCTTCGCCGAATCAACAACAACCCCAATGCACGGGCTGCGTCCAATTACAACATCGTAGATGACCTAGCTCAATCTCCCGCAGCCATGTCTGCGTTAGAAGTCTTGAAGAACTGTCCTACGCAGCGCAAGACTTTACTTTCCGCCATTGGGGTGATTGACCCAATTGATTCGAAATTGATGACCTTTGATTTAGACCAATCTGAACCACGCCTGCCTTCTACCATAGCAGTCCAAGTTTCCGTTTCTATTCGGAATCTTGTCATCCATCGATGTATCATTGACGAGGGTGCCTTCACATGCGTCATGTCCACTTTTGTTTGGCAGAAGTTGGGATCCCCTGCTCTCCAGCAATCCACCACTGCATTGCGGGCCTACGACGGCCGGTCAGCTCAACCTCAAGGTTTATTACCCAAGGTACCCGTCCAATTAGGTGGGAAAACTGTGCTCATCGACATAGAGGTCCTTAACGCCCAGCTTGACTATAACCTTTTACTTGGCCGCAGTTACATGTACGCCATGAAAGCGGTCGCCTCCTCCGTCTTCCGCACCATGATGTTCCCCCACGAGGGACGCGTGGTCAAAATTGACCAACTCACCTACTATGATCCCAATGCCCCTGCAGCACCCGAGAATGTTCTTCCCATGATTGAACAACCCGCTTCTAGTGCAGTTACCTCCTTTGTGTCTTCTGTGGCACCCGGACTTTATTCGGATACACCAATGACCTCTACATTCCAGGCCATTCCACCACCGTCACCGGAGACCCAAGTCGCAAACCTCTGTACTCTTTCACAGAATACGCAAACGTCCGGTGGTCAACCACCATTGATCCCCAGTCACATTGGTGTTACACCCATCCACACCATCCCCTTCCTATTTCCTCCTTCGGGTGTAGTAAGCGCCCCGGTTATGGCTACCCTTAGCCTACCCGGGCTAACATTGGGATTACCCGTGTGGTATATTCCGCCTCCCGTTCGACCACCGACACCAGACGTCATCCTCCAACCGGTACAACCTATTGTTACCACAAATCAGCCTCCTCCTGGCGTCACAATCCCTTCGTCGTCAATAAAACCTCCTCCTGGTCTCACGATCGCTTCGACGTCAAAGGATCCCCCTCTTCTTGCTAAGCCCACTGGGGGCAGAGGTCCACAACCATACACTGCTATACCACCTCCTAAGGCAGTCAAACCCCCACCGGTGTTTCGAGCTCCCCCCAAATGTTCATTATGCGATGAAATTGGCCATCCAACTCATCAATGCCCACATTTACCGGCACTCCAAGAGCATATGAACATGTTGGACGATGACATCGGCATCCCAGTAGTCAGATTAGAGCCGCCTCTACAGCCTCGCGACAAATCACTGCGCACCAACCATCCTTGTGCTATATGCAGTGTTTACGGCCACTACTCTCACCATTGCCCTGATCTACCTGACTATAGAGCAGCGTTGTACGAGTTAAACAATGCCGACTTAGAGATATCTCCTCCCCTCATTGAGGAGATCCATCCCCCACCATCATCCTCGTCAGAAGAAGTCAATACGATATATATGATTTCAACAACCTTCAAACCAGAACCCCTTGATTTATGGTCTGACTACTTCAATACTGATGAGCAGATTTTGGAGACACTCACTGCACCCGACTACCCTTGGGATGATATGCATCATCGCTCGTACTTCCTCCCGGAAGCATCTACCTCCACCGCATCCAACCAGCTATCAGTCGAGTCGAAAGACTTCATACCCGCTAAGATCGATTGGTTAAAGGACCCCATCCCAGCACCGGATGCCTTTGAAGAAGGGAACATGTCAAACATTTCCCCCACTATACAGATAGACATTTCCACAACACCAGGGAAACCTGAGCTCATCTTGTTGGGCGCATCTTGCACTCAAGCAGAAACTCAGGCGTACAAGAAGCTCTTTCAAGAGTTCCGTGATGTCTTTGCCTGGTCCTATACCGAGATGCCTGGCCTCGACCCCGCCATTATTGAACACCATATCGATACATGCCGGAAGTACCCCCTGTTCGTCAGAAACAGCGACCTATTCACCCTGCCAAGCTACCCACTGTTAAGGCTGAAGTCGAGAAACTTCGAAAAGCAGGGTTCATCTACCCTATTCCGTACACCACATGGGTGTCAAACCTCGTTCCTGTCAACAAAAAGCAAGGCACCCTTAGAGTATGCACTGATTTCCGCGATCTAAACCACGCTTGTCCAAAAGACAATTTCCCCACGCCATTCATTGACCAACTCATTGATGAGTGTGCGGGCCATGAGGTCCTATCCTTCATGGACGGGTTTTCCAGATATAACCAGATTCATATCCGCAAGGAGGATCAATACAAGACTGCCTTTACCACCCCATGGGGCACCTTTGCCTATCGCGTCATGCCATTTGGCCTTAAAAATGTTGGTGCCACTTTCCAGCGAGCCATGACCTATTGCTTTCACGACTTGGTCCATATCCTGCGAGTTTATCTTGACGACCTCACAGCTCGTTCCCGAAAACGAGCAAACCACCTTAACGACCTCCGGCAAGTTTTCCTGCGTTGTCGCAAATATAAAATCCGCTTGAACCCACACAAGTGTGTCTTTTGCGTCCCGGCGGGCCGTTTGTTGGGTTTCATTGTTTCCCAAGATGGAATCACTGTCGATCCCTTGAAAGTCAAAGCCATCTTAGAACTTCCCCCTCCTCGCACGCTTCGACAGCTTCAGAGCTTGCAAGGGCGGTCCAATTTTCTTAGGCGCTTTGTCCCTGATTATGCCACCAAAGTCCACGGGTTCTTACGCTTACTTCGTACCCACATACCCTTTGTTTGGGACGAGCAAGCAGACACGGAATTCGAAGCCCTCAAGAAAGCTCTCACACAAGCCCCCTTGATATCCCCACCGGATTTCTCCCAAGACTTCACCCTTTACGTCTCGGCATCTGAACATGCCGTGTCCGGAGTTTTGGTACAAGAAGATGCTTCCCACAAAGAGCATGTGATTTATTACGTCAGCCAGACCTTATCTGGCCCACCTCTACGTTACCCATATGAGGAAAGATTAGCACTAGCTGTAGTCTTTTCCGTACAAAAACTGCGACACTATATTTTGCTCAGTCATACCACGGTTGTCGCCAACTCCAACCCCATGGTCTACCTCCTCACCCGGCGGCTCCTTCAGGGTCGTGTCGCTAAATGGGTCATTATCCTCCAGGAATATGACCTTACTTTCAAGACTCCCAAAAGCACCAAAGCCCTCGCGCTTGCTCACCTCATTACAGATCTCCCATCCTCTTCAATATCACCCGTCATCCAAACGGACCTGATCGACGAGCAGATCTTCGTCATTTCGTCTGACGACCCTTGGTACGGAGACATTTTGACTTACCTTCGTACGCAAAAATTCCGACCACACATCGATCGTGATGGACGCCGTCGCATACGACACCACGCCCCCCGATACCTACTTATTGGGGATGTACTTTATCGACGCGGCGTTGATACTATCTTACGCCGCTGCCTATCCCATAGTGAGGCAGAACAAGTCCTCAATGATTGTCATAGCGGTGCCTGTGGAGGCCATTTCTCCGGCATGGCTACCGCCCAGAAAATCATTCGGGCCGGTTATTTTTGGCCATCATTGTTTACTGATTGCATCACCGCAGTCAAGCATTGCCAGAACTGCCAGCTATTTGCCCCCAAAGCAAGAACCCCCCCTGCCCCCCTTCATCCAGTCATCACTGTTGGACCATTCTGCAAATGGGCCATAGACTTCCTCGACTGCAACCCCCCGTCAGCCGGCGGTCACAAACACATCATTGTGGCCGTAGATTATTTCACCAAGTGGGCAGAAGCCATGCCGACCTATAATTGCAAAGCCGACACTGCGGCACGGTTTTTCTTCAACCATGTTATCGCTCGTTTCGGAGTACCACAACAGCTAGTCTCTGACCACGGCTCTCACTTCGAAGATGCCGTCTGGAAGGAATTATCAACCATGTTGAAATTTGAACACCATTTCTCTTCCGCTTACTATCCCCAAGGAAACGGCCAAGTCGAAGCGATCAATAAAATCTTGAAAACCATTCTCCAACGCACTGTAGACAATCACAAATCCAATTGGCATCACATGCTTTTCCCGGCACTCTGGGCCTACCGCACATCAACCAAAACCGCCACCGGTTTTACCCCTTTCCATTTAGTTCACGGTGTCGAATCTGTCCTCCCTATTGAGTGCCAGATCCCAGCTTTACACATCGCCGTTGATCTCCTACCGGATACTTCCCCGATCGAGCAACGTTTACTGCTCCTAGAGCAGGCCGATGAAGATCGGCGCACAGCCATTCAAAACATGGAAGCTGCTAAACAACGATCGAAACTAAGTTACGACAAACGCGTCCACCCAAGAACCTTTTCGGAGGGAGACCTTGTCCTCGCTTACGATCAAGCTCATGATAAAACTGGAAAAGGAAAATTCGTGTCTATGTGGCAAGGCCCCTACATCATACACACCTGCCTCGGGCAGGGGGCATACATTCTGACCGATTCAGAAGGCAACACCCTACGCAACCCACGCAACGGGTTGTACCTTAAACGATTTTACCCATAGAAAATCTGATGGACACCATCGTCCATTTTAGTATAGGCATACATTTTTTCGTTCACAAAAAATTTCAAAATACCTAAATATTTGTTTCTCTGCATGACCACAGATGAAGCCTCTTCCACTCTGCCATGTCGGTTTCGCTGATGGTGCAAGCCGCTGGTCTCCCAATCTCGCCTCCGCAGCTTGGGTAATATACTCCCCTTCACATGAGTTAATTCACATTGATGGAGTATGTTTAGGTGCCGCCACCAATAATCAAGCTGAATACGATGCCGTGACCGGTCTCCTGGCCACTGCTCTCCAGATGAGCATACGTCACCTCAACGTTTTCTTGGACTCACAGCTCCTAGTTTCCCAGCTCAACAATGATTACCAGGTACGCGATACGTGTCTTTTCAGAAAATTCCTGCGCACTAAACAAATGGTTAGACAGTTTGAATCCATTACATTCACACATGTCCCAAGACACCTCAATAGTGTAGCAGACAATATGGCCAACAGTGTCCTCGACTGGCACACCAATCACATCATGTCATATCCATAAACAAAAATGCATCCATGTGCAAAACATGTGCCTCCATGGGCATATACAAAAAACCAATATTGCATCCACGTGCATAACATGTGCCTCCACGGGCGTAAAAACAACCAAAATAATGCATCCATGTGCATAACATGTGCCTCCACGGGCATATATAGATCAATAAACACACTGCATCCACGTGCATAACATGTGCCTCCACGGGCATATACAAAAGACAAATGTGCATCCACGTGCATACACGACAATATATCTAAAATATATATCCACATATATATACCAAATCAAATAGTCAACATGTCATAAGTGCCCTCAGCACTCGATATACAAAAAATACATCTGTCATACAAAAAATGCTTCCCCATATGCTCATGAGCATTTGGGGGCAGTACAATGTCGTCTACTCATCTGGATCCTCAGGATCCTCGGGCTCCTCCTCCGGCTCCTCCTCCGACTCCACCTCCGCTGGCCCAGCCGGGTCAGGACGACCACGAACTCGCCGCTCTGTTGGCCCTGCTGGATCATCCCTCAAACGTATCCTCCCCTGAGCCGGCCCTGCCGGAGCATCTCCTCCACCACCCCCGTGCCTCGCCGCAAGCACCGCTGTCCTCAACAGGAGCGACTGCCACTCAGGTGGCGCCCCAAGACATCCCTGCAAAACATCCCGATCCAGATCCCTCCAACCATCCTCAGGGAACCTATCTAGGATTCGGGCAAAGGTACGTCGGACACCATCTATGGCGTCACCATCAGGGCCAACCCCTCGCCCACGAGCTGCATATCCTCCACCACGCGGAGGACGTACAGGTACTGGGGGACGAGCGACCACCATCGCCCGCCCCTGCCGAGCCACATAGTCAGGTGGTGGCACTGGACCCACATCTGCACAAAGCAAGTAAACCATTAGAACTATATAACAAAATCATCATAAACCAAACAACATATGATACAACATCAAATAAAACACAAAACATACCGTCCAAGCCCCAGGCCTGTCCTGGGGCACGAGGCATCTCCGCGTCACCTCTGTAATCCATGCCGGCGTAGGGATAGTCCTCGATCACCAGCGGCATCTGCTCCCACTGCTGGTAAAAGTCCTCTGTGAAGAAGCCACGGATACCACCTCCAGCACGGGGCATCATCTGCCCCCACCTCATCATACGAGGCTCACTAGGAAGACCAGCACGAACGGGTACATGTGGCCGCAAGGTCGGCACCCGCTCGAAGAAAAAACAGCATAAAAAAGAGGCGTAACAAAACTCGCCTCCCTCTCTCACGGCCTTGTCCAGATCTCTCCGGACACCGGCCAAAAACATCTGCGCCCAGGCATAGTACGTACCCCGTAGAACAGAATCCACCATCACCGTCTGCCCCCCAGACATACGATGTGGTGCAGCAGCACCCAAAATCCTCAGAACACAGGCACCAACAGCCCGCATATCCCACTCACGTAGGAACTTCAGACTAATAGAGTTGTTTACCAAAACAGCGTCATCCACACAGAAGGTCTGTAAGAGGTCCTCCATATCCACACCTGGAGGCAACCTCGGAGAAATATCATCCACCTCACCCAAGCGAGGCAAACCGGTCAAAAAATATACATCAGTAAGAGTAATCTCCAACCTCTCACCACCAATAATGAAGGCACCCTCTGCCGGCACCCACCACTGCACGAGCTTGTTCAGGAGTCTCCTCACTGAACGGATAGGAGGTATCTGAGCGAACTTCAAGAGTCCGCTCATGGCTAGGGTCTGTCTCACCCCTCCATCATTCTCGATCCTCAACATAAGCTCACCATCAATCTCTCTCTCCCGCCATACGGACAGAGCTCTCCGCAACATCCTGCCAAGAAAACAAAGGAAATTTTTTAGCCCCAGCATAAAAAAAAATTTAAAAATCCCATCGCGGCTTTTACACAAAAAGCCGCGATGCCCATCGCGGCTTTTCCACAAAAAGCCGCGATGACCATCGCGGGATCCATGCAAAAACCCGCGATGAACATCGCGAGTTTTCACCAGACAGTCGCGATGAACATCGCGACTGTCACCCATGAACACGCGATGAACATCGCGGGTTCCGACCTCACAGTCGCGATGAACATCGCGACTGTGAGCCTGAAACCCGCGCGGTTCATCGCGGGTTCAGCCCCGAAACCCGCGCGGTTCCACGTTGGAGAGTCAACGTGGAGTTTCGCGGCCTTCGGGGGCCCACGACCAAACAAAAAAGACATAATTGACAAGGTTAAGGCGAATAGAGTTACCTGCAACTCGCTAAATCGAAAACCAACGGTGAAATCTCCCGGAAATCAAGAAAAAGCTCTGACAGCTCTATCAAACTCGCACGTAACAATGACATGTCATATTGGGCCCCACGTCCTATTTATAGAAATTCCACAAATTTCAAACAACCATTGCGGTGTCATACGAAGTCCATTTCTCAAACCGTTGGTACCATTGGGATCAGCACAGCGAGAACTTCATAGAGGTTCCTTCCATTTCCCGTTTTCATGGGGTCCATTTTTTGACCATTTTTTAGCCTCTCTCATGGCCTCGGTTTGCGTGCCACATCGGCCGTTCTCCATTTTAGACGTGCCTTATATAGCCGGATTCAGTTTTCCGCGCTCGTGATGATGCTTGAGACCATTTCTCGCTCTCACCTTTAGATTTTTCGGGCATTTTTTCCACGCCCCCTCGTCGCCTCGGTTTGCGTGCCACATCGGCCGTTCTCCGTTTTAGACGTGCCTTATATAGACGGATTCAGTTTTCCGCGCTCATGATGATGCTTGAGACCATTTCTCGCTCTCACCTTTAGATTTTTCGGGCATTTTTTCCACGCCCCCTCGTCGCCTCGGTTTGCGTGCCACATCGGCCGTTCTCCGTTTTCGATGTGTCTTATATCGCCGAATTCAGTTTTCCGCGCTCGTGATGATGCTCAAGATCATTTCTCGCTCTCACCGTTAGATTTTTCGGGCATTTTTTCCATGCCCCCTCGTCGCCTCGGTTTGCGTGCCACATCGGCCGTCCTCCGTTTTCGACGTGTCTTATATCACCGGATTCAGTTTTCCGCGCTCGTGATGATGCTTGAGACCATTTCTCGCTCTCACCTTTAGATTTTTCGGGCATTTTTTCCACGCCCCCTCGTCGCCTCGGTTTGCGTGCCACATCGGTCGTTCTCCGTTTTAGACACGCCTTATGTCACCGGATCCCGTTTTCCACGCTGATGACGATGCTTGAGACCTTTTCTCGCCCTCATCAATCCATTTTTTGTTCGGTATAATTTTATCCCTTTTTCGGGCCGAGCAACCCCTTTTTACGAAAAAGGCACTTAGGGAGTTTCTGTTAAGCTCTTTTCTGACTCCTAAAAACAATGAAAAGATCGCCGAGCAATCTTGCTTCCTTTCATGCTCGATAAACGTATCTGAAAGGGCGTCTACCTGGTATAAGTTTACCCCTTTTCCGGACCTCGTAGACTAATTACGAAAAAGGTATACTCTAGTCACATCGGCTAGAAGAGTTCTCCATACGCATCATTTTATCCTTTTTCGGGCCTTGGAGACTAAACTTATGAAAAAGAAACACCAGCAGAGTCCACTTACCGTTTTCAGACTCTCTAAACATGAAAGCAACCATGAGCATGCGCCGTCCTGGGCTCACAAAATCCACAGGACCGTACCATTTCAGAGCACACTTTTATCCCTTCTTGGAGCTCATTACAACTACGAAGAAGGAATAAATGGTGCCTCTTGGCGCTACAACACATCATGCCTACTCACATAGCAGCTTCCCCATTTTGGTCGCCTTTGTTCAGAGTACTCTGTAGTATGTCACCCTGAAACTCCCTCGAAAGATACCATCAGCTTCACCCCCCCACAGTCAGTACATACCCTTCAGTCCCTAAAAGATGATCCCCACACCTACAAGTCAGTTCCCTACGCTACCAGGTCAACCATGTCATCATGCTCTGAACAGAGGAAGTTTGAGTCTACCCATTTTTTGACCCAGTTATTTCCCATCCCCACAAGTATCTCAGTCCTACCAGCAGTACTACATCACTTCAGTTCTACACCTCGTACTCCTATCAAGGAAACATCATTGCCTTGTTAGTTGCTGGTCTCCCTCTGTCGACGACAACCACATTGATTCCAGAGGATAGACCTAGAGGTCCCTGTGTCTTGGACTCATTACCATTTATGATGAGTGCCTACGAATCATTTCGAGAGGAATCCTTACTGCCTCTCCAAATGGTTGTTTCTCACATGCTCGACTTCAACACCTTGATCGCATTGTTGAGACTCGCACAGGGTATTAGTCCGTTCAGTTATTAGTCGAAGACACCGGATACCTCCTGACTTCTCCACATTTGAGAGTCCTCCTATGGATAACACCAGTTACACTTTTCCTATAGATATCCGGGTTGCGTATGGCGACAGTATTCAGATGTACCCCAGTTTTTACTCCCTCGAGTATACAGATACGAATACTCCCCAGAGATGGCTCACAGTCATTGAGTCCATACAGTTGTTGGACACCTTCAGTTTCAGCAGTTCAACAGTTATTCCAGTGTATCAGTTATTGAGATCAGCCATGATCATGAGTATATCCCACAATAATGTCCCCTCTGGACCATTATGATGTACCACTATATTTCTTTCCGTATTAGATCCCCCTTCTTGGGACTAATTGTTTTGCATGTGTCTTGATACGAGCATGGGAATGCCCGCCTCGTCCTTTATCAGAGATTATACCTCATTCATATTGAGGCCATGTAATATTTTTTGTTTTTGCAGCTTCCAAGGGCCGTGGCTCCACTCTCCAACCGGTCTCTTCTCTCCCCTAAACCCCAGAAAAAAGGACAAAAGAACTATGATGTCTATCGGCCATACGATGAGCTCCTGCCCTCACACATCAGGGGGCAATCTGTTAACACCTAAAAAGTGCTCACTAGCTCATTCCCTTACTCACATGACCCATTTGTCCACTTTTCCACCATCTGAGCCTCTGAAACCAACAAAAGGTCACCAAAAGACCTTAGTACACCCCTTTTTCCATTAAAAAAGATTATTTTTCCAAGAAAATCATAAAAAACCCTCAAAAAGGGTCCAAATTCCCAAAAATATTAAAAAGGGAATTAAAATATTATTTTTATTCAAAAAAGGAAAAAGGAGGGAAAAGTACCTAAACCATGTTGGTCAATACCATTTGGTTTCCACAAAACCACAAATGGTATTCCTCACCACCAAAACCTATAAAAAGGTGGTAGGGGCTCCTCATTTCACATCCTTCCATTATCTCATCCTTATGCTGCTGAAATCTCCCCTGAGCACTTTTAGCCATTGAAGCAACCTTGGAGAAAGAGACCTATTGGAGTTTGGAGCTACTCATCTTGGGAGTTGCTCAACATCAACCTTCACCATTGAAGGTAATATCGCAAGCACTTGCTTGCCCCCCACTTTTCAATACAAAAAATTATTTATTATGTTTCTTGTTCTTGATTTTGAAATGTTTACATTATTTGCTTAGATTCTTGTTTAGATCCATGAAAAGTATTGTTTATTTAGTTTATTGTTTTTATTTCTATTGAAACTGCTACTACTAGTTAGTAGGTGCCCATAGCACTAAGCCTGGTTGCAAAAGCGGGCCAACAGGTATTGCATAAGAAAAACTTGGTCAAGGCAAAGAGAATCATTGTTGATTCTATCAAATACCATCTCATACCCCATGTGTCTTCTCTAAAGACACCCAAGGAGATGTTTGACTCTTTGACCAAGCTATTTGAAGGGAAGAACATAAATCAGAAGATGACCCTGGGGAACCAATTGAAAGGAGTAAAGTTTCAGAATGGAGAAACCATTCAATCTTATTTTTTGAGGGTCTCCCAAATCAAGGAACAACTAGAAGCAGTGGATGAAATGGTGGAGAATGGTGAAGTGGTGATGACCACTCTAAATGGCCTACCCAGTTCATGGTATTCCTTTATTCAAGGAATTTGTGCAAGGAAGAAGTTGATCTCCTTCAACAGATTGCGGGACGAATGCTCTCAAGAAGAAGCTAGGCTTGTGGCCCGAGAAGAAAAGATGGGAAATGAAGATCAAGCTCTCACAGCACATGCCAGGAAAGGCAAGTCCAAGAAGGAATCATCTCATAACAGGAAATCCTCACACCACCATTATCGTAAAGATAAGAAAGATCTCAGATGCTTCAATTGCAATGAGAAGGGACACTTTGCTTCAGATTGTCCCAAGAAGAAGAAAGACAACAACAACTTCAACAAGAATAAGAAGAATAACAAAAGAAGATATCATGCTCATGCTTCCGAAGATAATGAACCCCCAAAGAAGAAGGCTAGGGCAGAAAGTGATAGTGATGATGACTCATCAAGTGAAGAAGAGTATGTTCTAATTTCTGCTCTCACAGGTACTATCTCCCACGGTTGTAATGATTGGTTGATTGACAGTGGGGTTTCCAAACACATGACTAGGTTTAAGGAATCTTTTGTGAATCTATCTGAACATGAATCACCCCATAAGGTGAAACTTGGGGATGATTATCAATACCCAATCAAAGGAATTGGTGAAGCCTCCTACAACCTAGATTCTGAAAAATCTTTGAAGATGAAAGAAGTCCTTTATGTACCTGGGCTCAAGAAGAACTTACTCTCCATCTCTACATTGGATGCAAAAGGTATGAGGGTTGCATTTGTGGATGGCCAAGTCCTAATGTGGCCAAAGGGAAAGAACATAGATGATGCAGTAGTGATTGGAGAGCAAGAGGGAGGTTTGTATAAATTGAAGGGACAACCTGAACATGCCATGGTACATGAATCCATGGAGCCAAGTGAACTTTGGCATAGAAGACTTTCTCATATGCACTATAGGGCATTTCCAATTGCAAGCAACGTTGTAGATGGTCTTCCTGAAATCAAGACCAAACATGAAGGTGTTTGCAAAGGATGTGCAAAAGGTAAGAACATTAAGAAGGCTTTCCCAAGTAGTGAAAGCAAGGCAAAAGACATCCTAGAAATCATCCACTCAGATGTATGTGGTCCTATGTCATCAAGTTCTCTGAGTGGGTATGTTTACTATGTCTCATTTATTGATGACTTCTCCAGGAAGACTTGGGTATACTTCTTGAAGAGCAAAGATGAGGTGTTTGATAAATTCAAGGAATTCAAAACCTTGATGGAGAATCAAACTGACAAGAAGATCAAAACATTCAGATCCAACAATGGTGGAGAATTCACCTCAGGTGACTTCAAGAAGCTTTGTAGTGATTCAGGGATTAAGAGGGAGTTGACTGCTCCTTATAATCCTTAACAGAATGGAGTTGCAGAAAGGAAGAACAGAACAATCATGGAAGCAACAAGGGAAATGCTGCATGACCAGGATCTACCTATGCATCTATGGGTAGAAGCAGCTAGAACAACTGTATATGTGCAGAACAGAACACCCCACAAGATATTGGATAACAAGACACCAGAAGAGGTCTTTTCTGGTAAGAAACCTGAATTCAGCCATCTCAGAATATTTGGTTGTCCAGTATACACTCATGTCCCAAAGGAAAAGACGACTAAACTAGATCCTTAAGGAAAGAAGGGTATCTTTGTGGGTTACAGTGAAAGCTCGAAGGCTTACAGATTATACTTTCCAGGGTTCAAGAAGACTGATGTCAGCAAGGATGAATATAAGTTCAAGGACAGGTAATCTAGGAAGCAAAGATCAAGAGGGAGCACACTCCAGCAGCTCCTACAAGGATGCATATTTTCAGAGGGATTTTACCATCTTCCTACATTCCACAACAGAAAGGTGTAGAAGAAGCTACTTCAGTAGCTCCTGCCAAAAAGCAAAGAATCAGAGGGAGTCCACCCAACAAACAAACAAAGATAAGTATTTCAATTATCATTTCTTGCCTATTTTTGTTTAAATAATATTATGCTTATGTTCCTAGACTTAGGAGATGTATTGTGCATATTAGAATGATTGTATTAATGAACAGTATACTACTAATATGCATGTGATGGGTAAGTGGCCTATGGCACTATACAACATTCCAGTGCTACTTATCTAGAATGAAACCTCTTTGCCGACATGTTGGGATTAGTGCAAACTCTTAACAATGTTCTGGTAGAGACTGTAAGGTATCTAGAAAGTTGTGGAACATGGATAAATGTTGTTTTGAAGCATTGGCTAAGATAACTGCATGACTGCATGACATATTTCTTTATGTGTAAAGAATTTGTTTTGAAAATTATGAGATGTTTCTAATCGTGCAATTTAACTTGTTTTGTAGGAAAGACTGTATATCTTCACCTACAAAAGAAGGACTACAACATTTGTTCCAGCAACAAAGATATCTATCGGAGATATTGAAGTTCCCAGGATCTAGGATGAAGAAATGGAATGTCATGATCCGTCGATCATGAAGAAGATGTTTGAGATGCAGTCCCAAGACCTGATAGGGAGTCACATGTGTGCAGATTGAAGAAAGCCTTGTATGGCTTGTAGCAAGCTCCCAGAACTTGGTGTGATACAAAGAGGAAGCTTGCTGCCGAATTCGATATGAAGAACTTTGGGAATGATGCATTTTTTCCTACATATGGAGGTGTGGCAAAATTCAGGTGGGATCTTCCTTGGTCAAGGGAAGTACACAATAGATATCCTGAAGAGATTCGGGATGATGGATTGCAAGGCCATGGCCACACCTATGGCATCGAATCTGAAGCTTCTATGTGATGCTTCATTTGAGCCGGTTGATGTCTCTATGTATCGTCAGATGATTGGGTCCTTGATGTACCTGAAGAACACGAGACCAGATATTTTCTTTGCGGTGAACACATTAATCTAGTTCCTGATGAACACATTAATCCAGTTCCTGACGGATCCGAGGAGTGTTCACCTGGTTGCTGTAAAGCATGTTCTGAGGTACCTGAAGGGTACAGTGGATTATGGGCTCAAGTATGAAGTGAATTAAAAGTTTAACCTGCAGGGTTATGTTGATTCAGATTGGGCTGGCAGTGCTGCAAATAGGAAGAGCACATCTGGGTGTTGCTTCAATATGGGATCAGGTGTGATATCTTGGTTTAGCTGGAAGCAGTCCTCTGTAGCACTGAGTACAGCTGAGGCAGAGTATGTTGCAGCATGTTCAGCTAGTTGTGAGGCAGTATGGCTACGGAAGCTACTGTCTGAATTATTTGATCTCCCGTTGGATGCTACTGGTATCTTCTGTGATAACCAGAGTTGTGTGAAGCTGTCCGAGAACCCAGTGTTTCATGATAGGTCGAAACACATAGAGATTAAATATCACTATATCAGGGATATGGTATAGAGAGGAGCTGTGAAGCTCCTGTATGTTGCGACGGACGAGCAGATTGTAGATGTGCTAACGAAGCCACTAGCCAGGGTGAAGTTTGAGTACTTCAGAGAGAGACTTGGTGTTCTTCGGATTGATGACACTTCGAGGAAGAAGTGGTGGACACATTTGCTGAAGCCATTCCAAGCATGTTGGAAGGAGGATCCTTCACATGGCTGTGGATGTAAGCTCTGGATGATGAGCATCAGGACGATGTTCTGGTTTCTGCTTTGTATGATCAGTTGGATCATTTATATGTATATGTATGCATCATGTTGGATGTTGGATATGATCAGTTGGATCATTTATATGTATGTACGCATCATGTTGGATGCTAGATATGATCGGTTGGATCATGTGTATGTATTTTGTATATGCATCATGTTGGATGCTTGGACCATGTATCTGTATATGTATCAGGTGGATACATTGTATGATCAGGTAGATCATGTATGTTGATATGTATCAGGTATGATCAGGTGGATCATGTATTTGTATTTGTATCAGGTGGATCATGTATGATGATATGTATCAGGTAGATACTTGGTGTGCATCAGGTGGATGCATTGTATGATCAGGATGATCATGGATGACGAGCTTCAGGATGTTGCTCCAGATGACATGTAGCAGGATATTGCAATGATGATGATGAGGATGATCATGTGTACATCTGGATAATGTATGGCGAGTATCAAGTTGATACTCTGTGGCCGTGGAACAGGTTGTGCAGATAAGCATGTAATTTGTGCCCTGGGACATTTGCAGATAGTCTTTCGAGGTTTTTCCTACGACATGCAATTTGTACCCTGGGATATTAGGCAAATGCTCTTTCGAGGTTTTGCTTGGGAGGACATATAATTTGTGCCCTAGGAGATCTATAGATAGTCTTTCGAGGTTTTTCTTATGGCATGTAATTTGTGCCCTGGGATATCTGGCAGATGCTCTTTCGAGGTTTTGTCCTATGGAATGTAATTTGTACCCTGGGAGATATGATAGGTTGAGCCGTGTGCTCGTAATCCATCCTGGAATGCTCTTTCGAGGTTTTTCCATGACCACATGTAATTTGTGCCCTGGGAGATCCGATAGGTTGAGCCTTGTGCTCGTAATCAGTCCTGGGATGCTCTTTCGAGGTTTTGTGGTGACCACATGTAATTTGTTCCCTGGGAGATCCGATAGGTTGAGCCTTGTGCTCGTAATCAGTCTTGGGATTCTCTTTCAAGGTTTTGTGGTGGGGTCACATGTAATAAGTCTTGGAGATCTAGACAGGATGAAAAAGGCCTCAGATGCTCTTTAGGGTTCTTGCTAGTCAAGAGACTCTTTTAAGGTTTTGTGACGCACGTAATAAGTCCCGAGATTTCCATAGTATGGTGCTAGGAACCCATGTCTTTACTTTGTTAGTAGGTTGTTGTTGGACGCATATGCTTTGTAAGCCGTCCCGTAGTATTTGTTGATTAATAGTTTGTGTTATTGTTGTTGGCGCATATGCTTTGTAAGTCGCCCGTAGTATTGTTGATCCATAGTTTGTAGTGGCCCATGGTCTTGACCCATAGTATTGGCGCCTAGACTTAGTATATAAGTGTGTGTTGAGACCTATGAAGGCACGGTGAAGTTATTTGTATTGAGCTTTCTCATAGGAGGTTGCCCCCTCGAAGTGGCCTGTGATCAATATAAAAGTGATTCTGAGTTCTGTCATTTCTGCTATTTCGCATATTTGTATTAATTAATTGTTGCAGGTGCATCACATATGGCTAGTGATGATGAAGACCTGCAGGTGGTGGGCCTACATCTAGTATGAAAAAAAACTGGCTGTGTAGAACTTTCTATGACCACTAGAGTCAGAGATTGGTTGAGATAGCAGCATCAGTGATGATGATGATGACGATCCATCGATGACAATGATCCCGAGAAGAAGACTTGTCTAGTAGATCTATGTCAAGAAATACCTTCCTAGTTAAGAGGGAGTGTTGATGTATATGTAATTTCGGAATGTACTTCATCTATGTATTTCATATATATTTATTGTACCCTTATTAGAGATGTGTTATTCCTCTATAAGGAAGTGTCGTCATGTGGATTGACAAGTGTCGCAAGTGTGTGTACTTGCCGATGGGTTATTAGACCACCATGTGTGGGGTCGGCCTTGAAATATATATTGTATTGTGGATGTACCTAGCTAGACAAGTCAGCCCCATAAGGTCACTGGGAAAACAGGTTAGTATAAATAGAGATCAGGAGATCTCTATTTAGATCATTCGGAAAGTCATCTCTCTCTCACTCAGAAAGTGGCGCACTAGTGAGGAGGAGGGTCATCTGCTTCTAGGAGACTATCTCAAGTGTATTTTGGTTGTACTTTGGTTGAGCCATTGCTCTCTCTATCTCTAAGGAAGTTGTGGGGTTTTTCACCATAGGGTTTTACCCACGGAAACTCTGTGTCTCTTGTCTCTCATGCTTTTGATTCTTGTGATGCTTGTCATGCTTATTGTGATTGTTATGCATTGATATACTGTATATGTTATTCTCTCAGTGAAGATCCTAGAGTATTATGAATTAATGCTCAAAATTTAACATTTTAAGCCTTTATTATCTGTCATTAGTGAAAATTTTCTTCCAATCAAGTGATGGCGCCACATCTTTAGTGCATGTATCACGGCTTCCAGCTCTAGATCGTAAGTTGTGTAGTTATTTTCATGAATTTTTAGCTTTCTAGACTCATATGCAACGACATGACCTTCTTGAGTTAAGACCCCACAAAGTCCATCATTGCATGCATCAGTGCATACAACGAAGTCCTTATTTGGATCTACAATTTTTAATATAGGTGCTGTTGTTAATAATTATTTTAATTTCTTAAAGCTTTCTTTGCATTTTTTATCCCAGACGAATTTATTTCCCTTCTTCTACAAAGAAGGTATGGGATTCGCAATTCTGGAGAATCCTTCAATAAAGTTTCTGTAGTAACCTGTTATCCCCATAAATGACCGTACATCAATTATGTCTTTAGGAACAGCCCACTCGTTAATTGCTCTTATTTTATCCGGGTTGATATAAATTCAGTATTTAGATATTATGTGACCTAAGTATTGTATTTTATCTTTATAAAAGTCACATTTGCTGAGCTTTGCATGAAGCTGATGTTCCCTTAAAACTTGCATAATTATTCTTAAGTGTTTGTCATGTTCCTCTTTAGTTTTAGAATAAATTAAAAATATTATCAATAAATACAATTACAAACTTATCTAGGTACTTGTGCAGAACGTTATTCATTAAACACATGAAGACTGTCGGTGCGTTAGTTAGCCCAAAAGGCATAACTACGAACTCGTAGTGCCCATAACGGATCCTGAAAGTTGTTTTAAAAATGTCTTCATCCTTTATCCTAACATGATGGTGTCCACACCTCAAGTCTATCTTAGTGAATATCGTTGCTCTGTGTACTTGATCGAATAGATCATCAATGTGGGGCAATGGATATCGATTTTTAGTAGTCATTTTATTTAGTTGATGGTAGTCTATACATAAACGTAAGGTACCGTCCTTCTTTTTAACAAATAGAACCGGTGCTACCCAAGGAGACACACTAGGCCTTATGTAGTTCTTATCAATTAGTTCTTGTAGCTGAGATTTTAGTTCATTTTGTTCTAGAATATTCATTCTGTAAGGAGCCTTTGAGTTTGGTACTACACCCGGTACTAACTCAATGGTGAAATCAAGTTCCCTTTTCAGAGGTAGTCCTAGAATCTCTTCCGGGAATACATCAGAAAAGTTCTTAAGGATAGGTATGTCTTCCAATTTTATCTTATCTTCTTTAGATGAATGTTCATCGTTAATCACATTTACAGTAAACATTTTACAACCCTTTCTTATAGCTTTCTTTACTTGTAAAGCAAAAATTTGTCTCACAGATGTTTTCCTAGGGATTCGTTTTACAGTTTCAATTTCCCCTTCATTAATTAAACAAGTAAAAGACTTTCCATAACAGTTAAGTATTACTCTATGATGTTCAAGCCAGTCCATGCCTATTAATACATCATATGACCCTAATGGAAAAATATTAAATTTAACTTGCATCTTCAATTGACTCATAAGTAAATCACAACTTTTAACAAACTCTACAACTTTTCTTTTGGTGCTTGTTGCTAACTGAACCAACCATGATTTATAAATTTTTCTACTTTTAACTTGCAACTTTTCACTAAATCAGGTGATATGTAACTCAAACTTGCACCTGGGTCAATTAAAATGGAAATAGCTTTGTTTTGTATCATACCTTCGATCTCGACCATAGAAGTTTGATGGTTTGCTTCTTGATTTTCCAGCACTGCATTAATCCTGGGCATTTCTCTTGCTACATCACCAACTGTAGGTTCCGCTTGCATGGTGTGAATATTGCTGACTATCTTTCTCCTGAGTGGGCAGTTTGCTCTGGTATGTGGTCCATTACAGTCATAACACTTTAAGGGTGGCCTTTGTTCGACATTTCTGGTATTATTATTATTATTATTATTATTAGGCACATTTCTTGCAGCTGTGAAATTCTGTGGTGCATTACCTCTCAAATTATTACTTTGAAAATTTCTATTATTAAAATTTTTCTTGATATTTCCAGAATTCTGATTAAATCTTTTCTTTTTATGTTCTAAATTACTAGACTTGCTATTTCTCCAGCCAGATATTCCTTCTGTTTTTTTGTTTTGCTCAAAACAGAAGTTATCCTTTCTCATGGCTTCTTCAAGAGTTGTAGGATTATCGTATTCAATTCTAGATCTTTTATGTTAAAGGGTAAGCAGCTCATAAACCTTTGTATAGGTACATACCTTAACAGGCTGAGAAATTTGCTACTTAACTCCTTCATACTCATAGAACCCAATTTTAAATCATAAAATTCTTTTGACTTATCTTTGTAATACTGTTCGAACAAAAACGTTTTCTTAAATAGTTTCTTAAATGTACTCCATTTTATATCTCTTTCTTTAATGCTTTTAACTCCCTTAATATCCTGTCACCAAATGTCTGCCCTTCCGATCAGATTGTATATGGCCATTTTAGCCTTTAACTGAGATGAGTAATCATAAATCTGAAAATACTTCTTCATACCGGACAACCATGCTTCAGCTGTCCAACCCTTTCCATTTTTCTCCATTAAATGTTGGGGGTTTTATATTTTTAAATTCCACTGAAATTTGTTCATAATGTTTACGATTTTTCTTAGGACCACAGTCACTGTCACTGCTGTCTTGATATGAATTATATTTTCTTCTATAAGTTTTATCTTCAGATTCAGAAGAAGAGTCACTTTTGCTTTTATAGTATTTCACCTTCTTATCTCTGTGTTTATAGGACATTGTTCCAGACTCAGATTTTACTTCTGTTCTGTTATCTTTTTCATCATGATGATATTTTTCTAGTAAAATCTGGTTCAGTTCTTCCTGTGCTCTTAAAATTGTTTCGTTTTCTTCCTTAACATTTCTTATCTCAGTTTTTAAATCTTTAACCGTACGTAATAGTTCAGATGATTGATCATTTAATTCTACATATATGTCTTCATTAATATTCTCATGTTCATTATAATTACGTTCACTACGATCAGATCTATCCTCTGCGGATTCTTCCGGTATTTTCATACCTACAATTAAATATCAAAATTGTTCTGTACAGAAACAAATTTAAACAAAAGTTAGTAACTAAGTTTTTCTGTTTGTGCACATGAGCCTATTTTAGGCCTAGAGTTTGAACTTGCGCTCTGATACCACATGTAGCATCCCAAAATTTCGTAAAATTTGAATTTTGTTTTTTCTACGTGGTCTAAAAGTCAATAAGTGTTGTGTGGAAGAAAAGTTTAGCAACTATGCTAACTATTTAATTACAAGCGACATTTTAAAGTCTCCATAAAACCTATTGATTAGTTAAATTGTCTAGTGGAAAGTGTTGTAACACTTAAATAAATATTTGTTCACGGAAATTATATCGTAACACATTTAGTTAACTTCAACAGTTCTATAATTGATCTGCCTATTTTATTTTCGTACATTATTATATGAGTACTATTATGTTTTTAGGTTATAACATCGTATAACCTTCTTTAAGTTGTCTTTCTGCGAATATATCGTTCAACATCATAAATAATAATGATGTTGTAACTTACAGATATATGGTGTCATACTTTAATAAATAAGTGGTTATGAACACCTTACATTTCAAATTAATGTTGTCTTGATCCTATGATCTCTTGGTTGATATTTATGATGATAATAAATCTGTCATAAGTTTATGATAATTGACATGTCATTTTAAAATATTGGTCTTAGTACGTATGAATGACCTTTATAAACGTTGGGAAGAGCATATTAGGAAAAGCTTCGAGACTTACTTAGCTTCATGCTAAAGCATGGTTTTGTTCTATCTGGTTCCAGGTTACAGGTTTGACTTGGCATAATTATAAAATCAACATCAGTGTAAGAGTTGGTACTATGATGATTTAAATTAAGAGTTTGGAGAGTAATGGAAGAAAAGTTTAGACCTAACCCACATCATGCTAGTCTACACAAAAGAATGATCTCTTAAATGCCAAGGCTTAAAAGAAATGTAGCGCAAAACTATATACTATGTACATCGTCGTGGCTCTATGGTTAACAAGTTTATAACTTAAACTATGTAAAAGCATAGTGTGGATCATGAATGGAAAACTAGGAACTAAATGTATTGTGGTTTGTATTTCAAACATGGTCAACTTATTAAAACTACATAAAAGAGGTAGGCCCAAACTATGGAGTAGTGGGTTTTGTATTTGGTTGATGGTTGTATCGTTAACTTGTTCTTGGCTCTGTCAGTTTTTGCTAAAAATTATGATAAACACTTATGTAAAAAGGATGGTTTGACAAGGAAGTTTTACAGTCTAAAACCCTACCTTCATCTTAGTAACTTTGTAGCATAGATGCAATGTAGCTTACTAGACTTCAAAGTTTGATAATTTGGACAAATGAAAGTTATGGTATTCATGTCACAAGATTTCAAATCCTGGAGACTTCATAATGTTAGATTTTGTAAAATTGATTTTATATATGTATATTTGTAGACCGGATATTTCTCTAAAGAGGCTCGAACACTCGGCTCTCATTTATATTACTGTGTAAATGAAGCTATTTAAAAATGAAAAGATTTAGGGTTTAGTACCAGCTTTGTAGTTTGGTTCTCTGTCAAGGTTTTATCTACCCTTGCCTTGGCAGTTTGTATTTTAAGAAAATTATTAAGGCTCACTTGGACGTATCTCAGTTGCGTTTTGAACTGTGTAAAGATAGTTGTTTTATAGAATAGATGCTACGATGCACATGTTTCCATCGAGCAGATCTTTTGGATGTAATTTAAATCACTATTATTAATGTTGAAATAGAATCATATCCTTTGTATATTATTTGGATAGATGTGGATTAATTAAATGTTCACGTATGAAAAAGGGTCTCGGGTGTGTTTACAAGTTTCGAACCCGAACCACCAGATATTAGGGTTGTGAGATCTGTACCGAACAACTATGCATACTCCTCCACGAGGCTTGTACCCATGGCCTTCCAAAAACTTTGTTAATGTTTAAAGTTAAAGACTTAGGGTTGATCCCATAATACTTTTATTGTTATATGATATGGTAACTCTGACTGTGTAATAAAGGGTTTTAACTTTAATGATAAGTATAAATAATTCCGATAAGTATAATGTTTAGAAAGATGAGTATACGAAAGTCTGAGGTTATAATAGATATTGTTTTGGATATTTGTTAAGGAAAAGAAATCTCTAATGAATATACTATATTCATTCATAAAATCCAAGATATTTTACTAGCACAAAACTCTTACTCGATACTTGGTTTATACAGAGTAGTTATGTAATTGCTATTTTACTTACGGGAGTAAATATAAGATATGTTTAATGGATAAAACCCTATATATTGTATAGGTATTGAAATAGCATAAATATTTATTATTTACGGTTCAGTTATCTAGGATAAATGTTTGAAGTTCTGAAATTAAACTATTTTGAGAGAGTATGACTCTGTTTTTAGTTCATGAAGCTTATACTGCCTTCGAAGATGTAAATCAAAACATAACAGCATTATAAAAAAGTTTGTATTTCTGGTCTGTACTATTTATTCTAAGAACTCTACTATTTAGGAAGTTAAATCTAGAAGATCTACAGATCTATATATAAATAGATACAGTAATGAATTTCAATAACAACATAAACACAAATTACTTTACTTTTCTTCAGTATTTAGAGATCATATCCAATCTATGTTAATTAACTTTTCTCTCTGTACTAGGGTACATCACTGAAATGTGAAAGGAAAAATACAGGAAGTCATTTTCATTCATTCTACTCATAAATCTGATCATTCATAACATTCAAAAATATCTAAATAAAACATAAATCTATTTCTTTTAACCTGTCTGATTTTAATGGGTTATTCATAGAAAAACATATAAGACATTCATTAGTTTTCAGGAAAAGATAAACAAGTTACAGGAATGAAATGAAATAAAAACAAGTAGAACCTGATAATGTAGATAGGGTGGAAAAACACCGAAAGAGGCTTGTTCCTCCCAACTTTCTCCAGAAGAAGCAGCCAGATCACTTGCTCCCTTGGACCCCCAAGCCTGTTTACTGAACCACTAGGTAGAAGAATCTGTGTAGAAGCAAGGCACTCAGGTTGTACTTCAACAATCAATGGAAACTTGCATACACCTTGAAACCTCTGCGCTCAGCAGGAAAACTATGCACTCAACAGAAATGAAACAGACTTACACTACAACTCAAAACATAGCTTCCCCTCATTGAATCTCTTGTGTGCATACAGTATAACCACAATGTAAATTTTCTCATCAGAAATAGTGTGAGCCTCTTCTCAATTCGATGGCTTATAAAAGATGCCTAGGTATTTTAGTGGTCAGTTTTCAATAAATGAGCCTCAAGCTCCAGTTCCACATTCCAGGGAAATTGACCACAATTTAAGGGAGTTGTCCCATAACAATAGCTAATTACTGAGCTCATGATGCTGCCACTTGTCTATTGCCTTCTACCCCAGATTCCATTCCACCTAGTGGGTCAGGAAACACTCTTTCAATAGTGCCTTTGGGTGAGTGTCTCCTATTATATTTTATTAAATAATAATATTATGCATTTACAGTCATCCTTGACCACTTGGTCAAATATAAAACATTACTATAAAATTTAAGATAATGTTTTTCTCAAACATAAAATATCTCAAGTATTGGGTATGTTACAAAAGAAAATAGAAATATGAAACTGGGTGGACAAGACAGAAAGGGATTTTGCCAGAAAGGAAAATAGACGGTCCGCGTCTCTCTGACGTCGATTGGTTACAAAAATACCTGTGGGCGGACATTCATGAAATTTTCTTCGCAACCTTTGGAAATGAGTTGCACAAATGGTTATCAAGACTCGCAAAGCGGAAGGACTGTTTCCAAGGAGCACCTACTGAGTGGAACCTAGAGCTCATTTAGAGGATTAAAGAAGTAGATATTTCACTCTCGCGAGCAGTCGACTATTGGGTTGACAACATACTACAGGGCTTCATGACAGAGTTCGCTGTGGACACCCTGAATTCCTACAGCGCAGCAGAGACCGAGTTCTTCAAAGGATTCATAGGTAAGTATCTTAACAATCTGAGTTTATATATCAAAATGCTTTTAGCTGAAAAAGGCATTTTAAGAATGCAAGAAGATATATACAGTAGGATATGTAGATGTTTTGAATCTGTAATAATCGATAATACTTATAGTGATACAGAAGACGATATTCATATATTAAGAAGTGGTAAAAGATATAAGTTTAGTATGTTGGTGTCCATTTTGTCACCACTTTTGATCATCAAACACACTCTGATTGATGTCATTTTCACCATTTTTTATATGATAAATTATTCTTTCCACCATTCAGATCGTCAAACAGATCAGGTATGCATATATTCACACATCACATGAATTTTGGGTAAAAATCATCATATTGTGATTTATTGATGTTTATTTGATATTTCTTTACTTGATTAGCAAATATATTTTATTCCAAAGGTTATGGCTCTCAAACGAACCTCCATTCAAATGCGTATTCATGGTGCAAACATTCAGCCTGTTGTTCAGACCCTCGAGATCATTGGTTGAGATATTCTTAGGTCGTTAGGAAGCAAACCGTCACATGGTTTCTGTTTAGAACGTGGCCCTTATAGTGCATGAACTGGTGTTCTGGAAGATTCCCTCTCCTACACGCTTAGCTCGAAAGGACATATCTCTGCCCACATCAACGAAGGATCAACGTCTCAACGACCGTGTGAAGGAAACCAACGCCGTGGAACCTGGTAGATGTCTTGTGCCTTGTCGTAAACTGTTATGGGGTTGTTCCTTGGCCATGTGTTGTCATGTATTGTTAAGCAGAGCCATTTTGTGGCATTAAGACTACCTATTATTAGAGCAGTCGACCACTAAAGGGTCAACTTGCTCCCCCAATTGTAACTCTATATATATAGACGTCTTTGTGACTGAGACAAGTTAGTTTTTAGTCCTTTTACTCTCTTAGTTTCTAGTTTTTCAGCTGCAAGTAGACACAGCAACGCTATAACTCATTTCTAATTCAATATACCTATGTTCTAGTTTTATGAGAGCTCTGTAGCATGCGTGGCGATTGATTGGTTAAGGTGTAGCCTCTAATTGCTGAGAAGGGCCCCTCAACAACCAGTGGTCTTCCGTCTGTGTATATAATTTGTCTTTGTCTTCTGCAGATAAGTTGTGTTATTTGTTTAATTTATGTATTTGTTTTGTATATGATATTTCTGTCTTGTAATCTATATGTTATTTTACCACTTATGTAAATGATACCTCTGTTTCATGATCTGTATGTTTAATTTGTTGTTTGTGTTAATGATATTTCTAGAGTGTAATTTAGTGACCGGTCATGCTTAGTATGCTCAGATTGCTTAGTCATGTTTAGTTTGTTGAGTTTGTTTAAATTGTTTAGTTTCTTAGTTTGCTCTTAGTCTTGTTATTTACAAGTACCTAGAGTTTAATTAGCTTCACATTCCATGTTCAATCGTAGTTAGAATTAGTTCTCTTAGTTTCTTTCCTGTAGTTGTAGGTTAGTTTTATTTATTTCAGTTTTGTTTTCTTATGCAATAGAAATAGTTCATTACTTAGACAATGGTTTAGAATAGGTTACTTCTTGTTATCTTAGCTCCTAAACACTCTATCCATTGCTTTCTTGCACTGTAGGTTCATATGCACCAGTCAGCTGACGTTAAGATCATCCAAACCGCTTCTTTCCTTAGTTTAAATCGTTTTCTTCAATCCGGACTATCATTCGGACAGTCATCCGGATCGTCATTTGGACCTTAATACTTTCTGCATTGTTTTTATGCTTATTTAGAATCCAATTTCTTAGGTCTTTAAACTGTGATGTTTCTTGCTTTTAATTAGCCTCCTTATATTTAATTAAGATGTTTTTTTTAACAAGAATGGTTAGAGGATTTATATTAAAAAAGGAGCCTTCAAAAATACAGACAAATAGTTTCTGTTTTTCCTCTAAGAGGGACCATAATTCAAGTTTTTCTTGCTTGTTTCACGACTTCTTCTCTTAACTCTAAACAGTCTAAGGCTATGATAACTGTAAACCTTTACAAATTGTCCCAAAATAAACTTGTAGAAGAAGTACATTACAAAATTTCGATTTGAAATCCATTAAGAGATGATAAAAACCCATATAAAAACTGCTAAGATCCAAAGTTACTTCTAAGCTATTGCAGAAAGAAAATAGATAACCCGCAAAAATTGTAGAACCAGCATGCTGCATTATTTCTGGCATTGAAGAGGAGGTTTTGGGCTCTCCATGGAGTCATCCGGGTTGGAGCTAGAGCCTGTTCTGTCATGAAACCCTGGGATGCAGCGAGCTAAGTCTTCACGGAGTTTGTCCACCTTGCCTTCCAAGTCAGAGATGTTCCTGTAATTGTCATCCACTTTTGAATCCACATTTGAAATGCTATTTGTAGTGCAATCCACCACCTCAACCATGGAAGAGATTCATCCATTCATGAGGTCGTTATTATTTCTTATTTCAGTACTGAGAGAGTGTAGAAGTGTGTACATTCTAGACATACTATTTTTTATATCAGCAACCTCTATTCTGATCTTGCACACCTATGCTTCCATAGCATCTACCGTGGAGCCTTGTAAAACCAGAGAGGGTGGAGTTTCAAGGGAGGGAGCCTCTTCATCATGCAGACTGAGGGATGAAAGGTCTTCAAGCAGAAGGCGTAATGGTTCCAGAATTCTTGCTTCGGGGAGAATGATATCTGAGGGAGAGTGCAAAGGCTTTGTACAGAGCGAGCAGGAGGAGGGTTACAGAGACAGCAAGGAGCTAGCGCCCAGGGTGGGAGCAATAAATGTAGAGCAACGAGCTTCCATAATGTGAGCGGGAGCTAACAAAGGGGAAGTCGAGAAGCGTCTAGAGAAAGGAGAAGCCGGAGCGTGCGAATAAGTGGAGGTAGGTGAGGTGAGGCCTTGTGAAGGCATTAAATGCCTCCATCGACCCTCGAAACCAGCGAAAGGTGTAAACATGCAGTAAGAAGGACGTGGAATGGGGGAGAGGACACCCCTAGGGAGGAAAGGGTTAGGGAACCCAACATGGAAGAGGGAGCTCGTCATTTTGGACCAAGTAACCCTAGTTTAGAAGCACGCCTTTATTGGCCATTTTATCGGCATGTTGATTGTTTGAATGGAGAACATGGAGGAATTTAATAGAATTGAAATCTTTGCTGGTGAATTTGAGAATGTGTTGATACTTACTTGAAGGAGTGGAGCGTTTTCTAATGAGATTGCGAGCTTTGCGGACTATCAGAAGAGAATCCCAAACGGCTATCAAGTCTTTTATCCCAGCACTGATGGCAATTTCTAGACCTTTATGTAAAGCTAACCATTCAGCATCATTGTTGGTCTTGTTTCCAATCCCCCAAGCATAATCATTCATTATGTTTCCCCCCGGGTCAAAAATGACGTCCTTCAAAATTCAAAATAACAATTATTAAAAACAAACTAGTAATTGATACTTGCATCACCGCTGTCATACATCGATAACCAATAACCGCAGTCATACATCGATAACCAATAATTGTGCTAATAATATTATAAGCATTTTAAATAGTATCATAAGTATCACACTATGAAACGACCTCAGAATCTTAATTACTCCTGGTTTGCAGCCGTTGCCCTTCTCTTTACTACAATGAAATGCCAACTCATACGATTGAATGCTTGGATATAGAGTCGATCGGGATCAAGAGAACGCCGCCTATTTATTGGCAGCTGTATTTCACACAATATGCGACCCATCAGAGCGATCTTGATTTTTGTAGTACAATCAAAAGTAGAATCTTCCACAGTTCCCTCAAAAGTGTTGCCAATTATAATAATCTTTCTCAAATTCTCAGGAGTCCAGTTGGCCGCTAATAAATTGTCATATAAAAAAAAGGGGCAGCGTGGCATGAAAAATAGCGTGGGTCTGTCCACTGTCCGCTTGCAGTCTTTGTTGAAGGCATTTATAGCCATTCGGTCGACTACAGAAAGGACTGGATTGTAAACCTCAATATCATTGACCCATTCAAATGTATCTCGTAATAAAAGCGAACTGCATGTGTCTATACTCTAGTCTCCGTCTTTTGGAACACTCAAGCCCTCCAAGGCCATAAATAACCACTTGTAATTTTGAATAGCGTGGGTTTGCGCTTATTGCCCACAACAGTCGGCTCACCATTTCCGGATCCATCATATGTTTCGTAAATTCTCCATAAAATGAAGAGTTATGCAACTTTTCTTGAGCACGGTGTATATCATTGATTAGTTGCTGAACTCTTCCATTAATTTCTAAATCCGTTAGTTCTACTTCGGACTTCTGCTTTGGTTCTGAAATGTCATTACGAGAGGCAACATCCATGATTGCTTTTTATCCAAATTAGCAATGACAGAATGCAATAAAATAATATAATATGAAGACTAAAATGCTCTTTGAATCTTCCTATGGATACTCTATTTAGTTATATATCATTTGACAGGGTGTGTCGGTTGCGGGTGCGACTGTTTTACTTCAATATGTACGATTTCCAATTAGTTATACATAGCAGGGCATGGAAGTTCCATTTGATTCCGTTGGATGGAGCATACGACATTGATGTAAGTGATGGAACTTGTGTGTACAATGCACAAGAGGAGTTTCCTTTTATGTTGGAAATATTCGTAAAGGTTTCAACAATCATTGGAAGTGGTGGAACGTTCCAATATGGTTGTGGGATCTAGGAATTACTTGGAAAAATAGATTATTCCAAATGAAAATGATGTTTGGAGGGGTGCAACATGGACAATGGGATCTTGGTATTGTTTGGTTCTACAAGTTAGCAGCTGGAAAAAGGAGAGTGAGCCAACCATCATTTTCAAGATTTTATCCATGTGGAGCAGTGGAATTTTTTCCTATGTGGGAAATATTATCAAGGATGGACCTAATGTTTTCCTGTTTGTTGGTTTGGGAGTCTTCATAAGACTCCTTATGCTAATACTACGTAGTGCAGAGGTGGATGTATAATACACCTTGCAATTCTCAAGTTCATTTGGGACCCTAGAATCATTCTTGAACTCAGTTGTTTCAGCTGGGATGGACATACAATAGCATGGGAAAAGGAACTACCATTTGAGGGGTTGGTTAAATATCGTAAGTAGCTGTAAATTATGACTAGTAAGCAAGAAAATGTTCTTTTTCCAGTATTCATAATCAAGTATGGTAGTGGAACTGTAGACTTCACATGGATGTTTATGTAGGACACTATCTATGGTGGAAAGTTAATCCTTTATAGAAATGTCAACTTGACGAATCATGTGTGGAAAAAGAAGTTAGAGTATGATGGTTGGATGGTTGTAATCATAGTTAGCGTATCAAAAGTATGATGGATCTTTTGAATCTAGATTGAGATCTTGAAAATTCAATTCTTGATAATTCAATAGTAGACCTTGAGTTCCTTGCAAGACCATCCATTGAGCAGAGGATACTTCACCGCCTTCCAATTAGAATCATGATATCATTTTCTGTTTTAGAGTATTTCATTTGTGGGAAATAAAGTTGGTGATTCGGGTCACTTGAAGCTACAACCATGTAAAATGTCACCACTTAAGAAGGATGAAAAGAAATGGGTTGTGCATAACGTTGGGGAAAAGAAAATAGGTACTTCTACACTCAGATTTAAATTGCTTGAGGACAAGCAATATTGGGCGGGGAGGATTGTCATGTCCCAAAAATTTTAGTATGACCACTCTCATGTCCCTTCCTTAGGATACACTTTGTCAAGTCTTGGACCCTTAAATCCCTAAGGGTCTAGGAAGAAAATTAAGTATTGGAAATTTTTAATTTTTGGGATAAATTTTGATACAAGCCTATAGTATTAAAATTTGATAATTTTAATATTTGAAGTATTTTTGTAATAGTTTGATTATCATGTTAATTAAATTTTGGCAAAGTGATAATGTGTACATGGATAGGAGTGCACATGAGGATATGGTGGACCTCATCCACTTAGTGGAAAAATATAGAAACAACAAGGAAACTAAAAGCAAGGTGACAATAGAAAAATTAGGAAAATGACAAAAGTAGTGAAAAGCAGACAAAGCAAAAAACAAGAAAGTGGACAAAGCAGGAAAGTGTAGAAAACATCCCAGTTTGAAAAGCAGGAAACATCCAAAAATCTAAGGAGGGTGTAGTTGCTAAAAGAAAAAGATATCACAAAGCATGAAACATCCAAAAAATCTATGGAGCGAGCAATTTCTAAAAGAAGAAGAAATCACAAAGTAAGGAAGTTGAACAAAGCAAGAATATGTTTCTAATTATCCTAAGGAAGGCACCCCCATCCTTACACATGCCAATTAATTTCTTGTGAAGATAAATAAATCTATTGAATAAGGCCAGTGCGCTCCTCTCACATCTTTTGGCCAATTTATTTTGTGTGTGAGAGATATTGTTGCTCATGGTTGAGAGATGTGCCTCAACCAAGCTTGGGAGATGTGCCCCAATGAAGTGTGTGTATAGTTTTTCCATCATCTGATCCAAAGCTATTGTATTTTTACCTACATTCCAGTGTCATCCTACCATTGAAGGATCTAATACATCCAGATAGATCATGAGTGTTGGTGTCGTTGAAGAGAGTTCTTGAGAAAGATTCATTTAGAGAATGAGATACAATTCAATGAATGTTACCAAGATCATCTTCTGAAGTTTGATGCACCCCATGAGAAGCCATATGCTCTTTTTTTTATCATATGTGTAGATCTAGTGGATAAATTATCTACATTCCTCTTCATCTCATTCCTATACTCTAAGTTTTGTAAGATTTCCTATGTATTCGATAATTTATGTTTAGTTGAGATTCAAATACTTACAATTGCTGCTATGAGTGTTTAAATTTGGTTTGTTGATATTATTAAACTTATTTCTAATCCAATTTATAATTCATAACATAAATTTTGAAGCCTTAGAGGCTATTAGGATTCAGTTCTAGCAAGACTAGCTCTTTGAGCACTCTTTTTTTACTAGTCTTATAGTTTTTGATAATAAAGGCTTCCTGTGAGCCTAATTTATGTTATGATGGTTATATTTTGTTCTTAAGATTATATTTAATACTCTCCAACCCATTACCTAATCATTTGTATGCCTCTCATTCTATTTGGGAGAGCCTAAAAGTCAACTAGTGGGGTTGTCCATCCTAGTGCCCTTTTCCTTTTCACTCCCAAATTCTGCCATATCTTCCCTAAAGCTCATAAACACTTCTCTATCATCAGTATTGGGGTTTATTAACTTATATAAGTACTTTGTTTACTTTTAAGAGTAAGTGGAAGGTATAGTATGCATATGCTTGTGTGCCGAGGAAGCCTTGGAGTAGACTCCAGCCTCCTTGATACTCAAAACATAAACGACCCAGGTTCCTTGTGAATAGGACTATGAAGCTGGCCTTGAACCTGATTTTCTTCCTGCTGCATATTTACCTTCATATTGTGTAGATCATAAAGGTCTCATGTCCTTTACCCTAGGGGGGATCTACATGTGTCAAAGACTAGTTTTTATGTGAGTAGTTTATTGACTAGTTTTTGTTTGAGTAAATTCTTGTTTGATTATCTAAAGTTGATATAATATCCTTACTTCTAGTTTATAGGATATTACAACCACTCCCTTGGACTAAAGAATGAAATGGGCATAGTGACTTGGAAAAATTTATGAGAAATGATTAAGGTAGTGATGTAGGAAATAAATTTATAAGGAATGATATTATATTGGTCCAATATTTGTAAATAATGCAACATTATATTAAATTATATCATGAAAGGGTGATGTAAGTCCACAAATTTGAATATTTAATTGTCCAATATTTGTTTAATGAGTTGTAAATGGTTTAGGTGGCTATATAGGGAACATAGGAGGATGTATGGGGCCCATATGAGTTGTCTCCCTCAACTAATTTGGAAAAGACAACTAGAGAGTAAGAAAATAAGTGGAAAAGTAGGAAAGGTATAAGTTTCCATATTTTTGCTAAAAGTAGGAAAGCAGTGGAAAAGAAGGAAAGGCATAAGTTTTCATATTTTTCTAATAAAGATCAAGAAGGAATAGAAAGAGAAAGAAAGCATCAAGGAATAACATTAAAAGCTACAAGGTCCAAATATAGCCAAGGAGGGAACACTTGATGAGAGAGAGTATTCCCACATGTTCCTGTAAGTTACCAAAGAATTCTCCAATCATCTAGGGCTTGAATTCTAATAAAGAAAATTATAGGAGGAAAAAAGCAAAGAGGATCTAATAAAATATGTATGAGTACTCTAGTGTGTAAATTTTGACCATTTTTCATTTTTCTATAAGATATTTTCACTTTTCATAGCTTGGGTGATGTGCCCCTTTGCAACTAGTAAACTAGTAAGGGAGATTGAGAAGTTATTCTAGGTAGATATTGAGGAAACGAATACTCAGTTATTTTAATAGAGACTCAAGCAATTGTTTTTGTCTATGCGCAGGTGTGTTTCGAGTTTTGGTTGGAGTGGTAGTGCTCCATTTGCAACAGTGTTATTTTGATGGTGTTTTTGTAGAGTTAGATTCAATATTGGGCATGAGTTTTGGCTTGGAGGGTGCACTTGTTGGTGTGTAAAGTGGGTATTGTATGTCGTATTAGATGAAAAACACCTGTATCAGGTGGGGGATGCATCCATTGATTCACATCATAAGTTGGGGTCGTGATCCTCCAAGAGGAAAGAATTTTTGTAATGAAAAATCCATTTTCTTGGGCTGTGTTGTCAAGATTTTCTTTTGTTAATCTCGTGGTTTTATTTTCCTATCAAATGTAACATATTTCTCTATATTTGCAGTTGTATTAACATCCATGGAAGTTCTGAAAGTATCCATCGAATAAAAATAACGTTCCATTGTGTTTCTCTGACAGTTTCATGTCCATTTTCTAGTGTTAAAACTTATTTTGTAAAAATATACACAGATGGAAAAACAAACTTAGTTTATGTGTTGTAAATGTTCCATAATTGTTCTCTGTAACTAATTTTTTATCCATGTAGCTTATTTTGGGGTGTGTTAATGCATATATTATCATTTGTGGTCGAATTTGGAAGGGTCTTATTGTGTTTGGAAAATTTGGAAACCAATAGTCTTTACTAGGCAATTTAGAGCTAGTCTTCCTTTCTGTGGTTTGTGCACCTAATTTGAGTCTAGTTTCTAGATATCCATTGTCATGAGATTATGGTGTTAATAATGTTTCTCAAATCTGAAGTATAAGTTCATACTGTTGTTTAGTTATTTCTAGTACTACACTAGAAGCAGAGAATTTTTGACATAATTCCTGGGGCCGTTGCCTTTGGTCGTTTTTAGCCTTTCCCAAGTGTGATGCACTTCAAAATGTCAAAGAAAATCCTTGAGTGAATTTGTTTAGGTGTATGGGCTATGTATATTTTGATTTGTTTAGAGTCTATAGGTGTTCTAGTAACTTTGTTTGAAATAATTAGTGAACTAGGTCTAGAGTGGTGTTTGTAAAAAGAAGTTGTAAATCCTAGTCCAGGTTTTCCATGTTTTGAGTTAGTGTGCCTAAATATCTATTTCGGTACATTACAAAATTCCCATAGATCACAACACCAATGCTCTCCCAGGGCTAATTGGCATGAACTCTCAATATGGATGTCATTAAAATATTTTTCACACTAACGATGGCTCATAGGGATTTGAACATGGTCAAAGAAGAAAAACAAGCACCTCGAGGATATTATGGAATCTTCTCAGACTCAAGAGTCTTGAACGATTGCTCCTACAAGAACATCCTTCCATTGTAGGTATTCTATGTAGTTCTTTGAGCAGGATAAATATGTCATTTGTAGGTTTTGTGCATTGTAAATATTTTTGGAATGTGCCACATCATTAATGGTGTAAATAAGGGTTTAAAACAATAATCAAACCTTATCCTCCTCAAGTTCCATGAAAAAACACTAGACACAACAACACACACCCTCAATAGAGGGTCTTTACCCTATGAGATTTTTATGGGTGTGAATAAAATGTTTCACAATTCGTGGATGGGTCTTAAGGAATCAACACTAATCATGGCAGGGAAACAACATCCTGGAGCAATTGAATTTTGTTGGGAAAGGGAGGCATTACCCCAATTGAATTAATAAGGATTTTAAGGATCAAGCACAAATGATGATCCCTCAAATTTTCACATATGATCTTTGTTAGTTATAAGTCATATATAGATGTCCTATGGATGTTATCAATAAGTTATTTGTGCACTAGTAATGTGTTTGGGGGTCTTTTAAAAGCCATAAAAGGGAATTACTGGACCCTTTTTCCTAAACATCTCTTATCGACCGCAATCATCGTAAACAACATGTACAAACCCTCTTACAAGGGCCATTTGCATCAATGTTGGATATGGATGCCACTGAAATATTTTGCAAGCTAGGGAAGGTTCGTAGGGCCTTAAACATGGTCGAGGAAAAAAATGAGCACCTTAGGTGTATTTATGAACATCCTTAGACTCAAGAAACTTGAATAATTACTCATACTAGCTTATTAGTCCTTTGCAAGGGTTATAAGCAAGCCTTTGAGTGGGACACAATTGTCATGGGTGGGTTTTTCTCTCTGAAAATGGGTGCAGGTAAGTTGTGCCACATGATTAAGGGTACAAACATGAAGGACATTAGGCACTAATTGAAACTTCTTGAGGTCAAAGTCCATGAATACACCTTAGAGACAATTGCATGAGTACTCACTCGTCGGTATCTACCTTAGGATTTCAATATGAGTGAAACTAAGATATATCATTCATATTGGATGGGTATAAACACTTTAACCATAATCATTGTAGGGAGACAATATCTTAAGGCCATTGGCATTGGCTCGGGGTGAGATACAACATCCTCAAATCTCCCTAAATAAACCCCTTGTGCTTAAACACAAAGACCACATGTCCTAAGATGACCACACATCCTAAGAAGAAAAATAATATTTGTTAAGACCCTCAATCATTGTCTTAAAGTTGACCTAATAATATTAACAATTTTTTAAAGAAAATTTACCATTTTTATATGAACATAGATCTTAGAAGAAGGTGTTATACATGTTTTCGATAAATAAAAGTTATATATTCTTGAAACTTATTTGATTTTATATGTTTCATGTTTTTACACCATATTATAAGAGTATGGGTAGGCATGTACCTCTAATAATTCCTCATAGTCAACATAATTTTGTTTTTTCATTTTTCCATTGCAATTAACATGTTATGAGAGGTAAGCATTAGCTTGCACCTACCCTCAAGTTTGATAGCTAAGGATCCAAGATTTCATTTAAAGACAAAGCAAATTGATATCCACAAATAATAAATGAAACCTTTTTTTATTGATAACACATCATAAATGAAAATGTATACACACATTGTACACATTTTTACTTAATACTGTAGTGACACAACATATAATTTCATATTAACTATTATACATACCTCTCAAATTTTAGTTATCCACATAAAACATATATAAACACACAGAGATACACTTATCAAATTTCTTAATTATATTTCTAATTTTGATATCTTGTATCTTATCAAGATCTTTTCCATTATATATTGATTGAAAGTTCTGATAGATTACATGTGATAGCTAATCGTTGATTTCTAAACATGGCTATATCAATAATTATATAAATATACCATCATATATACACTATAGCATGGCATACTCTATATGATAATAGATCAAAAAAGTAAAACCTTCATAATTACTATTTTTATTTTCATTTTATAGTAAAACTGTATATTATCAATTTTATTTACCAAATTTCAAAAATATTATTGATACATCAAATCTAAATATAAAGAATATGAGTTATTCATTATTATTCTAAATAATTACATCTCTAGGTGTTAATACCTTAGAATTTTAGGTGGACTACCATCTATACCATTTCCAGATTGAAAGAGGATGAGACAAGTGTACTTTCTACATTAAGTTTATGGACGTCCTTCAAAATTTAAAATAACAATTATTAAAAAAAAACTAGTAATGCATACATCGATAACCAACAACCGCTGTCATACATCGATATTGGGTAGACTACCATCTATATTTTTTCTAGATTGAAAGAGGATGAGACAAGTGTACTTTTTCCATTAATTTTATGGACTTCATTCAAAATTCAAAATAACAATTATTAAAAAAAAACTAGTAATTAATACTTCCATAGCTGCTGCTGTCATACAGCGATAACCAATAGCTGCTGTCATACATAGATAACCAATAACTGTGGTAATAATATTATAACCATTTTAAATAGTATCATAAGTATCACACTATGAAACGAAACGACGTGAGAATCTGAATTACTGCTGGTTTGCAGGCGTTGCCCTTCTCTTTACTACAATGAAATGCCAACTAATACGATTGAATGCTTGGATATAGAGTCGATCGGGATCCAGAGAACGCCGCCTATTTATTGGCAGCGGTATTTCACGCAAGACGCGACCCATCAGAGCGATCTTGATTTTGGAAGTACATTCGAAAGTAGAATCTTCCAGAGTTCCCTCAAAAGTGTTGCCAATTATAATAATCTTTCTCAAATTCTCAGGAGTCCAGTTGGCCGCCAATACATTGTCATATAAAAAAAAGGGGCAGCGTGGCATGAAAAATAGCGTGGGTCTGTCGACTGTCCGCTTGCAGTCTTCGTTAACAGTGAGACAAGTACAGTTGAAGGCATTTATAGCCATTCGGTCGACTGCAGAAAGGACTGGATCGTAAACCTCGATATCATCGACCCATTCAAATGTATCTCGTAATAAAAGCGCAAAAGCGAACTGCATGTGTCTATACTCTAGTCTCCGTCTTTCGGAACACTCAAGCCCTCCAAGGCCATAGATAACCAGTTGTAATTTTGAATACCGTGGGTCTGCGCTTATTGCCCAAAACAGTCGGCTCACCATTTCCGGATCCATCATTTGTTTCGTAAATTCTTCATAAAATGAAGAGTTCTGCAACTTTTCTTGAGCAAGCTGTATATCATTGATTAGTTGCTCAACTCTTCCATTCATTTCTAAATCCGTTAGTTCTGCAACATCCATGATTGCTTTTGATCCAAATTAGCAATGACAGAATGCAATAAAATAATATAATATCAACACTAAAATGCTCTTCGAAGCTTCCCATGGATACTCTATTTAGTTATATATCATTTGACAGGGTGTGTCGGTTGCGGGTGCCACTGTTTTACTTCGATATGTACGATTTCCAATTAGTTATACATAGTTGGGTGATATATAATTATAATTAAACACCGCTAATTACTTCACACTGTATCATTTACGTCAAAGATTTTTGATAAATATAGGTGTTTATATTTCATGAAATGGATTAATATCCTCTTCTTATATTACAAGAAGATGATTTAAATGTACTTTCAATATTCATTAATTCTAAATAAAGAATTATAAAAAATATATCAAATTCCAACCTTTGTTTCTGGAAAGGAAAATAATTTAACAATTAAATAATGGAAATTGATTTTGATTGCCCAAGTTAAGACTGCCCAGGCTTGAAACGCATGTTTGGGAATCTGTTTCTTCTTGAGGATATTGTGCTCGATATCTTTCAAGATATTACAGAATTAGGCTCGGCTTTGGAGCTTTATGCTTCTAATGCAAGAATTTAAGGTCACCTAAATTAGAGATTGCAGCTGATTGCAATAGTTTGGCTAAATTTAAATGTGCAAGGAAAAGCATACAAGTTGTTAACATTGTCCAGAGAAAGATTCCTTTAAAGGGTGAGAAAAATAATAAACTGAGTATCTTTGTTTAAATGGGGCTTGTTTGCAATAGTGTGGAAACATTGGAGTCAATGTGCTTGTCATCTAGTAGATGGCAGATTGTAGGTGGACAAAGCTAGTAGATATGGAGTCTCCAACATTGAGGGAGAATGATCATCATATCAGTTTTAATTTTTGAAATATGTAGGTATATATATTCCTTATGATGATGATCAAAGTACCGAAATCCTATTTTGCAAAAATAGGGTATTTGTGGTTTTTGTGGTGTATTCATGATTTGTCAAAAGGTTGAAGATACATCCTCTCATATATGCTTGTTCTCATATTTAAATGAATATATAATGGTCTCCAATGTCAAATATTGTTCAATTTGGAATCAAACCCAGTTTCAACATGGTTTTTTATAAAATTAAGATTTGAAGTGAAGTGCATATCTTCTCACTTTTTGAATGATTTTAGAGGACAATGAGTATGATGTCTATTGATCATCATCAAGCGTTAGTTGGGAATAGTTCAACCATTAATTTTTCTTTGAAAATAGGCTGCTACAGAACTCTCGTAGTGAACTCTTAAAGAAAAACAATGGAAATGCTGGAGGACTTGCATGAACTTCCCAGATTTGATATTTTCAACATGGATGAAGCTCTAGCGTGGTAGGATTGTATTCAATACTCTATGAAGGATAAAATTGAATGTGGTATGTATCTTGTAGTTGAATATTATCTTCAGTTTTGATTTATTAGATAGTCGAATCAAATCCCTGTTAAATAGGATCTAGAAATTAATGTAAATCTATTAGATCCTAATTTTGTGTAGCTAGTTTCCTAAGTTTAGTCTATTTGGATCATTGATCCTTCTCTTATGGATGTGGTTTTTATAAAATGTATATATATTTATTATATGAAGAAAAGATAAGGAGGGGTTCAGCCCGAGAGATTGAGAGGATAGGGTTCTGAGTTTCAAAGACATAATTTTATACTCTATTCTTGTAAGTCAATTCTAGCATTTACCTTGTGTATTGTCATGATTGAAGATTCCAGTGAATGCAATGTTCAAATCGTGTTTTATTTATGTATTCATCTTCCTTACTTCCTATTTGAATGTGATGATCGTTGGTATGGGATATATTAATGGTTATGCCATAAATATTCTCAAGCAGTGAAGTGCTCAGTGTAACTGTTTGCAAGGCATATGCCATAAAGAGTGTCTTTCTTTGTCAACTTGAAATCATAAACAAGTATATCAACTTCCTCTAATTTCAAGATGTTAATGCGAAGATTTATTTTTTGACCCTTTCTTTTTCTCTTTCTGCAAACCTTTTTCCCAACCACCATCTCTTCCGTGTACACACCATCAAATGGGTGTGTATCTGTTTCATACCAATGTACTTCTATTGATACTAGTTCTTCATTTTCTTTATTGACCTTCATAACTTTTGCAATCCAGAATGGAAAATGACGTTCATCTTCTGTAGCCAAAACTACAATCATGCAACCCTCCTTGATATCTTGTATGGAGCCCCTGTAAAGGTCTTCCATCTCTCGATGCTTTGCAGATGATCTTCAACTAATATACATTTCTCTTTCCTCTACTTGAGAAAACTCAACACCTCGAGGTTCAAAATTTGTTACCTCATTTTCATTTGATAAAATTTGTGGCCAAGCAAATGGAGAATTCAAATATATATCTCCATTTGTAGAGTTTGAAATTATGTCACTTTGCTCCATGAAAAAGGACTCCCACCAAACAGAATCAGTAGCATCAAAGTACTCATATGTATCTTCGATAGAATTTTTGATTTCTTCCAAGCATTGAGAAGAATCAACATATCTACTATGTCGCCTTGCATTATGAATCTCTGTAGATGATTGCAATAACAATGAATTTGGAGCATACATTTGACGATCTGGGACAAATTTCAGAAATGTCAGACCTGATGAAGGCCCCATTCAGTGCTAGTTGAGTACTTCTTTCTCCACAGTAGCGTTTTTCCATCAATATTTTTTATATGAAATTGATGTTGAAAGCTAATGTCATTAAGTTTTTCAATGCACCTTTCTTCCCCATGCGATCCAAACATAAATCTTCGAATGCCAACAGTTTCTTCCAATTTCTGTACAATAGGCTCTAGATGGTATGCTTTTCTTATAATTTCAATCAATGATGGTAGGCTCCCCAATTTCTTCCTTCTTAACGTCCTTGCAAAATGGCTGAACATTTGATCAATATGATCATGCGTATGCCCAACAAGAAGGAAACGACCTCAGAACCTGAATTACTCCTGGTTCGCAGGCGTTGCCCTTCTCTTTACTACAATGAAATGCCAACTAATATGATTGAATGCTTGGATATAGAGTCGATTGGGATCCAGAGAACGCCGCCTATTTATTGGCAGCAGTATTTCACGCAAGACGCGACCCATCAGAGCGATCTTGATTTTTGAAGTACAATCGAAAGTAGAATCTTCCACAGTTCCCTCAAAAGTGTTGCCAATTATAATAATCTTTCTCAAATTCTCAGGAGTCCAGTTGGCCGCTAATACATTGTCATATAAAAAAAAAGGGGCAGCGTGGCATGATTCTTACAAACACCAAATTATTATACCCAATCGTCAGCAAGTTTCCACATAACAATGAAATCATAAAATTTAATCATTTTAAAAATTTTATAGGATTAAAACACGTATGTTTTTAATATTTTATTTTCTTAGTATTTATTTTGAAATTTGCTTGTTTTAATTTGATTTTTCTTTATATCTTGATGATGATGATGATGATTAACGTCAAGTGAGACCAACTTTGGTAGGTTATTACTTGGTTTGCTTTAAACTTTTGTTCATATGCTCAAAAATCCTAGAAAGAAGCTTTCCAAGATCACTATAGTTTTGACAAGTGAGGAAGTTAGAAAAGTTTACATTGTAGCAAATACTATGAAACTCATATCTAATGTGGGTGTAAGAAGGACACTCTAAGAGAAAGTGATTTTCATGCTCAATGCTCATAGACTGACAAAGATGGCAAACCCTTTCCTCCCAAGGAGTTTTGGGGAATAGACCAACGCCCTGTTTCGCTATGGAGCTCATGAGAGTTCGTTCTAATCTTGGCTATATTCATTTTCTTCTTTGAACTAGTTAGTATCGATAGATAATTCTGATCTTCCAAATTAGGGTTATTGACCTCCTTATAGTATCTTAGTTTTCTCTTGATCGCTAAATTTTCGTCGCACCACAATTTCTCTTTAAAGTGTCATTTTCATCAATGCCCCAATGGTCTAACCAAGCCATTGTATCTTTACACCAAATCCGCTTGAGGCGTAATTGGTTTTGACTTTCAAATTTAAAGCAATTTTAGGAAGTCTTTCGTTTTCCATGTTATTTATCTTCTGCTTGTACATCAGGTACCTAGTCATAGCCATGCTCTCGATGGGGGAAAGACCCACTTATAAGAGGAGAATAGGATAAGGTGTGTTGTTTTTAATTTTGAGTTTATAAGTTATAAACCACTTCTGGATTTGCTCAATCTTTCTCCAAGATTCTCTATAAATGTTGCACCCCCATACTTCAAAACTGTATAAGATAACTAGGATGACAAGAGTTTCAAAGAGGAACTTCTTTTTATCCCACATGACCAGGTTGGATGATTTACAATTATTTTCAAGACCAAAATAAGCTTTCCATCCTCCATTAATAATTTTCTCAATGCTATGGTTCCAATTCTAAACACCTTTCTAGTTTATCGATGTAAATTCCAAAAAGGGTAGGGGAGAGGGGGGTCATGCAACCGTTCTTAGCTCCAATATTACAGTTTATATCCACTAACGAGACCTCGTTATTCTTAAACTTGGAATTGACCTTTCCGTATAACCTTATCGTGGCAGCTCTCAATTCAAAAGGAACATTAATATCCTCTATCATGTTCCATAGGTTATTTCTCGGCACTGTATCAAAAGATTTTCAAAAGTCCACAAAGCAATAAAAAAGACCTGACTTATTATTACGACAATCCTCTGCAATGATCCTAAGCGTAACGAGGTGGTCCATGGTTCAATGGTTCCTTCTAAAACCTGCTTGGCCTTTATCCCTCTTACCTTACATCTCTAGCCATTCGTTGATATTCTTTTCTAAGATAATACTGTATAACTTGGATAGGATAGGGCTAATCATAATGGTCTGATAATTATATGGGTTATTTTTATCGCCGCTTTTGAAAATAGGAATAATGATGCTCTGAGTCCAAGGTGTAGGGAACCCTTTATCAACTACTAAATTAAAGAGTTTGTGGATGTGTAGGATGAGGACAGGCCCCCCAATTTTTAATATTTTTGCTTGGTAGACTTCAATGTCTTTGGCTTTTCCATTTGTTAATCGCTTAACCCCTAAATATTTGTCTTCTAATGAGAAAAATTATTTCATTGTAAGGAGGGTTTGAATGTTATCTCTAATATGTGAGGATTCGTAAATCTTTTTAAGATAGGAATTCCAATATTTTAAGGCAATCTTATTATCTTCTTTTGTTTTGCGAGTTAGAATTTGCCTCCATAATTTCTTAGAAGTTGCCTTGGAGAGGTGTAAGATATTTTCCTGTCGTTTACTGAGGTAGTGCCTTTTTTTTTCTTTTAATTAGGGTTTTGTACTAATTTATCTTTCCCATTTTTATCGATTCTATAGTAGCTTGCTTAATTTCTTTTCTCACATTTTTACACTCTTGATCATACCAAGGGTTGATCATATTATCTCTCTTTTTAACGGAGACTTCAATGGAGAAATTGCTAATGGACAACGAGAGGGATGTGGTAAAATTATGGTAGATATTTTCGATGTTCTCCATACCAGATAAAGGAAACAAATCATTTTTTAAATCATGGAGAAAAAGGTCGGTTTTATTTTTATCGAAGACCATGTGCTTTTGGAAATGAGGGGCGGCCCTTTGGCGCCCAAGCGGGCAGTGCCTTCCCCCTCCTTCATCCTCCCCTCTCCCCTCCAGTTCCCCCTCCTCCCTCCTCGCAGCCCCTTCCCCCGCCACTCCGCTCACCTCCCCTTCCCCCTCCTCCCACCTCCCCCTCCCGCCCTCCCTTCCACCTCCCCCCGCCGCCTAGCTACACCACCTCCTCCTCCCTTCCCCCTCCCCTCGCGCACTCCCTTCCACCTCCTCCTCCCTTCCCTCGCCCAGCTCCACCACCTCATCCCCTTCCTCCTCCTCCCTTATCTCTTCGTCACCCTCCCTTCCCCCTCCCTCGCCGTCGCCCACCTCCCTGGCAATTGCATGGTTTTTTTTTTTTAAATTGTGTTTAATTTTTTTTTTAGTTTTAAATTTTTTGTATAGTTAAAAAAAAAAATTTAATTAATTTTTTTAAGATTTTGTATAGTTTGGTTTTTTAATTGTTTTTAAAATTTTGTTTTAAATTTTTTTTTAATGTTTTATATTTTGATTTTTTTGATTGTTTTTAAATTTGTTTTTAAATGTTATATATTTTGCTTTGTTATTATATATAATTTGTTTTTTTCTTAATTTTTAATTTTTTATAATGTTAGTTTTAGTCTGTTTTTATTTTTGTTTTTAATTTATTTTAAAATTTTGTATAGTTTGTTTTTTTTTTAATTTTTAATTTTTTATAATGTTATTTTTATTTTGTTTTTAAGTTTTTTAAAATTTTGTGTAATGTTCGTATATGGTTAATTAGTTTTTATTTTTTATTTTTAATTATAATGTTAGGTTAGTTTATTGGGTTTTTATTTTTATTTTTTAATTTTTAATTATAAGAACATTAGTTTAAATCTATTAGTTTTAATTTTAGTTTAATTTGTTTTTAAATTTTTTATTATAATGTTGTTAGGGGTTAGTTTGATTTGTTTTTAATTTTTCTTTAAATTTTTTATTATAATGTTGTTAGGAGTTTTTTATTATAATGTTGTTAGGGGTTAGTTTAATTTGTTTTTCAATTTATTTGATTATAATGTTAGAGGGGGGAAACATGCAGCAGAAGAGGACATGAATTTGGCCTGCATGATATTGTTGATTAGTTTCATGTTTTGAAGAAAATGCTAAGTTTGACAATATTTTGATAAGATATATTAGTAATGTTTTGACTTTCCGACTTAATTTTAGAAATAAAATTTCTATATATAATGTTTGAAATATATTTTTTTACAAATAATTTGTATAGTTTTTCTTGAATTTATGTGAATCAACACTTTTCGGAAAATAATATGAAATAGTATCATTTTTATACAAAACATATCTGAAAATTGATTGAAAATGGTTTTAAATGTCTATATTTTCTGGAATTTTTTACAATTTTGTCAATAAAAGTGTCTTATTTTGTCCATAAAAATGTCTTATTTTATAGAAAAAATTGCAAAATGTATATGTTTTTCATTATAAATTGCTTAAAAATGTATGCTATTTTGCTAAATTTCTAAAAATGCACCTGAAAATAGAAACTAATTTTTTTTTATGATAAAGATAATTCAAAGGTCCCAAAAAATGCCTCGAAATGAAAATGTGTGATACTGGCATCACCTATTTTTGAAATGGAGCTAAAAATACCTACTTAAACTAGGAGAGAGAAAAACGAGAACTGTGTTGAGTTCTCGTTTCATAGTATAAGTGGTTGACTTAGGTTTTGTATTATGCATATTAGAACAATATGCTACTAATATGCATGTAATGGGTAAGTGGCATGTGGCATTGTACAACATTCCATTGCTACTTATCTAGAATGAAACCTCTTTGCTGGCATGTTGGGAGTTGTGCACTCTCTTAACAATGTTCTGGTAGAGATTGGAAGGCATCTAGAAAGGTACGGGATATGGATAAATGTTGTATTGAAGCATTGGCTAAAATAATTGCATGACTGTATGACATTTTCTTTATGTATAAGAATTTGTTCTGAAAACTATGAGATGTTTCTAATCATGCAATTTAACTTGTCTTGTAGGAAAGATCGTATACCATCACCTACAAAAGAAGGACTACAACATTTATTCCAGCAACAAAACTATCTATTGAAGAATCTAAAGTTCCCAGGATTCGGGATATAGTAATGTTATTAGGCAAGTCAAGTCAAGTATAAATAGAGTGTGGGAGGTACTCTATTCGATCATTCACTTTCTCACTCATACAATCATTGGAGAGTGGCGCACTAGTTGTATGAAGAGAATGACATTATCTGCTAATATGACAGGTACAAATCAAGCTTTGATACCATGTTAATTTTTTAGCATTAATTCAACATACTCTAGGATATTTACTGAGAGAATAACATGTACAGCATATCAAACACAACAAGCAATCACATGAGACAATAGACACACAGAGTTTCACTGGGGAAAACCATAAAGGTGAAAAACCCCACAACTTCCTCAGAGATAGAGAGAGCAATGATACAAACCAAGTACAATAGATAGTCCTCTTAGTAGCTACTCCTCCTTCCTCACCTGTGCACCACTTTCTAGAGAGTGTAGAGGTGAATAATGAGATTATCAAATATAGTGCCTCCTGCACTCTATTTATACATGACCTGACCTACCTAATAAACTAGCACGTCGACTTATCTAGCTCAGTCTAATAACCCATGGTAATACTAATCAAGGCCGATACCACACTTGGTGGTCTAATAACCCATCACAACCAAGTTGCAACACTTGTCAATACAAATGACGACACTTCTGTATAGAGGAATAATACCATCTCTATAGGAGTACAATATACATAAGGTGAAATACATTCTGAAGTTACAATTACATCAACACTCCCTCTTAACTAGGAAGGTATTTCTCGACACAGATCTACTATCACAACTCTTCTTCTCTGGCACATCGTCATTGGATCATCATCATCGAGTCATCGTCATCATCATCATCACAACTGCTGCTATCTCAATCAATCCCTAATCTACTCATCATTGGAAATTCTATAGAGCCAGTCCATTTTCATACTGGATGTAGGCCCACCACCTACAGGTCTTCATAATCACTGGCCATATTGTGGAATCCTCAGGACTTATTATGTGCATCACAAAACCTCTCAAGAGCATCCAAGGACAGATTACGGGCACACAACCCAGCCTATCAGATCTCCCAGGGAGCTATTACATGTGACCCCACCACAAAACCTCGAAAGAGAATCCCATGACTGATTACGAGCACACATCACAACCTATCGGATCTTTCAAGGTGCTATTATATGTGGTCATGGAAAAACCTCGAAAGAGCATCCTAGGACTGATTACGAGCACACAGCTCAACTTATTGAATATCCCAGGGCGCTATTATATGCCATAGGACAAAACCTCAAAAGAGCGTTTTCTAGATATCCCAGGGCTCTATTATATGCCATAGGAAAAACCTCGAAAGAGTATCTGGAAACCTCATAGGGCGCTATTATATGTTCTCCCAAGAAAAACCTCGAAAGAGTATTTTCCAGATATCCGAGGGCGCTATTATATGCCATAGGAAAAACCTCGAAAGAGTATCTGCAAATCTCCCAAGGCGCTATTATATGCTTATCTGCACAACCTGTCCATGGCCACAGAGTATTAACTTGATACTCACCATACATCATCTTGATGTACATCATCACATGATTATCCTGATCATCATCGTAGCATCATCCTGATGCATATCATATGGAGCAACATCCGAAAGCTCATCATCCATGATCATCCTGATCATACAATGCATCCACCTGATGCATACATAGTATCTACTTGATACATATCGTGTATCCACCTGATACATATACAAATACATGATTCAACTCATCATATCAAGAATCCAAGATTATGCATACACATATACATGATCCAACTGATGATATCCAACATCCAACATGATGCATATACATATACATGATCCAACTGATCATATCAAGCATCCAACATGACGCATATACATATACATGATCCAACTTATCATATCCAACATCCAACATGATGCATATACATATACATGATCCAACTAATCATATCAAGCATCCAACATGATGCATATACAGAGCAGTAACTGGAGCATCATCTTGATGCTCATCATCCAACGCTTACATCCATAGCCATGGGAAGGATCCTCCTCTCATCATGCTTGGAATGGCTCCAGAAAATGTGTCCATCACTTCTTCCTTGAAGTGTCGTCAATCTGAAGAACGCCAAGCCTCTCTCTGAAGTATTCAAACTTCACTCTGGCTAGTGGTTTTGTCAACACATCCGCAACTTGCTCATTCGTCGCAACATACAGGAGCTTCACTGCTCCTCTCTGCACCATATCCCTGATATAGTGATATTTGATCTCAATGTGCTTCAACCTATCGTGGAACACAGGATTCTCAGATAGCTTCACACAACTCTGGTTATCACAAAAGATACCAATAGCCTCCAGTGGGAGATCAAATAACTCAGACAGTAGCTTCTAGATCCAGACTGCCTCACAACTAGCCGAACAAGCTGCAACATACTCTGCCTCAACTGTACTCAGTGTTATGCAAGACTGCTTCCTGCTAAACCAAGAGATCACACCTGATCCCACACTGAAGCAACATCCAGAAGTGCTCTTCCTATCTGCAACACTGCTTACCTAGTCTGAATCAACATAACCCTACAGGTTAAAATTTTGATTCGCATCATAATTGAGCCCATAATCAATTGTACCCTTTAGGTACCTCAGAATATGCTTTACAGCAACCAGGTGAACACCTCTGGGATTCGTCACGAACTGGCTCAATTTGTTCACCGCAAAGCAAATCTCTGGTCTTGTGTTCGTTAGGTACATCAAGGACCCAATCATCTGATGATACATAGTGACATCAACCAGATCAAATGAAGCATCACACATAATCTTCAGGCTCGATGCCATAGGTGTGGCCATGGCCTTGCAGTCCATCATCCCGAACCACTTTAGGATCTCTACTGCATACTTCCCTTATCCAAGGAAGATCCCATCTACACTCTGCAACACCTCCATGCCTAGAAAATAGTGCATCATCCCCAAGTCCTTCATCTCGAACTCGGCAGCAAGCTTCCTCTTCGTATTGGCAATCAATCCATCCTCACCTATAACAAACAGGTCATCCACATACAAAACTAGTATCACAGGATTGCCTTCCTCAACCTTGTAGTAAAGGTTGGAATCTGCCTTACTCTTGGTAAATCCCTAACTGGATAGAAAGCTGTCTATCCTACCATACCAAGTCCTAGGAGCTTGCTTCAAGCCATACAACGCTTTCCTCAACTTGCACACATATGACTCTCAGTCATGTGTCTCAAAACCAAGTGGCTTCTCCACATACACATCCTCCTCGACTACACCATTCAATAAAGTTTTCTTGACATCCATCTTGTGTATCTTCCATTTCATCACTGCAGCTAGGAAAAGTACTGATCTGATGGAAGTGTACTCGGCTACAGGAGAAAAAAATTTTTCATAGTCTATTACCTCTTTTTAGGAGAAGCCACGAGTTACAAATCTCGCTTTGTACTTTTCTATGCTGCCATCTACAGCATGCTGGATCTTGTAGATCCACTTGGAAGTTACAAGAAACTTCCCTTCAGGTCTTGGAACTGCATCCCAAACATCATTCTTCATGATCGACTGGTATTCCTCGACCATGGCATCCTTCCATTCTTTCTTTTCCGCTGCTTCTTCATAACTGGAAGTTTTTTTGTTGATAATGTCACAGAGTAAGGCAACATAGCTGGTATGAGATCTAGTCCTCTTCCTTACTCTGTGTTCTTCTTCTGGAATACCATACCTTTCTACATCTTGAATGTGCTCTCTAGCCAATGCGAGTTTCCTCTTGTGAGAGTTCTTCTCACGATGTGGATCTACATGTTCTTGCGAATCTTCAACTTCACAATCTGCTTCTGGAATTGCTTCATTCATGGTGGTGTCTTGAAATCTGGTTTCCTTTGGTTCTTCATGATCTTCAATAGGTGCCTTTCTTTACTTGATGAAAGCTAAGACTTCATCAAATGTTACATCCCTGCTGACATCAATCTTCTTGAACCCTGAAAAGTATATTCTGTAATCCTTCAAGCTTTCACTGCACCCCACAAAGATGCCCTTCTTTCCTGAAGGATCTAGCTTAGTTCTCTTTTCCTTTGGAACATGTGTATATACTGAGCAACCAAATATTTTGAGATGGCTGACTTCAGGTTTCATACCAAAGAAGACCTCTTCTGGTGTCTTGTTGTCCAATATCTTGTGAGGTGTTCTGTTTTGCACATATACAACTGTCCTAGCTGCTTCTACCCATAGGTGCATAGCCAGATCCTGGTCATGCAACATTGCCCGTGTTGCTTCCATGATTGTCCTATTCTTTCTTTCTGCCACTCCGTTTTTTTTTAGATTTTAGGGAGCAATCAACTCCCTCTTAATTCCTGAATCACTACATAACCTTTTGAAATCACCTGTAGTGAATTCTCCACCATTGTCAGATCGGAATGTCTTGATCTTCTTATCAGTTTAATTCCTCAATGTCATCTTCTCATTTATGTTCTTCCCTTCAAATAGCTTGTTCAAGGAATCAAACATATCCTTAGGTGTCCTTAGGGAAGACAGATGGGGTATGAGATAGTCCTTAATAGAATCAGCAATGATTCTCTTGGCTTTGACTAAGTTCCTCTTGTGTAAGGCCTTAGTCTCTTCTCCCTCTGGGACATGAACCTTTTCACTTATGTAGGTGTCCAACTCACTCTCTTGTAGAATTAACCCAATCCTATACTTCCATGCTCAGAAGTTATCAGCCCCTTCAAGCTTATCCTCAAGCTTGGTGTGGTGAGACATCTTAAAGAGTACTTCAAATGAAATAGAAAAGATTTAGGTCTTACCATTTGATTTGCAGAAATCTGGAACTGGAGCTCGATTAGGATTTGTTAGAGAAACCCTAAAAATTCAAACTTTGAATTTCAAACTTCTAGAATGATAGAAAGATGCGCCTTGATGAGCCTATCAAGCTGGTATACTCATAATTTGAAAACTGCAAAGTTTCACCCCTCAAATTTGCTTTTCAAACTTCCAGATTCACTAAGGATGACCCTAAATTAGGGTTTGATATTCCCGGAGCTTCACCCATCCAAAATGTTCGATCTTGGTCTTTAAACTTTGATTTTTCAGAGGATCTTCCAGATATGGTCTCAGATTTAATAAATTCCAACTTTTGCAGAAACCCTAATTTCCAGCTTCACTGGACACGACCTCAAACTAGGGTTTGATTTTCCCGGAGATTCACCCAACCTCAAAGTTTGATCCAAATATCTAAACTTTGATTTTTCCAAGGATCTTCCATCCATGGTCTCAAATTTTGGAAATTCCAACTTTTGAAGAAACCCTAATTTCCCGCTTCACTAGACACGACCCCAAACTAGGGTTTGATTTTCCCGGAGATTCATCCAACCAAAAAATTCGATCCAAATCTCTAAACTTCTAATTTTCCAAGGAGCTTCGAGCCATGGTCTCAAATTTCAGAAATTCCACTTTGTGTGGAAACCCTAATTTTTAGGGCCAAAACTGAAAGTGCTCATAATTGAATTCTGATTGGACAGAAAGATGTGCCTTGCTGAGGAGAGTCAATCTAGCCTCCTTCGTTGCAAGATCTATGGAGAGAAACCCAAAAAACAAGAAGTACTAGCTTCCGCAACTGCATAGTGTCTTCTTCTCAGGTTAGCTCTGATACCATGTTGATTTTTGAGCATCAATTCAATATGATCTAGGATCTTATCCTAGAGAATAACATGTACAACATATCAATCACAAGAAGCAATCACAAGAGGCAATAGACACACAGAGTTTCCTTGGGGAAAACCATAAAGGTGAAAAACCCCAATAACTTCCTTAGAGATAGATATAGCAATGATACAAAACCCAAGCATAAGAGATAGTCTCCTAGTAGCAACTTCTCCTCCTCCACTAGTGCGCCACTCTCCAATGAGTGTATGAGTGAGAAAGTGAATGATTGAATAGAGTGCCTCCCACACTCTATCTATGAGGAAGTTGTATTTTGGTTGTACTTTGGTTGAGCCATTGCTCTCTCTATCTTTGAGGAAGTTTCGGGGTTTTTCACCTTATGGTTTTCCCCACGGAAACTTTGTGTCTCTTGTCTCTCTTGCTTTTTATTCTTGTGATGCTTGTCATGCTTATTGTGATTGTTACGCATTGATATACTGTATATGTTATTCTCTCAGTAAAGATCCAAGAGTATTGTGAATTAATGCTCAAAATTTAACACTGTTTGCTCCACATATTAACAATCTTCTTTGAACCTCGGTCATCCTGATATCATTCTTCCTATAATCTGTCATCCTTGCTTATCACAGAACCTGATGTTTTCAGCTATCTTATGCTTTGTCCATGTGAATTCATCTCTTGACCCCTACAGAACCAATCCTAAAATCCAGATTCATTCAACTTGAGGTGCCTAAACTTTGTGCTCAGTAGTCGATACAAACTTTAGGACTAACAATTAACCTTGGTTTACATTGTTTGGGCATGGTTGACTTTGGTTTAGTTTGTAGGACTTTGGTTGTTTGGTTAACATTGGTTATTTTCGTTGACTTTGGTTATCTAGGCATGGTTGTCTTTGTTTGACTTTTGTTTTTTTGGTTGTCTTTGGTTGTTTGGGCATGGCTGGCTTTGTTTGAATTTAGTTGTTTGTGCATGGTTGGATTTGTTTGACTTTGTTTAGTCATGGTTGAGTTTGTTTGACAAAGATAGACTATATTAATCGATGGTTGGCCATTATTTAGGCATGGTTGACTTTAGTGTATCATCATTCCATATGGTTGCATCATAGTTGACTATGGTGAAATTTGGTTAACCACGGTTCACTATGTTTAGCCATGGTTGATGACATCCCATTGTTGACCACGATAACTTTGGTTAACCAAGATGGTAAATTATTAGTATTATTATTAATTTTAGTATTAATGTTATTATTATTGTTGATATCAATACTACATTAATAATATTATTAATGCTATTAATTTTAATATGATTAATGTTATTAATATTAATATTATTGTTATTGTTATAATATTAATGTTGTTATTAATATCAATATTATTAATAATATTAATATCTTTATTAATATTAAAATTATGTTGTATTATATCATCTAGTTATATTTAAATAGGAATAATGTAAATGATTATTAAGTATTAACCACCTAAGAATACTTCTTTATAAACGTTTTTATCATGGAAATAAAACTTTAAAACAATCATTATCATAAAAAAAATTAAATTCTATTAATACTAACATACATTTATATTTTTAATTTAAAACCTTATTATATATATAAATTTAAGAATATACACTCTATTCATACAATTGTCAAATGTAAATCCTTTTTAAATTAATACTAACATACATTTACTTTTTAATTGAAAACCTTATTATATATATAAATTTAAAAATATACACTATATTCATACAATTGTCAAATGTAAATCCTTTTTAAATGATGTTATATAATCTTTTTTAAATTTTCATATTAATAAGGTTTGGCATTTGATTACGATTTAAGCTCATTGCTATGATTATCATCTTTGAGGAGATTGAGGAAAAATGGAAATGACGTGATCACTTGATACTCCATCAACATCTTGTAGCGTAGTGTGCTCAGACTAATTTTACTCTTCAGACCTTGCTCAAATTTGTGACTTCTCCTTGGCAGGAACCGAAGCTTCTCCAACGCTCCTCTAGTTTTGACCATCGCCGTGACTCTCTAAGTCGGAGCTGGAGCAATCAATGACTACGTTATTTCGCTCTCCAGAACCAGATTTCTTCGGATTTTCTCCTTGTTCTCAGATTTCTTCGAATTTTCTCATTCTTTTCTTCAGTTTAGAGGCTGCTAATTACTTCTCCACGTTTTTCTGCTGCTGCGTGTTAATTTTAAACTCCCAGTCATCGGGTATCACTATAGAGTGGCCTGATAATTCCTTCTTGTTGCTGCTCTTATCCGAATCCTTCTCTGGTATAATGGCAGGATTTTCTATCTCCTTTGCTTTACCCCATAACGCCGCATATAGCCCGCCAACGATCAGAATCGAACCCATGACACTGGATGAAACATTGCAAACAATTTAATTTATAATCAGATGCTTAACACCAAACAACTTTAAATTTGTAAAATTATATGCTTCACACCTTCCCCAATAGTTAATAAGAATTGAGAAGAACTTGTTCTCTTACATTGTTAAAATACTGGGTATAATAAAAAATGCAAAGTATGACTGAGTTCTTAATATTTAAAATTAAAATTTGAACAAATAACTTCACTATTTTATTTGTAAATTGAAAGGTGCAAGGCACATAGAAAAAACCTACAACATATTGCATACATTAAACTTAAATTGTGGAGAAGACAACTAAAACCTACAGCTTATTGCACTCAAACTGTGAAGAAGAAAAGGTACATAGAAAAAGCCTACAACATATTGCATATATTGCACTCAAATTGTCGAGAAGACAACTAAAACCTACAGCTTATTGCACTCAAACTATGAAGAAGAAAGACTATATATCTAACATTATTTCCTACAAATTAATAAAAACACTTCAAAAGTAATTATTTAATAGAATGCAATGGACTAGTGATTGTACTATATTTCTAGACCATTTACACTGCCGAATTAGAAAATAACTTTGAAATATATTATGGATTGTTCTATTACTGTAGGCACTTTACTGATTCCATTTTGTATTTTTCAAATTAAGAATGTAAGTGAATGGATATAAATGAACATTGAAACTATGGTAACAGTTACAATGAATATAGAAATACCAATTAGTAAATCTATTTTTAAGATGAAATACAATAAATTTGTTTATATTGTCAACACACACAAGGGTGATATATGAATCAGTGCAAACACGGACATAAAATATAGAAATATGAAATAGAAAAAACCTGAAAAACAGAAAACATCTGGTTGATTATCTTTTGCAAAACTTCAACATGCTATGTAAAACCATAGTATATGTATATTATTTTGAACTTTTGACTATTAATATGAAAAATAATATAAGGATGTTAGAAGAAAGTGTTATATACATGTTTTCGATAAATAAAAGTTATATATTTTGGAAACTTATTTGATTTCATATATTTAATATTTTTACACCATATTATAATAATATGGGTATGTATGTACCTCTAATAATTCCTCATAGTCAACATAATTTAGTTTTTTTCATTTCATTCTAATTAACATGTCTTGAGAGGTAAGCATTAGCTTGCACCTACCCTCAAGTGTGATAGTAAGAATATCATTTGTCTAGTTAAGGATCCAAGATTTCATTTAAAGACAAAGCATATTGATATCCACAAATAATAAAGGCAACTTTTTATTTATTAAAGACACATAATAAATAAAAGTGTATACACACATTGTACACATTTATTCATACTTATAGGGAATCATTGATCTCTAAACATGGCTATATCATTATAAACATGGCCATATCACTAATTATATAAATATACCATCATATATACTATAGCATGACATAGTCTATATGATAGATCAAGAAAGTAAAACTATCATAATTACTATTTTTATTTTCTTTTTACAGTAAAACCATATTTTATTAATTTTATTTACTAAATTTTAAAAAAATTATTGGTACACTAAATCTAAAGAATATAGAGTTATTCATTATTATTCTAAATAATTAAATTTATAGGTGTTTATATTTTAGAATTTGGGGTGGAATACTATTTATATTTTTTCTAAATTAAAAGAGGATGAGATAAGTGTACTTTCCACTTTAATTTGATAGATGTCCTTTAAAATTCAAAATAACAATTATTAAAAAATAACTGCATAACAATATTATTGTTATTTCATACGTAGATAACCATAATTCATACCAGATAACCATGGTAATAATATTATAAGCATTTTAAATAGTATCATAAATATCACACTATGAAACGAAACGGCGTGAGAATCTGAATTACTGCTGGTTTGCAGGCGTTGCCCTTCTCTTTACTACAATGAAATGCCAACTCATACGGTTGAATGCTTGGATATAGAGTCGATCGGGATCAAGAGAACGCCGCCTATTTATTGGCAGCGGTATTTCACGCAAGACGCGACCCATGAGAGCGATCTTGATTTTGGAAGTACATTCGAAAGTAGAATCTTCCACAGTTCCCTCAAAAATGTTGCCAATTATAATAATCTTTCTCAAATTCTCAGGAGTCCAGTTGGCCGCCAATACATTGTCATATAAAAAAAAGTGGCAGCGTGGCATGAAAAATAGCGTGGGTCTGTCGACTGTCCGCTTGCAGTCTTCGTTAACAGTGAGACAAGTACAGTTGAAGGCATTTATAGCCATTCGGTCGACTGCAGAAAGGACTGGATCGTAAACCTCGATATCATCGACCCATTCAAATGTATCTCGTAATAAAAGCGCAAAAGCGAACTGCATGTGTCTATACTCTAGAATGATCATCATATCAGTTTTAATTTTTGAAATATGTAGGTGTATATATTCCTTATGATGATGATCAAAGTACCAAAATCCTATTTTGCAAAAATAGGGTATTTGTGGTTTTTGTGGTGTATTCATGATTTGTCAAAAGGTTGAAGATACATCCTCTCATATATGCTTGTTCTCATATTTAAGTGAATATATAATGGTCTCCAATGTCGAATATTGTTCAATTTGGAATCAAACCCAGTTTTAACATGGTTTTTTATAAAATTAAGATTTGAAGTGAAGTGCATATCTTCTCACATTTTGAATGATTTCAGAGGACAATGAGTATGTCCAGATGTCTATCGATCATCATCAAGCGTTAGTTGGGAATAGTTCAACCATTAATTTTTCTTTGAAAATAGGCTGCTACAGAACTCTGGTAGTGCACTTTTAGAGAAAAGCAGTGGAAATTCCCAGATTTGATATTTTTGACTTGGATGAAGCTCTAGCGTGGTAGGATTGTATTCAATACTCTATCAAGGATAAAATTGAATGTGGTATGTATCTTGTAGTTGAATATTATCTTCAGTTTTGATTTATTAGATAGTCGAATCAAATCCCTATTAAATAGGATCTAGAAATTAATGTAAATCTATTAGATCCTAATTTTGTGTAGCTAGTTTCCTAAGTTTAGTCTATTTGGATCATTGATCCTTCTCTTATGGATGTGGTTTTTATAAAATGTATATATATTTATTATATGAAGAAAAGATAAGGAGGGGTTCATCCCAAGAGATTGAGAGGATAGGGTTCTGAGTTTCAAAGACATAATTTTATACTCTATTCTTGTAAGTCAATTCTAGCATTTACATCTTTATTGTCATGATTGAAGATTCCAGTGAATGCAATGTTCAGATCGTGTTTTATTTATCTATTCATCTTCCTTACTTCCTATTTGAATGTGATGATCGTTGGTATGGAATATATTAATGGTTATGCCATAAATATTCTCAAGCAGTGAAGTGTTCACTGTAACTGTTTGCAAGGCATAAGCCTCCTTCAAATATTTATTCTTAATTAGAGAGTGTTTTTAATTAATGAATATTTAGATTTTGGATATATCATTAGACCACTTTGTAGAAACCACTTATACTATGAAATGAAAAATTTCACCACTCTAACCATATAAATACATAGAAATTTTGAGGCGATTCATAATCAAATAATGAAATAATATATTGGATCATACAAGAACAAATGATTCATATAAATATTCAAAAATTCCTTCCGAGTTTCAATTACAAACATCATACTAATAAAAAACATCTAAAATGCTTAATGTGAAATTATTCAAAATCATCCATGGATTTTGACACCCCATCAGAATCTACATTTTCTGCAGATGAGGGACTGGATGAAGATGTAGATGTAGATGACCCATATTCTTCTCTATTGTCAATGGGTGCACAATCTGAGTCTACATCTATGCCCGTCATTTCAGATTTCATATTCCTTCGGGATCTACGGCTTGGTTTAAGAGACTCCCATCTTGCAACTTCTTGTTTTGGAAGCAACCTCTTGATAATATCTCTAGTCTTGGATCCAAGAGTGTCTTTCTTTGTCAACTTGAAATCATAAACAAGTATATCAACTTCCTCTAATTTCAAGATGTCAATGCGGCGACGATTTATTTTTTGACCCTTTCTTTTTCTCTTTCTACAAACCTTTTTCCCAACCACCATCTCTTCCATGTACACACCGTCAAATGGGTGTGTATCTGTTGCATACCAATGTACTTCTATTGATACTCATTCTTCATTTTCTTTATTGACCTTCATAACTTTTGCAATCCAGAATGGAAAATTACGTTCATCTTATGTAGCCAAAACTACAATCACGCAACCCTCCTTGATATCTTGTATGGAGTGCCTGTAAAGGTCTTCCATCTCTCGACGCTTTGCGGATGATCTTCAACTAATATACATTTCTCTTTCCTCTACTTGAGAAAACTCAACACCTAGAGGTTCAAAATTTGTTACCTTGTTTTCATTTGATAAAATTTGTGGCCAAGCAAATGGAGAATTCAAATATATATATCCATTTGTAGAGTTTGAAATTATGTCACTCTGCTCCATGAAAAAAGACTCCCACCAAACAGAATCAGTAGCATCAAAGTACTCATATGTATCTTCGATAGACTTTTTGATTTCTTCCAAGCATTGAGAAGAATCAACATCTCTACTATGTCGCCTTGCATTATGAATCTCTGTAGATGATTGCAATAACAATGAATTTGGAGCATACATTTGACGATCTGGGACAAATTTAAGAAATGTCAGACCTGATGAAGGCCCCATTTAGTGCTAGTTGAGTACTTCTTGCTCCACAGTAGCGTTTTTCCATCAATATTTTTTATATGAAATTGATGTTGAAAGCTAATGTCATTAATTTTTTCAATGCACCTTTCTTCCCCATGCGATCCAAACATAAATCTTCGAATGCCAACAGTTTCTTCCAATTTCTATACAATAGGCTCTAGATGGTATGCTTTTCTTATAATTTCAATCAATGATGTTAGGCTCCCGAATTTCTTCCTTCTCAATGTCCTTGCAAAATGGCTGAACATTTGATCAATATGATCATGCGTATGCCCAACAAGAAGGAAACGACCTCAGAAACTGAATTACTCCTGGTTCGCAGGCGTTGCCCTTCTCTTTACTACAATGAAATGCCAACTAATATGATTGAATGCTTGAATATAGAGTCAATCGGGATCTAGAGAATGCCTCCTATTTATTGGCAGTGGTATTTCATGCAAGACGCGACCCATCTGAGCGATCTTGATTTTTGAAGTACAATCAAAAGTAGAATCTTCCATAGTTCCCTTAAAAGTGTTGCCAATTATAATAATCTTTCTCAAATTCTTAGGAGTCTAGTTGGCCGCCAATACATTGTCATATAAAAAAAAGGGGCAGCGTGGCATGATTCTTACAAACACCAAATTATTATACCCAATCGTCACCAAGTTTCCACATAACGATGAAAGTATAAAATTTAATCATTTTAAAAAATTTATAGGATTAAAACACTTATGTTTTTAATATTTTATTTTCTTAGTATTTATTTTTAAATTTGCTTGTTTTAATTTAGTTTTTCTTTATATCTTGATGATGATGATGATGATTAACATCAAGTGAGACCAACTTTGGTAGGTTATTACTTGGTTTGCTTTAAACTTTTGTTCATATGCTCAAAAAGCCTAGAAAGAAGCTTTCCAAGATCACTATAGTTTTGACAAGTGAGGAAGTTAGAAAAGTTTACATTGTAGCAAATACTATGAAACTCATATCTAATGTGGGTGTAAGAAGGACACTCTAAGAGAAAGTGATTTTCATGCTCAAATCTCATAGACTGACAAAGATGGCAAACCCTTTCCTCCCAAGGAGTTTTGGGGAGTAGACCAATGCCCTGTTTCGCTATGGAGCTCATGAGAGTTCGTTCTAAGCTGGGCTATATTCATTTTCTTCTTTGAACTAGTTAGTATCGATAGATAATTCTGATCTTCCAAATTAGGGTTATTGACCTCCTTATAGTATCTTAGTTTTCTCTTGATCGCTAAATTTTCTTCGCACCACAATTTCTCTTTAAAGTGTCATTTTCATCAATGCCCCAATGGTCTAACCAAGCCATTGTATCTTTACACCAAATCCGCTTGAGGCGTAATTGGTTTTGAATTTCAAATTTAAAGCAAGTTTAGGAAGTCTTTCGTTTTCTATGTTATTTATCTTCTGCTTGTAAATCAAGTACCTAATCATAGCCATGCTCTCGATGGGGGAAAGACCCACTTCTAAGAGGAGAATAGGATAAGGTGTGTTGCTTTTAATTTTCAGGTTATAAGTTATAAACCACTTCTGGATTTGCTCAATCTTTCTCCAAGATTCTCTATAAATTTTGCACCCCCATACTTCAAAACTGTATAAGATAACTAGGATGACAAGAGTTTCAAAGAGGAACTTCTTTTTATCCCACATGACCAGGTAGGATTATTTACAATTATTTTCAAGACCAAAATAAGCTTTCCATCCTCCATTAATAATTTTCTCAATGCTATGGTTCAAATTCTAAACACCTTTCTAGTTTATCGATGTAAATTCCAAAAAGGGTAGGGGAGAGGGGGGTCATGCAACATTGCTTAGCTCCAATATTACAGTTTACATCCACTAACGAGCCCTCGTTATTCTTAAACTTCGAAATGACCTTTCCATATAACCTTATCGTGGCAGCTCTCAATTCAAAAGGAACATTAATATCCTCTATCCTATTCCACAGTTTATTTCTCGGCACTGTATCAAAAGATTTTCAAAAGTCCAAAAAGTAACAAAAAAGACCTGACTTATTATTACGACAATCCTCTGCAATGATCCTAAGCGTAATGAGGTGGTCCATGGTTGAATGGTTCCTTCTAAAACCTGCTTGGCATTTATCCCTCTTACCTTACATCTCTAGCCATTCGTTGATATTCTTTTCTAGGATAATACTGTATAACTTGGATAGGATAGGACTAATCATAATGGTCTGATAATTATATGGGTTATTTTTATCGCCGCTTTTGAAAATAGGAATAATGATACTGAGTCCAAGGTGTAGGGAACCCTTTATCAACTACTAAATTAAAGAGTTTGTGGATGTGTAGGATGAGGACAGGCCCCCCAATTTTTAATATTTTTGCTTGGTAGTCTTCAATGTCTTTGGCTTTTCCATTTGTTAATCGTTTAACCCCTAAATCTTTGTCTTCTAATGAGAAAAATTATTTCATTATAAGGAGGGTTTGAATGTTATCTCTAATATCCGAGGATTAGTAAATCTTTTTAAGATAGGAATTCCAATATTTTAAGGCAATCTTATTATCTTCTTTTGTTTTGCGAGTTAGAATTTGCCTCCATAATTTCTTAGAAGTTGCCTTGGAGAGGTGTAAGATATTTTCCTGTCGTTTACTAAGGTAGTGCCTTTTTTTTCCTTTTAATTAGGGTTTTGTACTGATTTATCTTTCCCATTTTTATTGATTTTGCAGTAGCTTGCTTAATTTCTTTTCTCACATTTTTACACTCTTGATCATACCGAGGGTTGATCATATTATCTCTCTTTTTAACGGAGACTTCAATAGAGAAATTGCTAATGGACGACGAGAGGGATGTGGTAAAATTATGGTAGATATTTTCTATGTTCTCCATACTAGATAATGGAAACAAAACATTTTTTAAATCATGGAGAAAAAGGTCGGTTTTATTTTTATCGAAGATCATGTGCTTTTGGAAATGATAATTTTTCTCTTTGGGATATCTACGCATGGAAATATTGAGAGTTATAATTAAAGACTTATGATCAGAGTCAGGCTCATGGTTGTTTAAGATGTCAAAATCCACTAACTTGTTGTATAAAGGGATATCTTAAATAACATACTCTACCACACTACTGCTAAGCCCATGAATACAAGTCATCCGGCTAGAATTTGTCCATTTTTTTAGTCCATTGCAAATGATAAGATCTTGGTTACTACAAAAATTGACTAGCTCCGAACCGAACAAATTTGCACCTAGATCAAGTCAGAACTTCTTTTGTACCAATTAGTTAGCTCAAGGTCTTCGTCTAACCAAAGAGGATTAGGGTTGGAATAATTGCTTAAAAAAATAGATTGGTTACCCAAAGTTCGGGCATTGAAGTCACCCATCAAAAGGGTATTTCATTCCTTCCTTGGACTAGCAATATCATGTTCTAAAGCATTATAAGGACAATTTTTATCTAAATTGTTTTTTTTGTAGGAGTTGGAATTAATAGGGGCAAAATAACAAATGGCTATGTAGGTTTTTTCTTTATTAATGTCTATGATCTCTATCCAAATAAATTGGTTGTAAGGGTCTTTATTATAAGTCCTAACATGAGGGGATATGTTCTTCCTAATGTAGCAGCTTCAATGCCTCTATGACATGAACATTTATTCCATATAGACCAAAGGACATAGTCATCTATATCAGGGACCTTGGATTCCGCATGCTCCCAAGTTTCAACCAGTAATATAATATCAATTTCACTCGGGATCCAACATAAACTGGGGCCTTTTCTCCATGGAAAGCATTGTCATTTCCATGAGATGATCTGGATTGTGTCAAATTGCTATTTATTACTATTTTGGTCTCTATCTTGAATAGTTCAGCTTTCATGTTTCTAATTAATGCCCATTTCCCCTCCTTCTTAGCTTCTTTTAACTTTTGGACCTCATTTCTTAGTTCGGCCTGATCCCGTGGAATGAGGTCTTGATTTATAAATATCCCCAAGCCTTTTAAATTTTAGGTCTTACTAAGTATATCATACTTTTGTTTGGTAGAGCTAACCTAACCCGTAATAGCCTTTATTTATTCTCAATTAATTTTCCAGACCTTGTTGCTTCGGTGAGACCAATAGTTTCAATTTGTAATCTATTGTGAAGTTTTGTCTTGACAATGGCTAATGTATCCTCTTCTACCTCCTCTTTTATACAAAAAATTATAAGGTTCAGATATATTTTGTTACGCTCGTGGTCTAAAACTATCAACTTATTCATTTCCTCTTTAATGGGTTTGATATCTAATTTACCTTCTATATTATTTAGGGTTAGGCTGTATTTTATTTTTTCCTTTAACTCTTTAATCCTATCTTTTAACTTAAGATTTTCTACCGTAGGTGCATCTTCTTGTTCAGGTGTTTTTTGCGATTGCATGTAGTCTAATCTCCATTGTCTCTACCTTGTTCTCTAATTTTTTTATTATCTTATCATCTATTTTTTTTGGATCTCTTCTTCAAATAATGTAAATTTATTATCGATCATTGCTTTTAACTCTATTTGGAGTTTTTAACTTTCACAACAGAGATTCACCGAGGGTTTTCACCTTAAAGCTTCACCTAATGTTTCACTGCAAGTTTCCACAATTTCACAGGTTTAACCCAAATAAGGGTTTTCACTTTAGAGCTTCACCAAATGTTTTCATCCACGGTTTTCACCAAGGGTTTTCAATGAAAGAGCAAGTTTCCACAATTTCATAGGTTTAACCCAAATAAGGGTTTTGGGTACCCACACGAAGCTGGTACCCAAAATAACCGCACCAACAGTGCGTGAACGGAAAAAACAAAATGACGCGCATGCGCCTCCAAAGGTGCATACACGTCGCTGCTTTGGCAATGCCGGACATCCACATGGTTCAACCCATGTGTACAAAAGGGGTGTGCACGCGCCTTTGATGCGTACACAAAAAATGGCGTGCATGCGTCAATGGCACGTGCACGCCTCTGTTTTTTTATAAAAAAAAACAGAGCTCATGGGTTTGTCATTTTCAATAGACCCGTGAGCTCACTCTCCAACCCGCGAGCGCACTGTGCAACCCCGCGAATGCGGCTTCAAGCAACCAAATCCATATCAACACCAAGAAATCGCCCCTGCACCACGGTGCCGTCAATTTCTCCAGGTAGGTGCTCCTCAAAGCACAAATTTGTGTTTATTTTTGTTTTTGTTTTTTTTTTTTCTATTTGAATTTTAATTTCTAAAAAAATTTACAATCCATTAAAAAACCAAGGAAATTTAATTGCAGGACATCTAAACCTAACAAGATGTCAGACACACCTGAACCATCCAATGAAACCAATGAAACCTGACCTCCAGAAGACAATATGGGAACCGACAATGAACCGAATGAAAACCCCGAAGATCAATTACACCAAGACTTAAATCAATTAAGGGCACTAAGTATTGAATTGAACAGTACCAAGGAACCCTCTCAGGTTTCCTTGGCTTCATCACTTCAAAAAATTATTGAATCAATCAGTATTGCACATAGTGAGATAACAAACTTGAGCCAATACAAGCCTCGAATGAGGGAACACTACTCCACTAGGTTGTCCAAAGAGCAGATAAAAGACCCCAACATCACCAAAGCCCAGTTGTATAGCAAGTTCATAGTTCCCTCGATGGGACAGCCTCCAGCTGTGACAAGGCCTCGGGTTTGCATGGACTGTTGCATTTACCAGCCATGGACAGATAACTGGAGAAAGAGGTGGTTCATGGTCTTTGACAGGCCCTTGTGCAACAATTTGGAGGTTCCACATTATTTCCTTCAGAAATTGTGGGATGAGTTTGAGCTAGGGTACCATGTCAACTATTTTGACATCACTGAGTTTCAAGGTGTCGGTCTTGGCTCTACCCAAGATCGACCTCGGGTGCACCACAACCCACTTAGAGGACCTCCTGCACCCAGGAGAGAGCCAAACCCCCCTCCTCAGCCACCCGGGTTTGGTAGCGGCCTAGATGAGATTCATGACTCCGTCAGACGTGCCACACATGACTTGCTCAGACATACCAAATTTGTGGACATGTTTTCCGAGAGCCAGGAGGACATCGATGAGACACAGACAATTGCACAGTCTGCAGGTGGTGGCCGGGACATGATGGGTATAGGTGGAACCCAAGCAAGGCCTTCTAGTTCTGCTGGAACAAAGGCACATCCTTGTTCTCACTGTGGTCATTCTTGCCATGGTGATACGCAGTAGGATGCCACAGGGAGCTTCATGGATTAGGTTTGCTATTGTTTTATTTAATGTTCAAGTATTTGTTGTATTTTATTTGATATCGTATTGTTTAATATATTTAACTTTGAATTACACATTGTTGAATTTTTTTTTTTTAATGTTCAGTTATTCGAGGCCGGGTATCCATCCCCCAGGTGGGAGGATGTCGGTTCCTTTGACCTCGATGGAGCCATGGCGGCAGCAGAGGAGATCGCGGCACCATACACACAGGTTAATTCTTTACTTTGAATAATTAGATCCAGTTACGAGTAATTTGTGTTCAGTAATTACAAATTAATTAGCGCTAAGTAATTACCATATTATCATCGTATTTTACAGTTCTGTTTATAATATTGTCTAATTTATTTGAGAGCTATAAATTCGTATAATTCCACCCCAAAAAAATGAAACCTTATAAAACATGAAAACCTAAGAAAACTATAAACATTTGTCCATGTTCACTTTAGGCATCGTAGACCTCTGATGATTATACAAATGGGAGAGAAATTTCCAAAATATGTCATTCTTACTTGACCAATGATGAACCCACAGCTAGGGTTTTGGTGATGCACGTAGTGTCCTTCATCCTTAGACTACCATCCAATGCTTGCTTGCTCTTCCTGTGCTTGACAAATGCCATGTGTGTTATTGTTTCTTTTCCATTTGTCACCATGTCATCCAAGTTATCTATGCCATGTACTCTCCTTGTCCAAATCATCTTCAAATGACCACAGTATGGGTCATTTGACTCTTGGCTCAATAGGTGTGCCAATTGATCCAATGCCCATCACTTTGTCCACCAAATCAACCTTTGTTTCCATGCCTTTATGCCATGTGTTCTTAAAGCTTAAACTTTGAGAATATATTACCATGGTAATTATCACTTTCCCTCGTATTCTACTAATAGGTTCTTCTAAAGGTAAAGGTGGTCAAATCACTTATATGCTTCTGCTAACTTTGTTGCATCAATTGAGTTCACTAAGATGTTGTACTTGTAACTTTTGCATCTACCGAGACCAATAGGAAAACTGTTTATTGCTATGAATTTTCACTGCATTGTGTAAAACTCTTGGGAAAAAGAGAATCATAGTGGCCAAGCTTCTAGAAATTCAAGAACCTGATGTTTCTCATGTCCTTATTACCCTAGTTTATTATCACGGGATTTCCAATTTATTCTAATACTTGAGACTGAAAGTAATCATACTACTACTCCTAGAACATGCTATCAGGAAAGACATATAAACAACGTAAAACAACTTATCACATGTATTGTCACTAAAGTTTTTGAAAATGATGTAAGGCCCATAAGGAAGAGCGATAATCTTACAAATATGGTCTATGGGGCCTTGCTATTATCTTGATTCAAATACAACTTGATAAAATATTTGGCATCAAGAATACTCATTTAACTCATTTCACTCAAGATTTCTTTGATTTCAATCAAGTGATATCATTCTGACAACATAGCTATTCAATCAAGAACACATAATTACTCATTCAATGCAAAAGAACATGGCACATTCAAGCTTGTAAGTAAGTTAATCATGAAAAAGATTTCTTGTTCTTCCTTTTTTCTAACGATCAACACTCTAAATTGTATTAAATAACATGCACACTAACTTAACTGCTATTTAGCACCTCTTTGCAAATTGAGACAATGCGATGCCATTTTATTTGATGATGTAAATGTTATGGAAATAAAGGGACTGAAGATCCTCACTCTAGGGATGCAAATAATTTTCCACTGGGTGAATCAAGCTTGTAGGAAACTACAAATCTATAAGAACACATCAAAACCTAGGAACTCTTCATCAAGAACCCAAACACATTACATAGGTTTCCAATTAAAATTTGTAAATGGACAAGAATTCCATTCGCTTATAAGGCACTGCACATCTCTTTAGGGCAAAAGGAAAATCTCACCTACTCATGGGGATGACTCTAGAAAAGAAAAATCTCACCATGTCACCTTTTATTCCTTCTCACCTTATTTAATTTTAATTTCATGCCATGCCACCTTCTATCCCTTCAGAATATTGAATATCATCTAACTTGAATATAAATGAATTACAATCATGTTTTTTAAGTACCATCATTGTCATTGTCATTTTCATTGTGCTTAATATTGTTAATATTGTTTTTATAAATTCAATCTAAAAATTGGAGTGTTCGCATAGGTGTCCGCGAGCTCCAGCGACCAACCACCGCCACCGGGGACCAGCAGTTCTCCACGTGCGTAGGTATCGTGTGTATTAAAGCATAAATTTAATTTCAAATACGATGAATTTTCTGTGTATATTTATATTTTTGTATATTAAACTATGAGGTTATAAATGTGTATGCAGGTGCGAGTACCTCTGCTTGCCAGTGCCGTTATTCCTCCCTCCCCGACCTTTCATCCACCCTATATGCTAATTGTATCCCTTGGCATACATGCCCCATTCCCAAACCCCTTCCATCCAGCCCTCCCCCCCTCCTATATAGCACCACGGTTCCATCCAGCTCCCCCTTACGTATCATATCAAGCTCCACCTCCGTATTAGTTTCCCATGTTCCCACCCTCCCCCATACGACCACAGCACACCACCCATCCACAATCACCCATCCCTCTACCGCAACACAGACCTCACCCCCCTTCACATTCCCCCACCACACTCCTTCCCCTTCCAGGGTTCCCCAATCCATAGTACAGCCAGTTGGGGTTTATAGCCCTAGACATCCATCTCCACTTCGCCCACCCCAGTCCATGCCTCCTCTGACCACCCCCCCTTCTTCCACTGTTCCGCCTAGTGGTGTAGCCACCATCGATGTGGCTACATCCTCCCCTTTACCATCCACCCTAGCATCAGAGTAGGCTATCCAACCGACTGTTCCATCCACCAGCCCCAAAGACCTGCCAATTTTGTTCATGGTGAGATTGACTAGTTTATGAAAATATCATTCAATTTTAACGGAAAATACTATATGCATCTAGTTTTAGCATTGATATGATTGTTCTAAATGTTGTAGGGTGGCATTGCCGATAGACTTGGATCGCGGAGGAGGGAGACCCCCTCACGACTTACAGTATCGCATGCGGTGAGTTATCCAAGATTTGAAAACTATTTTTATTTTGAAATTATGTTTTATACTTGTATAATTGCCAGGAAAAGTTGACATATTATTGTTTTCATTTCAGGGCTCAAGGGGACGTGCTCAAATACGCCGAAAGGACCCAGCTTCCTCTAGCACGAAGAAGAGGAAGATCGATTTTGGAGATGCACCTGGGAGCTCCGAGGGTGGGTAGGAGGATTAAGAGACCCTCCTATGTACACTAGCCACGATGTGGCATTTTTGGCACGAGTTGCCATATTTTGTATAGGGCACCATGGGCCATATTTTGTATAGGGCACGAGTTGTCATTTTTTGTATGGGGCACGAGTTGCCATTATATAGACGCTGGAAACGATGTTCCATTTTTCCAAAAAGTGTACATGATTGGATCATTTTTGCATATTAATAGATGGATCTACACTTGTGTATATGAGTTTGTCTTTGATTACAGTTCTGCATACATGATTTTGTCTTTGATAAGAATGTTATGGAAAAGTTTTCACATACATATAGATGTTATTTCTAGACACCAAGTGACCTCAATATGAGTCCCTTGTATTTGAATGGGTCTTGAATCTTTTCCTTTCAGCAACAACATACCTAACCAACCAAACTGAGTGATATTTACATTAAAAAGTGTTGTGACTTTAGGGATACAAAAAAATATATAGCATAAGCAAAATCATCTCCCACTTCCAATCATGGGCCAAAATATTCCTCAAAGTCCTCTTGATATATGAAAATAAACCCTAGGTAATTTGTATCCGATATAAATAAATTAGGAATGTACCCAAGCCTAAGAGCCCATCTCTCCTATAACTACACCCTTAGAGACAACTCCCCCACCTTTTTACCATGAAATATTCCAACAAGAGCATGGGAATCCATTCCCACCACCTCATGCATTTTGATATCCTTTCCTAGGACTAGCCTCATAAGAGAGATTTTATGTTTTACACACTTCTTCCTCTTCATTTTGACACTACCAACATCATTTACCTGCATCCCTTTGTTGGCTTCACCTTTATCATTATGAACATGCTTTAAAGAATTGTCTCCTCCATCTCTAACCTTCAACCAACTGCCATCCTTTTCCAAAACAACCCTTCCATCCTCGAGATCTATAGGATTTACCCTTGGACTTACTAGGTCCATAACCACTTCATATACAACACCTAAAATAATTTGATTATCCTAAATTAATCCATTTGAAATAGGACCCTCGCCACATATATAATTACTAGTCTATCACGATCCACAACTCTCATCTATGGATCATAGTGTTAATTGCCTGTTATTTGAATGGTTATTATTTCACAAATTTGTCTTAAGCAATTACACACAACACATCCTAAATGTTTATGGTTTATTGAATAAATGTTTACAATCATCTAATCATTTACATTCTAGAAGTTACCAAAGCTGCGCAAGTGGTTTACTGATTTTATTTCCAGCGCATCTTTTTATATTTATATGCTCATGGATCATATGGTAAAACATTTAATTAATTAAGTTTGTGAGGATAAGAGTTCAGCCATCTTTATTGAAGTGATTCAAATCACTCCAACTTAGTTGGACCCTTAATAGATTGGGTGACACCCTTTTGCAAAGATTTTACTCTCTCCACGAGGGTGTCATTCAATAATCACTCGTAAACTAATAACTATAACCTTGAATTATTAGATAATATCATTTGTGGACAATTTTGGGAAATAAGCCAGCATGTTTTAATGTGAATTTTGATTCTACAACATTATGGTTCATTGTTGATTTAAGTTTTGTGAATATCTTTATTTATCCATGAATGATGTTTCATTTTACACATGAACAAATATTTATTTCTAAAAGGTGTATATTTGATTAATTCACTTGCAACTTTATGAATTAAGCACTCACATGGGACTTTAACTTAATGGAAAACACATCTTAATATTCAAACAAGTTTGAAATCCTAAGACCTTTTCTCCAACCTTGATCTAGAAGCCTCCTTTGGCCTAAAACTTGGGAAAATCTTTGTTGATGTGACAGTGGCAATCATCTTCGGAAGTCACACTTGTAGCATTAGAGGATTAGGACTTTGCCACTTGGGTTTTGAAAACAAGATGCAACACAATGCACTAGCATTTATGGATGATAGATATAGGGAGCGCATGCATGCACCATCCTCCATTAATTTCTAGCTTAGATGTTTTTCCTAAATTAGTAGTTCAGTTCTAATTCTGCATTTTTCGTTTTATTTAGTTTTGCATGCACAGTGAGATAGTGCAGTTCCCTAGGCACTCATACATGAGGATTACAGTCTGAGTTAAGGGGGTCATGTCTCTAGGAGGATACATGCTTTCATGCCTCAGATAATCCTAGTACAGGTGCACTTAGTTGGCCCATTTATCCATGCAAACAAGGACCTCTAGATTTAGAGTCTTACACTCTTAGGATACCCAAACCCTATAACTAAACCATCTTCTTCATCCTCACCCTCACCATCACCATCACCATCACCATCACCATCAACATCTTTATCGTCACCACCATCTTCATCATCATTATTATCTCTAACTCTAACCCTAATTCAATTTCCTTCTATAACTCTAGCCCTAACCCTCACCCAAACCCTAGCACTAAACCATCTTCTTCATCCTCACCATCACCATCACCATCATCATCAACGTCTTCATCATCACCACCATCTTCATCATCATAATTAACTCTAACTCTAACCTTAATTCAATTACCTTCTATAACTCTAGCCCTAACCCTCACCCAAACCCTAGCACTAAGCCATCTTCTTCATCCTCACCATCACCATCACCATCAACGTCACCATCATCATCATGTCTTCATCATTAACACCATCTTCATCATCATTGTTAACTCTAACTCTAACCCTAATTCAATTTCCTTCTATAACTATAGCCCTAACCCTCACCCAAACCCTAGCATTAAACCATCTTCTTCATCCTCACCATCACCATCAATGTCTTCATCATCACCACCATCTTCATCATCATCATTAACTCTAACTATAACCCTAACTCAATTTCTTTCTATACCTATAGCCCTAACCCTCACCCAAACCCTAGCACTAAGCCATCTTCTTCATCCTCACCATCACCATCACCATCACCATCATCATCGTGTCTTCATCATTAGCACCATCTTCATCATCATTGTTAACTCTAACTCTAACCCTAATTCAAGTTCCTTCTATTACTCTAGCCCTAACCCTCACCCAAACCCTAGCACTAAACCATCTTCTTCACCATGACCATGACCATCACAATCACCATCAATGTCTTCATCATCACCACCATCTTCATCATCATCATTAACTCTAACTCTAACCCTAATTCAATTTCCTTCTATAACTCTAGCCCCAACCCTCACCCATACCCTATCACTAAACCATCTTCTTTATCCTCACCATCACCATCAAGGTCTTCATCATCACCACCATCTTCATCATCATCATTAACTCTAACTCTAAACCTAATTCAATTTCCTTCTATAACTCTAGCCTTAACTGTCACCCAAACCCTAGCACTAAACCACCTTCTTCATCATCATCATCACCATCACCATCACCATCATCATCAACGTCTTCATCATCACCACCATATCCATCATCATCATTAACTCTAACTCTAACCCTAACTCTAACTCTAACTCTAGGTTCCTCATCAACATTTCCATCATCGTCATCTTCTCCATCGTCATCATCTTCATCACCATCACCATCACCATCACAATCATGATCAACGTCTTCATAATCATCACCATCATCATCATCATACGTGGCCAGCAGACGATTTTGTAGAGTTGACCCCCGTATGCAAAAATTGCACACTCCCTCACTGAGCAAAACCCTAGTTTCCAAGATGGACGTACAAGATGGCACCAGGGCCACAGGACCAGAGGAGAGGGGAACCCCGGGCACTGTCCTGACGTCCTGAATCCAACGGAGTCGACGGTTTGTCAATCGAAGTGACGGTCATCATTCTATGGCTCGTTCTATCTCGCATCCAAAAGGCCTTCAGGGACTCCTCTTGGATAACTGCCGGGGGCATAGAAGTCCAACCGTGCAGTAAAACCTGGTTCCGGGGAGTCCTACAGGTGTGTCTAGGAAGGTTTCGGTTGGGGACGCTAGCCATAAGTGCCTGGCTGACGATTTTGCAGAGTTGACCCCCGTGTGCAAAAATTGTACACTCCCTCACTGAGCAAAACCCTAGTTTCCAAGATGGACGTAAAAGATGACACCGAGGCCAAAGGACACTAGGAGAGGGGCACCCCTGGCACTATCCTGGCATACTGAATCCAACAGAGTTGACAATTTTTCAATCGGAGCCACGGTCGTCATTCTATGGCTCGTTCCGTCTCACATCCAAAAGGCCTTTAGGGACACTTGCTGGATACCTGCCAAGGACATATAACTCCAACCGTGCAGCAAAACCTTGTTCTGGGGAGTCCTGCAGGTGTCTAGGAAGGTTCTTGCTGGGAATGCTCGCCATAAGTGACCGGCGGACGATTTTGTAGAGTTGACCTCCATGTGCAAAAATTGCACACTCCCTTACTGAGTAAAACCCTAGTTTCCAAGATGGACGTACAATATGACACCAGGGCCATGGGACCGAAGGAGAGGGGCACCCTTGGCACTATCCCAGTGTCTTGAATCCAATGGATTCAATGGTTCGTTGATCGGAGCCACGGTCATCATTCTATGGCTTGTAGCGTCTTGCATCCAAAAGGCCTTCAGGGACACCTGCTAGATACCTGCCGAGGACATAGAACTCAAATTGTGCAGCAAAACTTGGTTCCGAGGACTCCTGTAGGTGTGTCTAGGCAGGTTCCGGCTAAGAACACTAGCCATAAGTGCCCGACGGACGATTTTGCAAATTTGACCCCCGTGTGCAAAAATTGCACACTCCCTCACTTAACAAAACAATAGTTTCCAATATGGACGTACAAGACAACACCGGGGCCATGGGACCGGAGGAGAGGGGCACCCCTGGCACTATCCTAGCGTCTTGAATCCAACCGAGTTGACGGTTCATCGATTGGAGCCACGGTCGTCATTCTATGGCTTGTTCCATCTCGCATCCAAAAGGCCTTCAGGGACACCTGCTGGATACCTGTCGAGGGCATAGAACTCCAATCGTGTAGCAAAACCTGGTTCCTGGGAGTCCTGCAGGTGTGTCTAGGTAGGTTCTGGCTAGGAATGCTGGCCATAAGTGCCCGACGGACGATTTTGCAAAGTTGACCCCCGTGTGCAAAAATTGTACACTCCCTCACTGAGAAAACCCTAGTCTCCAAGATGGACATACAAGATGACACCGGGGCCCTGGGACTGGAGGAGAGGGGCACCCGTAGGACTATCTCGACATCCTGAATCCAACAGAGTCGACGGTTCGTCGCTTGGAGCCATGGTTGTCATTCTATGGCTCGTTCGGTCTTGCATCCAAAAGGCCTTCAGGGAAACCTACTGGATACCTGTCGGGGGCATAGAACTCCAACCGTGCAACAAAACCTAGTTCTGGGGAGTCCTGTAGGTGTGTCTAGGCAGGTTCCGGCTGGGAACACTGGCCATAAAATCCGGACGGACAATTTCGTAGAGTTGACCCCCATGTGCAAAAATTGCACACTCCCTCATTGAGCAAAACCCTAGTTTCCAAGATGGACGTTAAAAGATGACACCAGGGCCACGAGACCAGAGTAGAGGGGCACCCCTGGCACTATCCCAATGTCGTGAATCCAATGGAGTCAACGGTTCATCGATCAGAGCCACGGTCGTCATTCCATGGCTTGTTCCGTCTCGCATCCAAAAGGCCTTCAAGGACACCTGCTGAATACTTGCTGGGGGCATAGAAGTCAAATCATGCAGCAAAGCCTGGTTCTAGGGAGTTCTACACGTGTGTCTAGGTAGGTTCTGGCTAGGAACGCTAGCCATACCTACCCGGTGGATGATTTTCCAAAGTTGACCGCCATGTGCAAACACACTCCCTTACTGAGCAAAACCCTAGTTTCCAAGATGGACATACAAGATGACACTGGGGCCACGGGACCGGAGGAGAGGGGCACCCATGGCACTATCCCAGCATCCTGAATCCATCGTAGTCGACGGTTCATTGATCAGAGCCACGGTTGTCATTCTATGGCTCATTCCATCTAGCATCCAAAAGGCGTTCAGGGACACCTGCTTGATACCTGCCTGGGGCATAGAACTCCAACCGTGCAACAAAATCCAGTTTTGAGGAGTCTTGCAGGTGTGTCTAGGGAGGTTTCGCCTGGGAACGCTAGCCATAAGTGCCCGGAGGAGGATTTTGCAAAGTTGACTCCAATGTGAAGGCCATCCAAATTTTCTCAAGGGGGCTGTTTCTCATCCGAAGGCCCCCAGGCGTGCGTGGCCACCGTGGACAGGTCCACAATGGCCATGTGTACCTGTGGGAGGCGACAGAATCCAATTATGCTCACCGGTTTGGGTTCCGTGGCCCCGGGGCAAATCCTCCAAGTGTCCCTGAATGGCCCTGGGGTGCCCGACTAGAATTCCCATAGCACCCGAACCGTGGCTTGGTTCATGAATCTGTCGATTCTGGTGGATGTGCGATGCTGCGTTTTAGCTAGGGGACCCCCCACACCATCCCCTGAAGACCCGAAAGCAGTGCCAGCGAGCCATCTCCAGAGCTAGGGTTTTGCTCAGTGAGGGTCATTCCAAATTTGCTCAAGGGGGAATTTCTCATCCAGAGGCCCCTGGGTGTGCGTGGACACCGTGGATAGGTCCACAATGGCCACGTGGACATGTGGGAGGTGACAGAATCCAAGTCCTCTTGCCGGTTTCGGTTTTGTGTCCCTGGGGAAAATCCTCCAAGTGTCCCTGAACGACCCGGGGTGCCCGACTAGAATGCCCATAGCACTCGAACCGTGGCTCGGTTTGTGAATCCATTGATTCCAGTGGGTCTGGGATGTCGGGTTTTAGCTACAGGACACCCTACAGTGTCCCCCCAAGACCCGAATGTGGTCCCAACTAGCCATATCCGGAGCTAGGGTTTTGCTCAGTGAGGGCCATTCCAAATTTGCTCAAGGGGGGCATTTCTCATCTGGAGGCCCCCGGGCGTGTGTGGCCACCATGGATAGGTCCACAATGGCCATGTGGACCTGTGGGAGGCAACAAAATCCAATTCCGCTCGTCAGTTTGGGTTTCGTGGCCTCATGGAAAATCCTCCAAGTGTCCCTGAATGGCCACGGGGTGCCCGACTAGAATGCCCGTAGCACCCAAACCATGGCTCGGTTCATGACTCCGTTGATTCTGGTGGGTTTGGGATGATAGGTTTTAGCTGGGGGACCCCCCACAATGTCCCTCAAAGACTTGGAAGCGGTGCGAATGGGCCATCTCTGGAGATAGGGTTTTGCTCAGTGATGGCCATTCCAAATTCGCTAAAGGGGTGCATTTCTCGTCCAGAGACCCCCGGGCATGCGTGGCCACCGTGGATAGGTCCACAATGGCCACATGGACCTGTGGGAGCCAATAAAATCCAATTCTGCTTGTCGGTTCGGGTTCTGTGGCCCCTGAGCAAATCCCCAAAGTGTCCCTGAATAGCCATCACTGAGCAAAACCCCGACTCCGGAGATGGCCCATTGGCACCGCTTTTGGGTCTTTGAGGCACGCCATGGGGGGTCCCGTAGCTGAAACCGGCTGTCTCAGACCCACTGGAATCAATGGATTCACGAACCGAGCCACAGTTCGGGTGCTACAGGCATTCTAGTTGGGCACCGCAAGGCCGTTCAAGGACATTTGGAGGATTTGCCCCAGGGCCACAAAACCCAAACCAGCGAGCGGAATTGGATTCTATTGCCTCCCATAGGTCCATGTGGCCATTATGGACCTATCCATAGTGGCCATGCATGCTCAGGGGCCTCCGGATGAGAAATGGCCCCTTTGAGCAAATTTGGAATGGTCCTCACTGAGCAAAACCCTAGCTCTGGAGATGGATTGTTGGCACCGCTTTCGGGTATTCGGGGGATGCTATAGGGGGTCCCCTAGCTGAAACCCGGCATCCCAGACCCACCGGAATCGACGGATTCACAAAATGAGCCACAATTTGGGTGGTATGGGCATTCTAGTCGAGCACCCCGGGGCCGTTCGGGGACACTTGGAGGATTTGCCCCAGGGCCACAAAACCCAAACCGGCGAGCGGAATTGGATTCTGTCACCTCCCATAGGTCCACATGGCCATTGTGGACATATCCATGGTGGCCATGCATGCCAGGGGGCCTCCGGACGAGAAATGACCCCATGAGCAAATTTGGAATGGCCCTCACTGAGCAAAACCCTAGCTCCGGAGATGGCCCATTGGCACCGCTTTCGAGTCTTTGAGGCACGCTGTGGGGGCACCCCTAGCTGAAACCCGCCATCCCAGACCCATCAGAATTGACGGATTCCCAAATTGATCCATGGTTCGGGCGCTACGATCATTCTAGTCGGGCACCCGAGGTCGTTCAGGGACACTTGGAGGATTTTCCCCGGGGCCACGGAACCCAAACCGTGGCTCTGATCGATGAACCATTGACTCCGTTGGATTCAGGACACCGGGATAGTGCCAAGGGTGCTGCTCTCCTCCAGTCCTGTGGCCCTGTTGTCATCTTGTACATCCATCTTGGAAACTAGGGTTTTGCTCAGTGAGGGAGTGTGCAATTTTTGCACACGGGGGTCAACTCTGCAAAATCATTTGTCGGGCACTTATGGCTATCATTCCCAGCCCTAGCCTACCTAGACACACCTACAAGACTCCTCGGAACCAGGTTTTGCTGCACAGTTGGACTTCTAGGCCACAACAGGTATCCAATAGGTGTCCGTGAAGGACTTTTGGATGTGAGACGGAACGAGCCATAGAATGAAGACCAAGGCTCCGATCGATGCACCATCGACTCTGTTGGATTCAGGACGCTGGGATAGTGCCAAGGGTGCCCCTCTCCTCCAGTCCCGTGGCCCCAGTGTCACCTTGTAGGTCCATCTTGGAAACTAGGGTTTTGCTCAGTGAGGGAGTCTGCAATTTTTGGACACGGGGGTCAACTTTGGAAGATCATCCACCGGGCACTTATGGACATTGTTCCTAGCCGGAACCTGCAGGACTCCCGGGAACCAGGTTTTGTTGCATGGTTGGACTTCTATGCCCTCGACAAGTATTTAGCAGGTGTCCCTAAAGGCCTTTTGGATGCCAGAAGGAACGAGCCATAGAATGACGATCACAGCTCCGATCGAAGAACCGTCAACTCCATTGGATTCAAGATGCTGGGATAGTGCCAGGGGTGCCCCTCTCCTCCGATCCTGTGGCCTCGGTGTCACCTTGTAGGTCCATCTTGGAAACTAGGGTTTTGCTCAGTGAGGGAGTGTGCAAAAATTGCACACAGGGTCAAATTTGGAAGATCATCCATTGGGCACTTATGGCTAGCATTCCTAGCTTGAACCTACCTAGACACACCTATAGGACTCCCTGAAACTAGGTTTTGCTGCATGGTTGGGCTTCTATGCCCTCGACAGGTATCCAGTAGGTGTCCCTGAAAGCCTCTTGGATGCGAGATGGAATGAGCCATAGAATGACGACAGTGGCTTCGATCGACGAACCATCGACTCTATTGCATTCAAGATGCCGGGATAGTGCTAGGGTTGCCCCTCTCCTTTGGTCCTGTGGCCCGGGTTCCATCTTGTACATCCATCTTGTAAACTAGGGTTTTGCTCAGTGAGGGAGTGTGCAATATTTTCACACGGGGGTCAACTTTGGAAGATCATCCACCGGGAACTTATGGCTAGTGTTTCTAGCCGGAATCTGCCTAGGCACACCTCCAGGACTCCCCGGAACTAGGTTTTGCTGCACGGTTTGACTTCTATGCCCCCGGCAGGTATCCAGCAGGTGTCCCTGAAGGCCTTTTGGATGCGAGACTGAACGAGCCATAGAATGACGACCGTGGCTCCGATCGATGAATCGTCATCTCCATTGGATTCAAGACACCGGGATAGTGCCAGGGGTACCCCTCTCCTCCGATCCTGTGGCCCTGGTGCCATCTGGTAGGTCCATCTTGGAAACTAAGGTTTTTCTCAGTGAGGGAGTGTGCAATTTTTGCACACGGGGGTCAACTTTGGATGATCATCCACCAAGCAGGTATGGCTAGCATTCCTATTCGGAACCTACCTAGACACACCTGTAGGACTCCCTGGAACCAGTTTTTACTGCATGGTTGGACTTCTATGCCCCCGACAGGTATCTAGCAGGTGTCCCCAAAATCCTTTTGGATGCGAGACGCTACGAGCCATACAATGATGACTATGGCTCTGATCGATGAACTGTCGACTCTGTTGGATTCAGGACATCGGGATAGTGCCAGGGTTGCCCCTCTCCTCTGGTCCCATGGCCACGGTGCCATCTTATTGGTCCATCTTGGAAACTAGGGTTTTGCTCAGTGAGGGAGTGTGCAATTTTTGTACACGGGGGTCAACTCTGCAAAATCGTCTACCAAGCACGTATGATGATGATGATGGTGATGATGATGAAGACATTGATGATGATGGTGATGGTGATGGTGATGGTGATGAAGATGATGATGATGGAGTAGATGATGATGATGGAGATGTTGATGAGGAACCTAGAGTTAGAGTTAGAGTTAGAGTTAGAGTTAGGGTTTGGCTGAGGGTTGGGGCTAGAGTTATAGAAGGAAATTGAATTAGGGTTAGAGTTAGAGTTAATGATGATGATGAAGATGGTGGTGATGATGAAGATGTTGATGGTGATGGTGATGGTGATGATGAAGAAGATGGTTTAGTGCCAGGGTTTGGGTGAGGAATAGGGCTAGAGTTATAAAAGGAAATTGAATTAGGGTTAGAGTTAGAGTTAACAATGATGATGAAGATGGTGATAATGATGAAGACATGATGATGATGGTGATGGTGATGGTGATGGTGATGGTGATAGTGATGTTGATGGTGATGGCGATGATGAAGACGTTGACGATGGTGGTGATGGTGATGGTGATGATGAAGAAGATGATGATTATGGAGATGTTGATGAGGAGCCTAGAGATGATGTTGGTGATTATGATGACAAGTCCCTCTAAGTGTTTATCTATAGGAATAAAGCATCAATCTCCAACCATAAATGAGCATGTTTTAAAATATATTAGTGGAAACCCTAGTTTGATGACATGATGCTTGGATAAGGGAAAAAACCCAAAATATAGATAGATTTGGCTGAGCATTGAGCATGGGGAACCAAATCTATGAAAAAGGTTGGGGATATAAGTGTTTTTTGGGTTATAAGAGCATGGGGAACGAAAACCCTAAACCAACATAATCATCATAATATAAGAGTTTTTTGGGTTGGGGATATACCTCAAGGTAACCAAAACATGAAAAAGGTTTGGGTGGACACAAAACTAAAGAGAGAGAAACTAAAGAGATATTTGATCGATAAGGAATTTCACAGTTCCCCAATGCTTTTCTCAAGTATAGATCTCAAAAATACCACCCTTGAAACTTTATGATAACTCCCTACCCCAAGTGGAAGACCCTTCTATCCATACATGGATTCCTATAAGGTCTCATCTACCAAGTTAAATTTTCAAGACCATTGTAATAGATTATGTACTTCAAAAAATTTCCTAAAACCTAGTTAATTCTAATCTTGAGAACCTATCACAACCGCTATCTTCAAATGCTACAAACATAAATAGATATATTTAAGAAAATACTAACTCAAATTACTCAAATTTGATCCAAATCACATCACCATTTTATTCAACATAAAAGATAAGCATGGAATAGTTTAATACATATAGGAAAAATAAAAAAACATAGGGAAAGACATGTATGTATGTATGTATCAACAAAAAATGCATGTACCAACGAAATAACAGAAAACTACACATAACTCGATGTAGAACATAACATTCTTTGATGCAATTCTTTCTTTTATGTAAAGTTGACTGGCCTCATTCAATAAATCCATCTGGATCCTCTTTGTTGCTAATTGTCTCCATCAATCTCTCATGCTCTGAATGAGGCAGGTAGTAGCGTACCTTGGTTGAGCTCTTGCTTGACATTGTCTGAAGATGGATGTTTGTGCCAACGATCAAGTTTGTGAAGTGATACACCACTGAACTTGGTCTGCAATCCATGAATACATGCCCACTAGTCTTTTTTGACTTCCCATCTAGTGTAAGATATTCCCCCTTAACCACCATCGAACCAGTAGGAAATTCAATTCCTTCATCGTCAATTAATGATCCGTAGAGGGTTTTTTACCTTGTATGCACCGTGCCAACTAATAATCCGCGCCCCATTCATTGTCTTTCGATGCAACAACTGCGTATATGTGTCCTGGTTGTACAAGATCTGAGATATGGTCATAGTCTGTCGAAATCGCTGACTGGCCCTCCTCTAACTGGGTTGTTTCAACAACTGCACATTGGTCTACTGCAAGTGACACACGATCCCATTCATCAACCCAGTCCATGCATTCGCATTTATCCCATTCGCCACTACTGCAAGGGATGCAAAAGCATGCAAGATTTCACGTCCATATTTAAAATAAGTGGTTGTTTGAGCTTCGACCTGAATGAAATCCACGTGTTCCTTGTACTGTGCCGCAACTATAGGAACGCGATCGATCTATGTCAACCACTAGACAAAAATTTCTCACCACACATCCTTCCACTAATGATGTTTGTTGATCTCTTGCTCGTTCTAACATTGTTGCAGAGCACCATTGAACTGTGGACCGTGCATCTCGGATATGAGGTTCCTTGTCAAACCTCATCTCTTACGTTCGTAGTGTGGTCTTGATGCATGCACCAGCCCCATCATGCTCGCCTTTGACGTGCCCGGTCTCAAAATAGTTCCAGATATGCGGCACATTATAAGTCTTATGCAAAGTACTCATCCATTGGAATACTCGGGCATTTTTGAACTGGCCCGCAAAACCATCCGACCATATCCAATGCTAATCCATCTGTATATCTCTCTCCTTCAACTGATCATAGAAAATTCGAAAACAATGTTGCACATAATGCAGATCATGGGTTCTATCATCACTTATGTAAAATTTTGTCTCCTTCAATATTATCCTTTTTGTCATTGCTTCCCTCTGGGCCATGCCTATACATAATATGTACCATGATGCTGACTTGGTCTGAATGGTAGTATTGACTCTGGATTTCATTTTGTGGCTGAAAGGTGTAATTTTCTGCAAAATCCACAATTGACACTATGGTTCCAATGGGAAATGTGTCCCTGCATTTTCAGTACTGCTCATCTTGCCATCGTGCTACATGCACATGTTGAACATACTGGTCGGTTTTCTCGTAGAATTCCATCAAGAAGTCACATACCAGTACCTGTTACCATGGAAACAAGGGAAATATTACAATGTGGCCTTTGGAAAAATGTATATGCCATAAATTGAACGTGTAATATGAAAAATATGCAATATTCATTTGTACCTGTAACTTCACCAATGCAATCATTTTACTTTCTTTGACACTATCTAATTGATAGGTCACGTACTTGAAGCTCTGCATATCCACACCCATCATGCCAAATTCGTGCTCCTTGCTTTCATGAATGCAATGGTTCAAAAGAGAAAACCCACTGCACATAGAACATGTCCCATATAGACACGATTTTTCATAATACTTTTGTCCTTCGGGCCTTGGACACATGATGTTGTGGATAAAGTCTCTTGATGCATTCGGTGGTAGTATGGATTCATTGCAGCCCTACACAATGTTAGTATGCAAATCACAAAATATATGTTTATATGTGTCATAATAATATTCATATTCTACGTGGTATCTACAACAACAAGTGTTCCGATCAATGCATATACGAACATACCATGGTTTGCATTTCTCAAAGGACCTTTGGCCCAGGTTCAATTGTGTGTGCTCATTCCTGAATCTCTCATAGAGTTCATCCTGTGTGGTGTCAAGGAAGTGTTTATGGGGCTCACATTCAGTAGAACCTTTTCTTAGTTTTAGCACGTCTCTTTGGTTTGATGCAGGTCTAGTATGATCATGCCAAAAATTTTGTAATAACTCCTTAACAACGTCAATTAGCTTCCTATCTGCACGAGGCAACCTACCAACAAAATACCAACAATCATTTCCACCCGAAGTGTCAAGATTTTCTCTTATAACAGAGTAATTTTTAATAGTTTTTCTATTTAATTTGAGTATGTGAGAAGTGTGTAATAGCAAGCGACGTTGCCTTGTGGACTTGCTTACAACTGATTCTGCTAAAACATGACGAGCCGCAAAAAGATATTTTGTACGAGACGTCTTCCCAATCGCATTAAATGCAAATTGGAGATTTCTAACAATATGACTGTTGGCCTCTAAACTTTTAACCATCTTTATGCCCAAAATTCTCCTAACAACAACTAAAGAATGTGACTTTAACAAACATAGCAATAATTGAAATTTACCTGCATCACCTTCGAATTCAACATATTCTTTGACAATTTTGTTGCATTGCCATTTGATAGTGCGTTTTGGCAACTTTCCTTCAAGCCCCGACATAGCACTCTCATCCACATGAATATGTCTAGGAGTTCTTCTTCTTGCACTGGATAGTTGAGGTAGGAAGGGTGGACATGAGACATGAATACCCGAGCTTGTTTGTTGTGGTGCTTCGTTCACAGATTGGGCCATAATGGGAGTGTGGTCGACAGGGTTGTGGTCTTCTTGGGGAGATAGAAAATTAATCAAGGCTTGTATGTCCATCTCTACACATGCAACATCTCCCAAAATTCTTGTGTCGTGAGGAACTTCAAAATGACTCATTGATGGATTGTTGGTTGGAGATTGTGTTGATGTTGGAATTTGAGTTGGGTCCATTGGACGCGACCGCTTTACCTGTGGTTCTGAACAAGAGGTTTTCATCTCAATAACTGTGTTGGGATCAGTGGCATGATCCGGAGCAATGATAGGACCATTTCTCAATTGTTACACAGAAATATTCCACCCTGTGAGCATGAGCATTCTTTGGCTTGTAGGATCCATTTTAGTGACTCAGATCCATTTTTATCCTTTAGTGATACCAGTTTGCCCTATTTTTATTCCTACTCACCTGTTGCATCACTATAGCAGGCGTACCTACAAGTTGCATCCTTATAGCCCGCGGGTAGCATGTAAAATGGTAAAAACCACTATTAATTACTTTTTACTCCCAAAAAGCGGTCATTGGGTGACCTTTGGCTCTCCATCTTCCCAAGTAACGTCTCGATGAGTCCTTTCACATACCTTTGAGAGGACTATATATTGAGCACATATGGCTTATCGACGAGAGGAAGAGGATAATAGTAAAGGAACTCTAGTGTATTTTTTCCCTATCTTGAGTCTGGACTCATTGATCCTTGTAGTTGTGAACCTCTTATGTTCACCTTCCAAACTCCTTCTAGTTTGAGTTTGCCATTCATGGAGGATTGAAGTGGTGGAGGCACAAGTTGATTGATCTAGATCTTGGTTCAGATTGGTTGCCGACAAGAGGTCGTATCACTTTGTACTTCTTCTTGTTCATTAATAGAAATACTCATATTCTCGTCCATTCATGGTGTGAATGTCATCTATTATACATTGGGTTACATTTGCTTATGATATTATGGACCATTGTTATTGATAATGTTAATGTCAATTATATATTATATGTACTTGTTGGATATTGGCTATCAAGATTAATTTGCAGATTACATGTGCATGGATTGAAAGCTCCAACGGAGATCTACATCAAACGTTGGATCGAGGTTGGTTACATTTCTCCATTATCTTAACATTGTCATTTATAATAGCATTGCTTTGAGAATTGAGTAGATTTCTGGTAGTCATCTGTCTGTTGTGGTATTCCCAAGCCATAGTGAGTTTTCTCCAATACAGAAATGGCGACTCCGCTGGGGAAAACATCATGTTTGGGAAATTTTTTGAGCATTAGTCCATAATTAGAGTTGCTGTTTATCGAAGCTCTGTGTCACTGATTGGCCATTAAGATACACTGTAGAAAACTTGCTTTTTCTGAGCCCCTGGACTCTTCATTTTCCCATTTTCCTTTCCTCACCCGTGGGCTAGCTTAGTTCTTCCCACGTCTACCCGCCTCTGTTTACTCTACTGCTCGCGAGTACCCACAGGATTTCCTTCGATAGTAGCATGTAACTTCAGCTTTTGTTGGTTTATGACTATTGGTTGTTACTGGGTGAGTTTGGTTGGTTCCTGAGTCTTTGTTGGCCTCTTTCTTGACTGTTTCATGCCTTGGTTGTGACCAGATCTCTTTTTTTCTCTTGGTTGAGCCTTCTTGGTTATTTACCAATCTTTGGTTTTAGCCTCTTGGTTTCTTCCTTTCGAGCTCATTCCTTTGGCTGAGTCTTGCTGTTTAGGATCTACTGGGTTGTCTTAGTGATCTTCTCGACACTTCAGTGACTAAATAGTAGGATTTTGCTTGCATTTTTTCATTCCATTTATATTGAAAAAATACAAAAATATTCATTTAATTTTTTGCATTTTCCTTCTTGTTTATAAGCGAAAATACAAAAATATTTTATTTCCATGTACTCCATCTTGCATTGAGTGCTTGTTGCCTTCATTTTAGGTTCTTCCTGTGCATCGAAAAGATAAAAGATTGCATCTTTATTTCGGAATTGTTGGTTGATTTTGAATATTAGTGACATTGTTTTATTGGATAGATGAGTCTAGGATTGGATGATGTTGCATACTATTGAGTCTACACATCACTAGTTTCACGATCATATCCCTTGAGGAATCAAAACCACTAAAATTAACGCTTAATCATAAAATTGATTAGACTGATTTTATTTATAGGGTACACCAACTAGCATAGGTTTAGAGTCTTGGAATAGATCATTGTGAGTTAACAATCCAAGACTACTAGATGAAACATTAGGTGTCTGACCAGGGAGTGGAGGAATCCATGGTATAGATCGGTGTTCTCAGGAAGCTCTACTCAATCCAGAGTTAAGCATGAGGTCACGAAAGGTTGGTTGAGGAGATATCCCTCTGATACCAGCTAAACGTGGGAGATATATCCAGGATTTGTTCGTATCTGGGGGTACCGGAGGTTCATCCTCTTATGCTTCGGGCTTAGATACCTTGCCCATATGACGGGTCCCACCTGCGACTGTCCCCCTGAGCATTGGTTATATTGTAGTGAACATAGTCTCCTTACCTAGGTATCGCACAGGGTACTTGCAGTGGTTATGCTGTTTGTGTCCTAAATCAGATAGGGATTGGACATCACAGTTGTGTTCGTGTAGTGCACTTGACCCTATCGACACAGTGAAGCCTAGGTGTCTCTATAACTGATTCTGTTACCTCCGGCTATAGTTTGGGAGTCTCAAGCCTCTCCTAGGCGAGACATACCAGCTCTAGTGTCAGAAGCTCATTTAGCCACTCTATTTGTCTGCTCTTGGCTGTAGTTTCTCTAGGTGTGTGCTTTTTATTTACTGTTTTTTATCGATAGTTGGCCTTTAGGGGATGTTGTGTCTCTCTCCGGAGATGTCATGGCACGGAGCCCTACTCTCCGTCGGTCCTGTCGTTTGGCTAGTTTAAAGCCACTCGAAGTTACACGCCATATTGCTAGAGGATGCCGGAGGGCTCCCTCTAAGTCTTCAGATTCTTACGTGACTTACGTCGAAGACCACATGGCTGCACATCCCAATATTGGGCAAGATCCTTCTACTCCTTCGGGTAGAATTGAACATACTTCCGACCCCCATACTCCTCATGAGGATTGGGGAGGTGATCCACCTTACACTCAACCTGGTTCTATTTGGCCTAATCCACTTGACCGGGATCCATTTGATCCTTCAAATCAATATAATTATCTTTATGGGATGCTCGACTTACCTGAGGAGGAAGAACAGGATGAGCCTTTCGTTCCTTCGTTTCCAAGTGATTATAGATACGGGAGGCCTGAGACTCATGATGACACTGGCCCTACAATTAACCCCACCGCACTCTCTTTTGGTATGCCTAGTCATAGTACTATTGAACCTTCCACTACGGTTGGTACTCACGATGGCACTAGTCAAAGTGTTAGCCATACTATACCCACTGGGGGCACTACGTTGTCCACCCACTCACATAGTATGGGGACTAGCCAGATTCCTAACCATGCTAATGTTGGAACACGACCACCTCCTAGGAATACCCAACCCATCCGGAATGTTGTTCGAAACATGACTCATCATCCACCACCTAATACACGTGTCACTACTCGTCAACCCAGGACTACTTTTACACATGATACCGTTCCTCCCAACTACGGGGGGTGGACATATACCGCATACTTTTGCGTCCATTGCCGCCACTAGTAATGCTAATGTATGGGGTGGGAATATTTCCTATCCACATGGACATCACACCATTATCCATGCTACTAATCACACTAATGTTGGGGCTGGGCACACTTCTCACGCTTTTGGCCACCACACGACTGCTCAATCTAATCCTAATGCTGGGGGTGGGAACATACCATACAATTACTGTCATTACAACACGGTTCCGGCTATGAATAGTACATACATGCCCCATACTCATGGTGGCAACCCTTACTACAACACAGTCGGTGCTGGCCACGAGTATCACCCACCACCCCAATATGGTGCTCAAAATGCGCATATACCTGCTTACTCTCAAATGGGTCCGGCAGGGGGAGTTTATCAACCTTATGGCCATGGGAAAGATTATGGTCCGTCAGATCCTTCTTATCAGCAGTTTAATCCTCATGGTCAAGCTTTTGGTCCATCTTATAACATAGTTCCGTTTAACCAACCTTTTATGGGAGCTTATAATCCAACTTTACATCCGCAGCTCTCGTTCCTTGCACGCTTGAATCTCCTGGATCTTTCGAAGCTCATGAATGATCTGGTGTGTCATGACCCTGCTTGGCCCCCGGTCCCTACCAAGCTCCCTTTGGACATTCCAAAGTTTGAGGGGAAAGGTGGTGAGGACCCGGGAGATCATGTCATGACATTTCACCTTTGGTGCTCCTCCAACTCTTTGAGGATTCCCAGAAACACCTATAGGGGATTCAACGAGATTGCTTTGGTTTTCTTAGACCATATCCAGTTGCCGGTTCGTTATGATACTGGTATTGAGTAAATGTCCACCTTCCATCAGAATAAGGCCACACATATTTGTAACCACGTTCAAGAGTGGCATCGGTGGAAGAGATTAGTGAAAGCCAACATTCCTCTAGAGTTCCTGTTGGAATGGTTCCTTAATTCTTTACTCCCATATATTGCTAAGGATGTTTCGATGTCTGGCATAGTGACTAAGGAACAAGCTATCTTGAAAGTCCAGCAGTTAGATCTACTTTATTCTCAGTCTAGCATTTTGTATGACATTATTCCTGACGCATCGAGAACAAGACATGAGCCTACGTTAGTTCCTGGACCACATGCTGATGGCATCGTGGGGTCCGCATGCACTCGCCCTGTAGACTTGGTAGCTAATCAAATGCAAAATTTGTCGCTAAACTAGTCTGCTCTCGGACAGGTACACACCTTGTCCACTTCCACTCCATCGTCTGATGTACACAATGTACAATCAATGAAACCATCGGGTAACTAGCAACCTGGTGGTAAGAAAAAGGGGATAAATAATCATAGGGGTGGAAACAATGGAAGTAATAACAATAGCAATCGTAATAATCCTCATAAAGAGAATTCCAACCCTCCTTGGGAAGGTGGTAATGCTGGCGAGGATCGTAAACCTAGGCATAAGGTGAAATTCCCTTGCAAGCTTTGTGGGGAGGATCATCTTACTCACTTATGTTTTCGAATTGAAGAAGCATCGAAGCATTTGGAACAGAGCCCAGCTGTGTTGAAGGATCCCCTTCCTCATCATCAAAACATGGCTTCGCATGCTCCCACCACTAGTTATGGTAATAATGAAATGGAAATGTCTTCTTCCAATACTAGTGGTTATGGATGTGTGAATGTGGTTCAGTCGGAGATTTGTGTTACTATTCGTCAACACTATTATGGTGCACCACAACCAAATTTGGGGAATGAGGTTCCCCCTCCTCCTGACAATTCCTTGCATATCGAGAAGCCCTCTATTATGCTGTGGATACCGAAAGGTGTTCTCAAGTGCTCCATGCATAATCCTAATGCTCAAGCTGCCCAGAACTACTCCATCGTAGAATATTTGGGCCAAACTCCGTGTGCCATGTCAGCTCTTGAGGTTTTGCAAGCATGTCCTTCTCAGAAGCATGCCATTTTGAGTGCGTTAGGAGTTCAGGATGGGGGAAATCCTAGTGTTATCAAGTTCGATACTACTGATGTCCAACCTCGCTTACCTTACTACGTGGCTTTTCAAATCCAGGTGGTTTTCCTTAAAAGCTTCGTCAAACATACTATGGTTGATGAAGGTGCCTCTGCATCAGTAATGTCGTTAGATTGTTGGAAAGCTCTTGGCTCTCCTCCTCTACTCGCGTCTAGAACTACACTCACTACATTCGATGGTAGGTCTTTTATGTCGCATGGAATTATCCCTTCCCTTGTTGTCTCCTTGGGAGGTAAGTCCGTGCCTATTGAACTCGAAGTGGTTGATGCGCCCATCGACTAGAACCTTTTACTGGGTCTGAACTGGATGTACGCTATGAAGGATGTCGCATCTACTGTATTTAGATTTACCTGCTTTCCCCATGAAGGCAAGATTGTGATGATCGATCAGCTAGATTATGTTGGCACTCCTTCCACAGCATCCATGGGATCTGTAATCCCGCAAGTTTCTAATTCTCAACTGGCAACTGGGAACATAGGTGTTGGAATGTACCCCTCATTGATGGGAACTTTTAACCATTCCGCGCCTGTGAATTTTATTGGAACCATTACCGACAATGCGTCTCCTCCTTCGAATAATATGTTATTCCAGACCTCCTATTCAAATGATCCATGGATTTTACCATCCACGAGTTCCATGTCTGTAGACATTGCACATGTCGGGATGTCTACGCCTTTATCTGTAGTGGAGCTTGCTTACGATCATATCCAACAAACCACTGTAGATCCGGATCTTTCTTCTTCCTAGACAATTGAAGAAGATCCCATTACGCTGCCAGTTTGGGCAGCCAACTCGTCTTGCTCCCACGATTGCCTTGATGGTACTTTGCCATCTGATGAAGCTATCCTCGAGGCCATGTGTGGTAGTGAGAGGTCTTGGGAAGATATGCACCATCGCTCCTATTTCCTTCCCAAACTCGAGCTCATTGAGAAGGAGGAGTTTAGGATGACTCTAGCTGAGATGGTTGGTCACCCTGTGGCTCTTTTGGAGTCGCATGATGTTTTTATGGAGGGGAATATGGCCAATATTTCTCCAACCATTTCAATCAACATATCTCGCATTCCCGGAAAGGTAGAGAATGGTTACGTCGGTGCCGATTGCACTCCTGAGGAGATTGCTATTTACACTGACTTGTTTACTGAACTCCTGGAAGCTTTCACCTGGTCATATGAGGAGATGCCAGGAATAGACCCCCGCATTGTTGAACATGAGATTAGAACATATCCTGATGCTAAACCGGTTCGACAACGCTTACATGCTGTGAACCCTAGGAAGGCAGCTGCTATTGAGGCAGAGGTGGAGAAATTGCTCAAAGTTGGTTTCATCTACCCCGTTCCCCTTACCGAATGGGTGTCAAACCCCATTCCTGTAGATAAGAAGCAGGGAATGATCCGTGTATGCACTGATTTCAGAGATTTGAACCGTGCATGTCCGAAAGACAACTTCCCCACGCCATTCATTGATCAAATATTGGATGCTTGTGTGGGGAGTGAGATTTTTTCATTCATGGACGGATTCTCGGGTTATAATCAGATTCAAATCAAACCCATGGACCAACATAAGACGGAATTTATTTGTCCATGGGGAACATTTGCGAACTGGAAAATGCCCTTCGGCCTCAAAAACGTCGAAGCTACTTTTCAGCGATCCATGACCTATGCCTTTCACGATCTTAAGATGATTATGGATGTTTTCTTGGATGATCTTGCTGGCCATTCTCGCAAGAGAGTGGACCACCCCAAGCACCTCCGTATGATTCTCGAATGATGTATCCACTACAAAATTCGATTGAATCCAAACAAATGCATCTTCGCTGTTAGGACTGGTTGAATTCATAGTTTCGAAGGAGGGTATTAGAGTCGATCCTCTCAAAGTTGAGGCAATACTTCAGTTGCCTCCTCCGCGTAATCTGTTACAACTTCAAATCCTCCAAGGGAGAGCTACTTTTCTTCGTCAGTTTATAGCTAACTAAGCTAGTATTACTAAAGGTTTCACATGCCTATTGAAGAAAGACACACCTTTTATCTGGGATGAGCGAGCCCAACATTCTTTAGACGCTCTTAAGAAAGCTTTGGTATTGGCCCCTGGGCTTAGTCCGCTTGAGTTTACACGAGATTTCATTCTTTATGTGGCTGTGTCTCAAGAGACTATTGGCATGGTCTTGGTTCAGGTAGATGATGCGCTCGTCGAGAATGTTATCTATTATCTAAGTCAAAATTTAGTAGACGCTGAACTAAGATATACTCACGTAGAAAAGATGGCACTTGCAATTGTTCACATAGTCTAGCGGTTACGGCATTTCATTTTGCTTCGAACAACCACCGTTGTAGCTCACATCAATCCATTTTAGTTCGTGCTATCACAACGCCTTATCAGGGGTAAGTATAATAAATGGATTGTGATCCTTCATGAATTTGATCTCGATTTTGCTTCAGCACAATTGGTGAAATCATTGGTGTTCGCTGAGCTTATGTCGGACCTTCCACGACTTGATGAGGATGTCATTCATGAAGATTCCTTTGTGGATGAACACTTATTTCTTATCTCGACCTAGGATCCTTGGTATGGGGATGCCATTGTATATCTCCAAACTTTGAAGTTTCCTCTGCATTATTCACGAGACGGGCGACGACATGTGAGACATCACGCTAAAGATTATACTATCATTGGTGACACTTTGTATCGTCAAGGAAAGGATTCCATTCTCCATCGTTGCTTGACTCACGAAGAAGTAGAACGGGTACTTAATGATTTCCATGTAGGGGCATGTGGTGGTCACTTATCCGAGCTTGCTACAGCCTAGCGTATCATGCGAGCTGGTTATTTTTGGCCTACTATCTTTAAAGATTGTATTAACGCTATGAAGAGATGTCACCCTTGCCAGGTGTTTTCTCGGAACATACACTCGCATCCAGCGCCCCTCCCTCCATCCAGTCATCACTGTCGATCCCCTCACCAAGTGGGGGGTAGATTTCATGGATTGCAAACTAGCTTCGGCTAGGGGGCATCACCATATTATTGTGATCGTGGATTATTTTTCCAAATGGGCTGAGGCCATGCCTACTGTTAAAGACGACGGTGCTACTGCAGCCCATTTCATGTTCAACCAGATTATCACTTGGTTCGGTATCCCTAAAGAGATTGTCACTGACCATGGAAGTCACTTTCAAAATAAGATGATGGAGGATTTATCTCTCAAGCTTGGGTTTCGTCAGGAACCCTCATCTTCCTACTATCCTCAAGCAAATGGTCAGGTTGAAGCAGTAAATAATTATTTGAAGACCATTCTCCAACGTACCATCCAACAAAGCAAGACCAATTGGCATATCATGTTATATCCTGCTTTGTGGGCATATCGAACCGCGGTTAAGATTGCCATTGGGTTCTCACCATTCCAGTTAGTTCATGGTGTGGAGTCACGTTTACCGATTGAATGCGAAATCCCTTCGCTCAAGCTAGACATAGAGCTCCTCCTTGATACGATGGAGATTGAGCAACGTTTAATACACCTCAAGCAACTTGACGAGCACCGTCGATATGCCGCTGTAACCATTGATGTTAACAAGCATCATGTCAAGGTCCAATATGATAGGTCTGTCTATCCCCGACAATATGCTGAAGGTGACTTGGTACTCTTATATGACCAAGCTAAAGAACCCTTGGGGCAGGCAAGTTCAATCCCATGTGGCACGGTCCTTACATTGTCAGGCGTGTCCTTGAAAAAGGAGCTTATGAGTTAGAAGACTATGAGGGAGTTGTCTTGAAGGAGCCTAGAAATGGGCTCTACCTCAAGCGGTATTATGCTTGAACCTTTGGTTCGAGTTGATACTTTTGTACACTATTGTATAGTTTTTCTGTACATAGTTTAGATTTCCTTTTTGGTTGTCGGGTTTGCGGATTAGCCTCTGTTTGATTGACAAATGTCAACAGGATGTCCTAAATACTTAGGTTTCACAGATGGTGCTAGCCGACATACGCAGCAGCTTGCTTCTGCTGCCTGGGTTATCTTTTCACCTGACCACCTAGTTGTGTCTTCAGGAGGTGCTTGTCTCAGTCCTACGTCTAATAATGTGGCTGAGTATAGTGCCATTGTTGAGCTACTTTGGGATGCCATTTCACATGACATCCAATCTTTAGAAGTCTGCCTGGATTCACAACTAGTTGTGTCTCAGTTGAATTGACAGTACTGTGTACGAGACCCTACATTACTATGGATATTCCTTAAGGTACGACTCTTGGAGAGACATTTTGTTTCAATTAAATATATTCATATTCCGAGAAGTCATAATTATATATCTCATGCATACGCTAACTATGTATTAGATTGGCATTTGTCACATTCATCATGAGCACGTAAATACAAATACATTCATACATTTTCAACATACACACATAGTAGAACCGAGAACCAAATTTGTATATATATATATAAATATATCCAAAAATGGTAGTGTCATACAAAAATGGAGCCCATAGCCCTCAAAAATATACATATCGATACAAAATGATGAGACCCTGGGATATCTATTTCCTCCAAGGAGGTCTAGCTACCGCCTCGATGGGATATGTCTCATAGTACTACTGTACTGCGTTGGCCATCCGCTACAGTAGCCGCACCCACTCACCAGGAACACCCACTACCTAGCATTGCATAGCCTCAGGTAGTCGGGCTACCTCTATCAGTGGTACTCGGGAAACCATCCGTGATATGTTGCACCGCAACGTCTGGAGTGTGCGCCCTACTGTAGCATCTACTGCCACCTCATCCCTACCCCGACGACCATGTCTCGGGAAGCCCTTAGGTCTCACTGGGCTTTTGTCTATGAGAAAACAGTCACCCATTAGCACATTATACCACAACCAAAAATATTTTTTGCATTTCAACTATAATAAAAAAATCCATAAAAAATTAATAACCACAAAACCAAAAGAGTACCCACCGATGTTTCCGAAAGCTGCGCCTGGTGGGAGCGGCATGTCACGATCCTGTCTGAATTCTATCCCCACATAAGGGTAGTCCTCGATAGTGATCACCTGCCGGTTCCACCAGTGAAATAACTCCTCGGTATATGGTGATGCCAGATGGCCACCACCTTGTTGTGTCAGGATCTCAGCCCACCCGGTCAGGGCTGGATCACAGAGACTGTGAGGAGGGACATCCACCCTTGGGCTAAGTCCTGGAACCCTCTCAAAGAAGAAACTGCAGAGGATGCTACCATACCTGAAGTTTTTGGCCTTACCCTCTTTGCATTCTGTCAGTTGTGTCTTCATAGACACCAGCAGAGTAGTACACCAGTCAAATATAGTAGGATGCAAGCATTGTGATGTGTAGAACATCACCAGTCTGGATGCCTAATGCAGTGCTTTGGATCCCGTGATCTGCACTAGAGTAGCCACAATGATCTTTGTACTCAGATCCATTATGGCATTGACTGGCACTTGACTTCCCACCGGTCGTGTGTTGGCGGGACAATACCGTACTATGTAGTCTTGCACAGTGATCCCACCACCCATGGTCCATGACCAAAGACTAGCCACTTCCCCTCTATGGGACAAACCGGTAATGAAATAGATATCCTCTACTTCTAGTGTCAATGTTTGCCCGTTGAGGATGAAGTGTTGAGCATCCACATCCTAGTAGTTTATCAGATGACGGAGTAGTAGTTTTTGGGCCCTTAAACCCCCTAGACTCCAATACTTATATAAGCCACATGCTTGCAATGCTTGTTGTGCTTGCAAATTATTGCGCACGGCCTCATCAACCTGGTCATGCTCTCTCTCCCTCCACTCTAGAACCATCCTGGAGTGCAAAACAAGAGAATTTTGGTCAGTTTCATGATTAAAAATTTCTTCATGGCCGTACCCGTAGGAAAAATTGTAGACAGTGGCGAGTAGACACGGGCAGTCAGTTTTTTGACTGCGCGTTTGGTGCCCTACCCGTGACCTGCATACTTATAGCTCGCGGGTAGCGCCGAAGCCATCTAGGGCTTATCCAAACTAAAAAATCCATCGACCAAAACTGAAATAGAAGAATTAAAATGAAAGGTATGGCAGTGACCACTAACCTGCTCCGAACAGTTCGCTAAACGGTTGCTTGTAGCTTCCACGATCGACGTTTGAAGTTTCAGGTAAAAACTACCCACTAAACTCCAAATTGGTGAATAGTGCAAATGAATTGAAAATGATTAAATTTTATTACTATTTACAATTTTCTGGACCCACTTTTCTATTGTTTTTGCCATTTTGAGCCGTTATGAACTAATATCATGTCATGGAGTAGTGTTTTTCAACAGATTTCCTTGGCGAGAGTTGTTCTGAACCATTTCACACCTACGACAGGTACGTTTCACACCTGGCATATAGGTTAGATGCCATTTTCACATGCATTATGCATTTGACCTGTTGACCATTTTTCATAAACCCTAGGTGTGACCCTACTTCGTAACTGACATGGAACCTTCACACTGATTTAGAAGTGTTGTTATGTGGTGGTAGGGATTTTATAAACATGGGTACCCTAGTTAGAACCCCTTATGCATTTTGGTGCCCATGCCGTTGTTTGTCCTTAAGATTGGGAGTCCTTTGTAGTCACGCCATGACTTTGCAATAAAGACTCATACTCTACTTTGTCTTATGCTGGCCATCTCCCTTAAGGACTCCCCTCAGTTATATCATGTTGTGATTGTATTGCATCATCCTGCTTGCCGCTTGAGCCTTGTGCCGGCTCCCGATTACTCAATTGATAGCCTGGTGCCTGAGCACTTTTCCCTGTCGAGCCCTGCAGAGCTTATATATTTTTCCTTCACAATTTTATGACCCTTTGACCCTGAGGGAACACACCCCCGAGTGTCCACATCCTGCATGCACTTCCTTGCATTGAGCATAGGTATGTTCCACTACTTGGGACTAGTCTGCTAGCTATTTGACACTCGTTCCCTCACTTGTTGTACTATAAGCAATTTTATTCTTTCTCAAGCTTTTCCCAAATATGAAAAAGACCAAAAAAATCAAATATTCCAAAAAGCCGGACGAGATTATGGTCACTATTTCTTGTTGGTAGCTATTGTGTCGCCTTTGAACAGAGCATTCATTCCACTCCATACATTATGAGTCGGGACTATAGTTGGGCCTTAGGAGCTGTACTTGTTTCTCAGTTTTCTCCACCGATTGGCTAAGCTTCCAGTCATTATGGAGCCCTCTGTAATGTCTCTTGCATTGCACAATTTATGTCATGTCTATGCTGCCTGAGTGTATCCATCTGCTCATGCTCTTGTTCAAAGGAAGTCCTGAAACCATTGTCGGCCACTCCTCAGATATCTTGACTATTGCATGTCGTCCATCCTTATTGAGTCAGTCCGTTTCACCTGAGATCTTCCAAATCTTTCAACATTGCTGGTACCTCATGCTGGTTGATGGGGGATGCCTTAATGCCCTCCTTCTAGTGATTCTCGTTCCGTCGACTTCAACTCATTTATTCCGGGACATGAGGCTTAGATTTTGGTTGAGTACCTTGAGGCTTGCAGTCATTAGTGGCAGGTTCTCTCTCCATCGACAGTTTTGAGAATACATCAATGTCCCCTGATCAATGGATTCATCCTAGTGTTCAACTTCAACCCATTTATTCACACTCTGATGATTGTGCTCTGTGCCTTGATGCCCATTTTCATTATTGGTGGGTCATATCGCGTCTGTTAACGGTATACATCATTGACCGGTAATGAGATGATGTCTCATCAGGTTCGACCCCAACTCCTTTGTTCACTTGATGGGACCTGCACCGTCGAAGACTTGTGTAGAAGACCCCAGGCGATTGTGGCATTCGGTATGCTACATATGACTTTGACTTTACATCTGAGATATCACCTCTCAGATTCCAACAGTTTGTACCTCCAGTTTGTATCGGTTGTCTTCTTTTCAGCAGAAGACCATATCTTACTGTAGAGGGATCATGGCTATGATCACTTATCACATCTATCCATTATGTACTGCCTATTCATGGCCATTGTATCAGATTGTTGTACTATACCGACATGTATTCAAAGATACTATTGTATTATGACGAGTGAGTTGTTCTTTCCACTTGTGTCTCCATCACTCCACTTCTGAGTTTTATAATGTATTTCGGCCATCGTAGCACATTTCAGTCTCTGACCTCACACATTAGGGGGAATCTGTTACATAGAAATCTTCCAACCTGTGAGCATCAGCATTCTTTGTCCTGTAGGATCCATTTCAGTGACTCAGATCCATTTTTATCCTTCAGTGATACCAATTTTCCCTATTTTTATTCCTACCTGCCTGTTGCATCACTATAGCAGGCGTACCCACGAGTTGCATCCTTAGAGCTCGCGGGTAGCATGTAAAATGGTAAAAACCACTATTAATTACTTTTTACTCCCAAAAAGTAGTCATTGGGTAACCTTTGGCTCTCCATCTTCCCAAGTAATGTCTCGATGAGTCCTTTCACCTACCTTTGAGAGGACTATATATTGAGCACATATGGCTTATGGACGGGAGGAAGAGGAGAATATTAAAGGAACTCTAGTGGATTTTTTTCCCTATCTTGAGTCTGCACTCATTGATCCTTGTAGTTGTGAACCTCTTATGTTCACCTTCCAAACTCCTTCTAGTTTTAGTTTTCCATTCATGGAGGATTGAAGTGGTGGAGGCACAAGTGGATTGATCTAGATCTTGGTTCAGATTGGTTTCCAGCAAGAGGTCGTATCACTTTGTACTTCTTCTTGTTCATTAATAGAAATACTCATATTCTCGTCCATTCATGGTGTGAATGTCATTTATTATACATTGGGTTACATTTGCTTATGATATTATGGACCATTGTTATTGATAATGTTAATGTCAATTATATATTATATGTACTTGTTGGATATTGGTTGTCAAGATTAATTTGGAGATTACAAGTGTGTGGATTGAAAGCTCCAATGAGGATCTACATCAAACGTTGGATCAAGGTTGGTTACATTTCTCCATTATCTTAACATTGTCATTTATAATAGCATTGCTTTGAGAATTGAGTAGATTTCTGGTAGTCATCTCTCTGTTGTGGTATTCCCAAGCCATAGCGAGTTTTCTCCAATACATCAATCTTTCCATTCCGAACCTGGCCTTTTCTCTTAAGTCATTGACCTTTCCAATGGGCATATTCCTTTTTTTTTTTGCATTTCATAAGTTTCCCATCTCCAAAAGTCTCTTTAACACAACTATCAGGCCTGCCCCTACAAAAGAAACAACAAACAAGATATTAGTGCCATTATACAATGAACTTGACACATTCCAACATAGCTTACCACTTTACAAATTAACATATACAACTACAGACTATGTTGGTTTATTTGTGTTCGAATAAACATCATTATCCATTACAATTCCAATCAATATAGATGATGGTTGGTCAAGTGTCGAGAGGAGAAACTAGTGTCTTACCTAGCCATGAATTCTTAAAAATTATGGTAGTAACACCCTACATCAGAGATGGCTAGAGATGCCTTGGGAATAGTTTGATAGTTTTTCTACATCAAATAAGGTAACCCTAATTAGTTGCATTTTTTGCTTTCTCCCTTAATGTTATCAATTCTAAATTTTGCACCTACTTTGATTGCTTTGTATTCATAGTGGAATGGTATATCCTTTCATATGAGGCAATGTCCTTTACCATCATAAATTGCTAGGTTATATAACATATTAAGGAGTTGAAGAAACAACAACAAACTATTTGCTTCTCTATAAACCTTGAGATGATAGAATGTGATTTTGAGTTTAAAATACCCATGGTTGAATTCAACAATGCATCACAATAGAATGAATGTATACCTTGTTTTGTGCAAAACCTTAAGGAGGATGCAAAGGTTTCTAACAAGGATCATGGTCTTGGGAAGGGTGATTAGGGGGAATATAATTTGACCTTTCAATGTGCAATATCTAGGGTGGGGAGGTGTTGGAGAGTGGGGAACTAGGGACTATACCAACAATCATCATGTTGAATAGAGCATGAAGTGGGAAAGTCTTGGTTTTTGGAAAAAAAAATCATTATTAAAAGTGAGGGGATATCGGAAGGATGGTAAATATGGATTAATATTATCATATTTGGATTCATAGAAAAAGGAAATGTGCATATACTTACAGATATCCTCATTCCATACAATGGTATTGAATAAGAGATGAGAGAGTTGAGGTTTTGTGGATGAGTTGAAGTGATATTTTTAGTTATGTTTAGTGAGTGTGTGGTTTTTTTTGCTAGCATAATATGAGGTGAAAAGAACAAAATTAACTTGGGAACAAATTACACGATCAGGAGGTTGCATACTTCATCTTGTCTAGTGTTCATATGAGATTTTTTAGATGTGAACTTGGGAAATCTTCTTGTCAAATTCATTGTTGTCTATGCTTGGATATTGTTGTGTGCATATGATAAAAACAAAAAGGCATGGGCTCATCTTAAATGTTGTGAATGAAAAGACTTATTTACAATTCACCATACCTCTATAGAAATGATCTCCACTTGCAATGGAAACTGGTAGCTTGAATGAATCCACTAGATTCCAAGACCACTGAAGATGTTTGTTAGATTCCAAGGGTGATTTTGGGTCCAATAGATCAAAGAGTGTCCAAAATATCAGTGAGTGTGAGCCAATAAGAAACTTGTGAGAGCTTGAAACCCACGGAAGAAGTGAAACCCATGTTTTTGGTGGAATTCCCGGGAAACAGAGAACTCTGTTTTTTTCTAACTAGTAATAGGGCCGCGCACACATGCTTAAACGCTCACACGCATATTTTTTGAGCATACACATTAGGAGCGCGCACGCGCCCCTGTATAACATTTACACCATTTATTTCCCCAACGTGTTTACACCATTTAATGCCAAACCTTCCCCCACTTCGAAAATATTTGCATGAATTGGACTCGGTGATGAATTTTTAAGGGTGGGTCTTAATTTTTATTAGAAGGGCTTACTCTTTGACACATTTGATAATTTATGGTTGTCTATGTGCCTTGACCCAATTGACATTGTAAGGTGAGGATGTGCATGCATAATAATACTTATTTATGACTATGCGATGAGGATTTAAATGGAAGAGGATGTAAAGACGTGTTATTTTTATACATATTTTGATGGCGAGTGTCGAAGAGAAACGTGGTGATAAAACACAATTCTTGAGCCAAAAATTGTTTTTTTTAATTTTATTAATAAGCATTGTGGTAACTTGGTCCGAATGTTTTTTCTAACTCATTGTTTCGCCATATTGTGTGCTTACTGCCACCTCTCTATATTAGTGCATAAAATCAACCTCTGCTTGCTTTGTGGTTATAGTTGCATGCCATTGAGTGTTGTTTAGAGTTTCCGCGAGTCTGTGACATTCATGCAATAATTGAAGTCTTGTAGAGGAAGATTCATCAAAGAGGCAATTTGAATTTCATTTTGACAAAAAATATATTTTGTAAAGATCAAATGCCATGAATACATCATCAGCCTACCATGCAAGACTGTGGATATGTTGAGAAGCATTGAACATCATCGAAGAATGAAAACAGGTTCCTCGAGATCTTATTGAAGCATATTGAGCTCAATTGAATTCCACCTGGGCCTTAATTGAAAATTCTAGACCTCACGCTGTTGATGTAATTGTAACTTCGGAATGTATTTCACCTATGTATATTGTACTCCTATAGAGATGTTATTATTCCTCTATATGGAAGTGTCGTCATTCCTATTGACAAGTGTCGCAAGTGTCATAACTTGCTTATGATGGGTTATTAGACCACCAAGTGTGGGGTCGTCCCCGATTAGTTTAACCATGGGTTATTAGACCGAGTTAGACAAGTCGGCCCTGCTAGTTTATTAGGCAGGTCAGGTCAAGTATAAAGAGAGTGTGGGAGCACTCTATTTGATCATCTCATTATTCACTTCTACACTACTCGAAAAGTGGCACACTAGTGGAGGAGGAGGTTCAGCTGCTAGGAGGACTATCTCTGTGTACTTTGGTTGTATCATTGCTCTTTCTATCTCTGAGGAAGTTGTGGGGTTTTTCACCTTTATGGTTTTCCCCAGTGAAACTCTATGTGTCTATTGTCTCATGTTATTGCTTGGTGTGATTAATATGCATTGTTATACTTGATATGATGTACATGTTATTATCTTAATAAAGATCCTACAGTATATTGAATTAATGCTCAAAATTTAACATGGTATCAGAGCTAACCTGAGAAGAAGACATTGTGTAGTTGTGAAAACTAGGGTTTCCTGTTTATTGGGTTTCTCTCCACATATCTTGAAAGGAATAGGGTATTTTGAATCTCCTCATCAAGGCGCATCTTTCTGTCCAATCAGAATTCAATTCTGGGCACTTTCATTTTTGGCTCTAAAAATTAGGGTTTCCACAAAAATAGGAATTTCTGAAATCTAAGGACATAGCTGGAAGCTCCTTGGAAAAATCAAAGCTTAGATCTTTGGATCGATAGTTTGGTTGGGTGAAGCTCCGGGAAACTCAAACCCTAATTCAGGGTCCTCCCTAGTGCCTTTGGAACATTGAAAAGCATTTCTGAAGGGTGAATATTTGCAGTTTTCAATTTCTGAGTATACTAGGCTGATAATATCATCAAGGCACATCTTTCTATGCTTTCAAAAAGTTGAAATTCACATTTTGAATTTTTAGGGTTTCTCTAACAAACCCTAATCCAACACTAGATCCATATTTTTGCAAATCAAGTAGTAAGACCTAAATCTTTTCTATTTTCATTTGAAGTACTCTTTAAGATGTCTTACCACACCAAGCTTGAGGATAAGCTTGAAGGGGCTGATAAATTCTGAGCATGGAAGTATAGGATTGGGTTAATCCTGGAAGAAAATGAATTGGATACTTACATAAGTTCTGAGGTCCCTATTCCAGAGGAAGAAAAGGCTAAGGTCTTGCATAAGAAGAACTTGGTCAAGGAAAAGAGGATCATTGCCGATTCTATCAAAGACCATCTCATACCACATGTGTCATCTCTACAGATACCCAAGGAGATGTTTGATTCCCTAACCAAGCTATTTGAAGGAAAGAACATAAATCAGAAGATGACTCTGTGGAATCAATTGAAAGGAGTAAAGCTTCCGAATGGAGAGACCATTCAATCTTATTTCTCTAAGGTCTCTCAGATCAAGGAACAACTTGAAGCTGTGGATGAAGTGGTGGAGAATGGTAAAATTGTCATGACCACTCTAAATGGCCTACCTAGGTCATGGGATTCCTTTATTCAAGGAATTTGTGCAAGAAGGAAGTTGATCTCCGTCAGTAGACCGTGGGAGGAATTCTCACAAGAAGAGGCTAGGATTGTGGCTCGAGAAGAAAAGATGGGGAATGAAGATCAAGCTCTCACAACACACACCAAGAAAGGAAGGTCAAAGAGGGAGCATTCTCATTTCAATAAATCTTCACACCATAATTATCATAAAGATAAGAAATATCTCAGATACTTCACATGCAATGAAAAAGGACACTTTATTGCAGATTATCCCAAGAAGAAGAAAGATAACAATCACAACTTCAACAAGAAGAAGAAGAACAACAATAAGAGATATCATGCTCATGCTGTTGAGGATAATGAACCTCCCAAGAAAAAGGATAGAGAAGAAAGTGATGATTGATCAAGCGAAGATGAATATGTTCTAATATCTACTCTCAGAGGTACTATCTCTCATGGATGTAATGATTAGCTTATTGATAGTGGGGCTTCCAAACACATGACTAGGTTTAAAGAATCTTTTGTATATCTATCTGAACATGAATCACCCCATCAGGTGAAACTTGGGGATGACTATCAATATCCTATCAGAGGAAGTGGTTAAGCCTCCTACAACCTAGACTCTGGTAAGTCTTTGAAGATGAAAGAGGTTCTATATGTACCTGGGATAAAAAAGAACCTACTCTCCATATCTGCATTGGATGCAAAAGGCATGAGGGTTGCATTTATAGATGGTCAAGTCTTAATGTGGCCAAAGGGTAAAACCATAGATGATGCAGTATTGATTGGAGAGCAAGAGGGAGGATTGTACAAATTGAAGGGACAACCTGAACATGCCATGGTACATGAATACATGGAGCCAAGTGAACTTTGGAATAGAAGGATTGCACATGTGCACTACAGAGCACTTCCAATTGCAAGTAAAGCTGTAGAAGGTCTTCCTGAAATCAAGACAAAGCATGAAGGTGTTTGCAAAGGATGTGCAAAAGGAAAGAACGTGAAGAAGGCATTTCCAAGCAGTGAAAGCAAAGCTAAAGGAATCTTGGAAATTATCCACTCTAATGTATGCGGTCCGATGTCATCCAATTCTCTAAGTGGGTATGTATACTATGTCTCTTTCATTGATGATTTATCTAGGAAGACTTGGGTTTACTTCTTGAAGAACAAAGATGAAGTGTTTGATAAGTTCAAGGAATTCAAAGCCTTGATGGAAAATCAAACTGATAAGAAGATCAATACTTTAATATTCGACAATGGTAGAGAATTCACTTCAGGTGATTTCAAGAAGCTACGCAGTGATTCAGGGATTAAGAGGGAGTTGACTGCTCCCTACAATCCACAACATAATGGGGTTGCAGAAAGAAAGAATAGAATAATCATGGAAGCAGCACGGGAAATGGTGCATGACCAGGATCTTCTTATGCATCTATGGGAAGAAGCAACTGGGATAGTTGTATATGTCCAGAATAGAACAACTCACAAGATATTGGACAACAAGACACCAGAAGAGGTATTCTCTAAGAAGAAACCTGAAGTCAGCCATATCATAATATTTGGTTGTCTAGTATGTACACATGTTCCAAAGGAAAAGAGGACAAAGCTAGATCCTTTAGGAAAGAAGGGCATCTTTATAAGGTAAGTGAAAGATCAGAAGCTTACAGAATATACTTTCCAGGGTTCAAGAAGATTTATGTCAGCAGGGATGTAACATTTGATGAAAAGTCAGCCTTCATCAAATCAAGGAAGGCACCTGTTGAAGATCATGAAGAACCAAAGGAAAGTAGATTTCAAGACACCACCATGAATGAAGCAATTCCAGAAGCAGATCGTGAAGTTGAAGATCCACAAATACCTGTAGATCCACCCCGTGAGAAGCACTCTCACAAGAGGAAACCTGCATGGGATAGAGAGCTCATTCAAGATGCAGAAAGGTATGCCATTCCAGAAGAATAACACAGAGAAAGGAAGAAGACTAGATCACATACCAGTTATGTTTCCCTACTCTATGATATTATGAACAAAGAACCTTCCAGTTATGAAGAAGCAAAGGAAAAGAAAGAATGGAAGGATTCCATGGTCGAGGAATACCTGTTGATCATGAAGAATGATGTTTGGGATGTAATCCCAAGACCTGAAGGGAAGTCAGTTGTGACTTCCAAATGGATCTACAAGATCAAGCATGCTGCAGATGGCAGCATAGAGAAATACAAAGCGACATTTGTAGCTCGTGGCTTCTCCCGAAGGGATTGATTATGAAGAGACTTTTGCTTTTGTGGCCAGATACCCTTCCATCAGATCAGTACTTGCTTTGGCTGCAGTGATGAAATGGAAGATACACCAGATGGATGTCAAGACAACTTTCTTTAATGGTGTAGTCAAGGAGGAAGTGTATGTGGAGTAGCCACTTTATTTCGAGAGACATGACAGAGAATCACATGTGTGCAGGTTGAAGAAATCCTTGTATGGATTGAAGCAAGCTCCTAGGACTTGGTATGGTAGGATAGAAAAATTTCTATCCAGTTTGGGCTTTACCAAGAGTAAAGTGGATTCCAACCTTTACTACAAGGTTGACGAAGGCAATCATGTGATACTACTTCTGTATGTGGATGACCTGTTTGTTACAGGTGAGTATGGATTGATTGCCGATACCAAGAGGAAGCTTGCTGCCGAGTTTCAGATGAAGGACTTGGGGATGATGCACTATTTTCTAGGCATGGAGGTGTGGCAGAGTACAGATGGGATCTTCCTTGGTCAAGGGAAGTATGCAGTAGAAATCCTGAAGAGGTTCGGGATGATGGACTGTAAGGCCATGGCCACACCTATGGCATCAAACCTGAAGCTTCTGTGTGATGCTTCATCTGATCCGGTTGATGTCACTTTGTATCGTCAGATCATTGGGTCCTTGATGTACCTGATGAACACTAGACTAGATATTTGCTTTGTGGTGAACACATTGAGCCAGTTCCTGACAGATCCCAGAGGTTTTCACTTGGTTGCTGTAAACCATATTCTGAGGTACCTAAAGGGTACAATTGATTATGGGCTCAAGTATGATGCGAATCAAAATTTTAACCTGCAGGGTTATGTTGATTTAGACTGGGCAGGAAATGTTGTAGATAGGAAGAGCACATCTGGGTGTTGCTTCAGTATGGGATCTGGTGTGATCTCTTGGTTTAGCAGGAAGCAATCCTATGTAGCACTAAGTACAGCTGAGGTAGAGTATGTTGCAACTTGTTTGACTAGTTGTGAGGCAGTATGGCTCCAAAAACTACTGTATGAGTTATTTGATCTCCCGCTGGAGGCTACTAGTATATTTTGTGATGACCAGAGTTGTGTGAAGCTGTCTGAGAACCCGGTGTTCCACAACAGGTTGAAGCACATTGAGATCAAATATCACTATATCAGGGATATGGTGCAGAGAGGAGCAGTGAAGCTCCTGTATGTTGCTACGGATGAGCAGGTTGTAGATGTGTTGACGAAGCCACTAGCCAGATTGAAGTTCGAGTACTTCAGAGAGAGGCTTGGTGTTCTTCATATTGATGACACTTTGAGGAAGAAGTGATGGACACATTTGCAGGAGCCATTCCAAGCATGTTGAGAGGAGGATCCTTCCCATGGCTATGGATGTAAGCGCTGGATGATGAGCATCAGGACGATGCTCCAGTTACTCCTTTGTATGCATCATGTTGATGTTGGATATGATCAGTTGGATCATGTATATGTATATGCATCATGTTGGATGCTTGTTATGATCTGTTGGATCATGTATATGTATATGCATCATGTTGGATGCTTGTTATGATCAGTTGGATCATGTATATGTATATGCATCATGTTGGATGTTTGTTATGATCAATAGGATCATGTATTTGTATATGTATCAGGTAGATCATGTGTGATGGTATGTATCAGGTAGATACATTATATGTATCAGGTAGATACATTGTATGATCAGGTAGATACATTGTATGATCGGGTAGATCATGTGTGATGATATGTATCAACTAGATACATTGTATGATCAGGTAGATCATGTATGTTGATATGCATAAGGTAGATTCCTTGACATGATTAGGTGGATCATGTGTTATGAGTCCGAAGACGCAGATGCACAGTGCCTTTCTGACATGGTGGTAGATGTGTTCTCCCATGTGCGTTGATGTAAGTGCAGAGCCTTTCCGACATGGTGGTAGATGTGTTCTCCCATGTGCATTGATGTAAGTGCAGAGCCTTTCCGACATGGTGGTAGATGTGTTCTCCCATGTGCATTGATGTAAGTGCAGAGTCTTTCCGACATGGTGGTAGATGTGTTCTCCCATGTGCGTTGATGTAAGTGTAGAGGCTTTCTGACATGGTGGTAGATGTGTTCTCCCATGTGTGTTGATGTAAGTGCAGAGCCTTTCTGACATGGTGGTATATGTGTTCTCCCATGTGTGTTGATGTAAGTGAAAATCCTTTCTGACATGGCGGTAGATGTGTTCTCCCATGTGCGTTGATGTGAGTGCTGAGCCTTTCACGAATGGTTGAAGTGTGTATTCCCATGCCGGTGAGTGTAAGTGTTGTATTGTGTGCATCTGGACTGTGATTCATGGATGATGATCAGTATGATCATGAGTATTAGGATGATACTCCATGGTCGTGGACAGGTTGTGCAATTACATGTAAAAGATCTTGGGAGATCCGATAGGTTGAGCAGTATGCTCATAATCAATCCTGGGATGCTCTTTCGAGGTTTTTTTGACACACATAATTAGTTCTAGGATCCACAGTATGACCAGTGATGATAAATACTTACAAGTGGTGGGCCTACATCGAACATGAAAAAGGGTTGGCTCTGTAGAACTTCCTATGATGAGTAGATTCAGAGATTGATTGAGATAGTAGAAGCCATAACGATGATGATGATTCAATGACGATGGTCGAATGATGATGATCCAGAGAAGAAGACTTGTGCTAGCAGATTTGTGTCGAGAAATACCTTCCTAGTTAAGAGGGAGTGTTGATGTAATTGTAACTTCAGAATGTATTTCACCTATGTATATTGTACTTCTATAGAGATTTTATTATTCCTCTATACGGAAGTGTCATCATTTGTATTGACAAGTGTCGCAAGTGTCATAACTTGCTTATGATGGATTATTAGACCACCAAGTGTGGGGTCAGCTCTGATTAGTTTAACCATGGGTTATTAGACTGAGTTAGACAAGTCGTCCCTACTAGTTTATTAGGCAGGTCAAGTCAAGTACAAATAGAGTGCGGAAGCACTCTATTTGATCATCTCATTATTCACTTCTACACTACTCGAAAAGTGGCGCACTAGTGGAGAAGGAGGTTTAGCTGCTAGGAGGACTATCTCTGTGTACTTTGGTTGTATCATTGCTCTTTTTATCTCTGAGCAAGTTCTGGGGTTTTTCACCTTTATTGTTTTCCCTAATGAAACTCTGTGTGTCTATTGTATCAAGTGATTGCTTGGTGTGATTGATATGCATTGTTCTACTTGATATTCTATACATGTTATTCTCTCATTAAAGATCCTAGAGTGTATTGAATTAATGTTCAAAAAATAACACACGTGTCATCAATAACACATAGAATCCATGACACTATCCCTCTACAAGGAGCCTCCTCCTCCTCCTCCTCCTCATCATCATCATCATAATCATCTTCATCATTGTCAGCATCATCATCATCCTCATCACTGTCATCATCCTCATCATCATCATCATCGTTATCTTCCATTTCCTCATCATCATCCTCATCCTCCTCCTCCTCCTCATCATCATCTTTGTCATCATCTTCATCATCAACATCTTCATCATCGGCATCATCATCATCCATCATCTTCTTCATCATCTTCATAATCATCATCATCTTCATCATCATCATCATATATAATGATGATGATGATGAAGATGATGATGATGATGATGAAGATGATGGATGATGATGAAGACGAGTACGAAGATGAAGATGATGATGATGATGATGATGAATATGATCATCATCATCATCCTCATCATCCTCCTCCTCATCATCACCATCATCATAATCATCTTCGTCAACATCATCCTCCTCCTCATCATCATCTTCATCATCCTCATCATCGACGTCATCATCATCATCTCCATCATCATCATCGTCGTTATCACCCACTTCCGTATCATCATCCCCATCCTCATCATCATCACCATCCTCATCTTGGCCATCATCTTCATCATCAACATCATCATCATTGTCATCATCATCATTGTCATCATCATCATCAACGTCATCATCATCATCTTCATCATCATCCATCATCTTCGTCGTCATCATCATCATCATCATCATCATTAGCAATGATGACATCATCATCATCATCTTCGTCATCATCATCATCATCATCATCATTAGCAATGATGACATCATCATCATCATCATCATCATTAACAATGATGACATCATCATCATCATCATTATCAATGATGATGATGATGACATCATCATCATCATCATTATCAATGATGATGATGATGAAGATGATGGATGATGATGTAGATGAGTACGAAGATGAAGATGATGATGTTGATGATGATGAATCTGATCATCATCATCATCATCATCACCCACTTGCTCATCATCATCCTCATGCTCATCCTCATCCCCATCATCATCATCGCCATCATCATCATCATCATCATCTTGGTCATCGTCTTCATCGTCATCATCATCATCATCATCATCATTTCCATCATCATCATCGTTGTCATCACCCTGTTCCTCATCATCATCAACATCATCATCATTGTCATCATCATCATCATCATCATCTTCTTCGTCATCATCATCATTTTCAATGGTCATCATCATTGTCAACATCATCATCATCTTCGTCATCATCATCTTCTTCGTCATCATCATTGATAATGACGATGATGATGAAGATGATGATGATGATGATGATGATGATGAAGATGATGGATGATGATGAAGATGAGTACAAAGATGAAGATGATGATGCTAATGATGACGAAAATGATCATCATCATCATCCTCATCATGGTCATCATCCATGTCATCATCATCATCTCCATCATCATCATCACTGTTATCACCCACTTCCTCGTCATCATCCCCATCCTCATCATCATCACCCTTGGCCATCATCTTCATCATCAACATCATCATCATCGTCATCATCATCATCATCTTCATCATCATCATCTTCATCATCATTCATCATCTTCGTCATCATCATCATTATCAATGATGATGATGATGAAGATGATGGATGATGATGCAGATGAGTACGAAGATGAAGATGATGATGTTGATGATGACGAAAATGATCATCATCCTCATCCTTGTCCTCATCCCCATCATCATCATCATCATCATCATCATCATCATCATCATCATCATCTTGGTCATTGTCTTCATCATCATCATCATCTCCAACATCATCATCGTTGTCATCACCCCGTTCCTCATCGTCATCAACATCATCATCATTGTTGTCATCATCATCATCATCATCTTCTTCGTCATCATTATCATTTTCAATCGTCATCATCGTCGTCAACATCATCATCATCATTGATGATGATGATGATGATGAAGATGATGATGAGGATGATGATGATGATGATGAAGATGATGATGAAGATGAGTACGAAGATGAAGATGATGATGCTGATGATGACGAATATGATCATCATCATCATCCTCATCATTCCATCATAATCATCTTCGTCATCGTCAGCATCATCATCCTCATCATCATCCTCCTCGTCATTGTCATCATCCTCGTCGTAATCATCATCTCCATCATCATCATCATCGTTATCACCCACTTCCTCGTCATCATCCCCATCCTCATCCTCATCATCATCATCATCTTGGCCATCGTCTTCATCATCATCATCATCATCAATGTCATCATCACTATCTTCATCATCATCCATTATCTTCATCATCATCATCATCATCATCATCATCATCTTCGTCATCATCATCATTATCAATGATGATGATGATGAAGATGATGGATGATGATGCAGATGAGTACGAAGATGAAGATGATGATGCTGATGATGACGGATATGATCATCATCATCGTTATCACCCAATTCCTCATCATCATCATAATTCTCATCCTCATCCCCATCATCATCATCATCATCATCATCGTTATCACCCAATTCCTCATCATCATCATAATTCTCATCCTCATCCCCATCATCATCATCATCATCATCATCATCATCATCATCATCATCATCTTGGTCATCATCTTCATCATCAACATCATCATCATCGTCATCGTCATCATCATCATCATCATCATCATCATCATCATCATCATCATCATCTCCATCATCATCATCATCGTCATCACCCAGTTTCTCATCATCATGATCATCAACATCATCAACATCATCATCATTGTCGTCATCATCATCATCATCATCATCATCATCATCATCATCATCATCATCATCGTCATCATCTTCTTCGTCATCATCATCATTTTCAATCGTCATCATCATCGTCAACATCATCATCAACATCATCGTCATCATCATCATCATCAACATCATTGTCATCATCCCCATCCTCCTCCTCCTCCTCATCATCATCATTTTCAATCGTCATCATCATCGTCAACATCATCATCAACATCATCGTCATCATCATCATCATCAACATCATTGTCATCATCCCCATCATCCTCCTCCTCCTCATCATCATATAAATTTAATTTAATTCAATTTAAAACATTATTAATTATTAAAAATATATATAATTTATAAAAAAATTATTTAATCACTATGACAAATTTCAAACTTTATTAAAAACAACGCACAGGCTCCATTTTGCGCGTATGCGCCATTGTGTGCGTACGTGCTTTTTAAATACACGCACACGCGCCAGTTTAGTTTTTAAATTTTGGCGGGTAATTCATTTCCCACCAACGTGGTGGATGACTTGGCTGCTATGGTTTTAGGTTCGGGTTGCCATGAATACATATAATAATATAAAAAAATACATCTTATAGCAAAATACATCTTATTCTATAACTTCTTCTATTTCGAACATGATTTTGCGTATGCTACACTTGTCCACTGCTAATGAAATTCAAAACACTTGTATAACTATGTGTGCAGATTCCGAATATGTGGTTTTTTATTAAAACTATTATTTGTTCCTATTTTTTAGTTAATTTCAATTGCACTAAGGTCAATATTACACAAAAAGTAGGTTATTTCTTCCGTCTATAACTTTTGATTGGCTCACCTATTTTGAAAATGGAAAAGAACTCGCACAATACACACAAAAACATACGTCCTAAAAAAAAATGTTGATTGATTATGTTAAGCCCATGATATCGAGGGCTAACGCTCGGCCTAGTCATTTTAGCGATGGGATGACTTCCTTTATTAAAAAAAATAAAATTAACATAAATAAATATGGAAAAATAACGCCGCACTAGAACGACATGTTATCTACGACTGTATATAATTTTTTTAACAAAAATACACCATTTGAATACCGAACCAGGGGGCTAACACAAACATATTCATTATGTTTTCTTAAAAAAGTAACATACCAACCTTAGGAGAACCCCATTTTTTGGGATTTATACTTAATTTCCATAAATAATATTTATATATTTTGGAAGGTAATCTAATTTTCTATGTTTGATCTTCTTGCGCCATATTCCAAAAACTTGTGTAGGTAGATCTAATATTGCTTTTTGACGTTCAGATTTCTATTTTTCCAGAAGTCCATTGCGACTATCGCGTCATGAGTGGCCAGCATTAGCTTGCACCAACCCTTTTCACTTTAGAGCTTCACCAAATGTTTTCATCGAGGATTTTCACCAAGGGTTTTCATCAAAAGAGCTTCACCGAGAGTTTTTCACCGCAAAGATCCACCGAGGGGTTTTTACTGTAGAGCTTCACCGAGATTTTTTCACCGCAGAGCTTCAATTTCTCACCAATTTTTTCACCACAGAGCTTCACCGACAGTTTTTATGCAAATACTCTTAATTTACCATAAAATAAGCTTATAATTTAAAATTATAATTTCCATACTTTTAAAATTAATATGTTGAACATTTTAAAATTTTCTATTTTACCTTATAATAAACTAGGATTTCAATTAAATACATAATTTTGAGTCTTTTAAAATTAATATATTTAACAAACTAATTTTTTATTAAAGGATTAAATTTAATTTTAAAAATTAATATATTGAACATCATACAAAAATTTAGAATAAAGTTATAAAACAAAACTTTAACAAAGTTTTAAAATTAGATAAAATTTAGAATAACAAAAATTTAAATTTTAAAAAAATATATTAATTTCTAGTTAAATTTTGATATCAATTAATATAAAAGTAAAATAATGTAATATAATATTAATAATATCAATGTAATAATAATATTAGTTTGCAATATTAATATTAATATTAACATTACACTACAATTCTACACATTAATCAAAATATGATAATATTAATATTAATAATAATATTCATGATATTAAAAAACAATGATATTAATTATTAATTATATTTACATTAATATTAATAATATTATTAATGTGAACACTAATATTATTAAATATAGTAATAATAACTTTAAGAGAAACATTAATATAAATATTCAAATGAGATTGTAAATAATATTAATCATTATTGAAACATTGCCTATAGGGAATAAAGAAATTGGTAATTAGTAATTGAAATTAGAAGTTGTGGGTACTTACTTAAAAAAAATAATCATTATTAAAACATTATCATTAATCATTAAAAACATAAGCATCATATGTTAACATTAATAATAATATTGAACTTGCTTTAACATATTTTGTAAGGGACGAACTTGTGATTTTTGGGGGGGAGCTCCAACAAAGCTCCAAGAAGGCTGATCCACATGAACAGTCATTCTTGAGCAAGCACCAGACTGCGTGATCCAGTATATGATGCTGGCCTCAGGGATTTCAGTGGCCTGGCTAGGAGGGCGGTGGCAAACCTCTAAACCACAGGCAAAAGTGTCAGCCCCGACCATGCAATATGTGTCTCTTGATAAGAATGAGAAAGGTAAGGGCTTGACTGAATCAGAGTACTCCAATAGAAAGAACCAGGTGACCCATTCCAGCAAGCTAAGAAGTACAAAAACAACTGAAACTGCAACTCTACCAGGAGTAGGAGTTGCGGGTACTTAGTTTTTGGAGAATATACATTGGTTAAAAGGATCTCATGTAAGTAGGACATGCATTTCCATATCATTCTATTTCCAACCGTAAGAGAGTAAATTAGTTAAGGCGACTGCCACTTATTAAGGTCTAAGGCTAAAATACATGGATAATTAACACACAGCTAGATTCGATTCCGTGAAAGACTCCATTACTCCAGTGTTAATTTGAAAGGTCAAAATTATGCTTACGATGTTCTATATGCGGTTACTTTGGGTTCACTGGTAGTCCAAGACCATGAGTAATAACTATTGGGCAGTTTGAGAGCGAAACAACGCTCTACGCTGGAGGTAGTTCGGAGTGACGGGATAATAGAAGGATCGCCACTAGTATTTCCTTTCTCTACTCACAGATCGGGCCGTGCAAATAATGTTTAAATCTTGAGAGAGTTCATCAATCGAAAACGAGCCATCACAATCTAGAAGTGTGCAGGTAGAACAGGTGCATGCAACCAAACTTCAAGAAGCCAAAACATGAAGCATTTACCTACGTATAAACTGGAACTAAAACCATCAATCGTAATTGATTCTTCTAAACAAAATGACTTAGTTCGCAAGTGGAAAATAAGTAGTACAGAGAATATATTATGCATGTCGGTAGCCTATAAATACTAGTATACATTTCTTGCTAACTTAACCGGATGTGCAAATCCCGAGATCTTATACTACGACCGACAGGTCTGGTAGAGGATCCTAATCTAATCCTTAGTAGTTATATAACCGCGTTTACTAATCTCAAGGAGAGCCCATGCGCAGGGATTGTACATTTCACAGATAGATCATTTAATTAATTAATTTATTTTTAAATCATTTTAAAATTTATGCAGAGAGGTTTGACAACTTGAGAAGAAAATGAAAAATGATAAGTAGAATGCATTGCAGCGATCTCATTTCGTGATTCTTCGATCTAAATATTCTTTTCATGCTTCCATTCAAAAACCAAAGTTTATAACATAAAAACAAAGTTACCGATCTAAAAACAGAAGCCCACGAGTAAATAAATGTTAATGATATTCCATATCGGATTCTCCGATCTAAACATTTTTTTCATGCTTTCATAAAAACATATTTATAACAAAGAACAAGTTACCAATCTAAAACAGAAGTCTTCCAGTAAATAAATGGTATTGAGATCCTATATCGGATTCTTAGGTCTAAACATTCTTTTCACACTTTCCTTTAGAAAATATTTATAATATAAAAACAAATTACCGATCTAAAAGCAGAAGTCCACCAGTAAATAAATTTTAAGGAAATTCCATATCAGATTCTCATATCTAAACATTATTTTCATGCTTTCATAAAAATATTTATAACATTAAACAAGTTACCGATCTAAAACATAAGTCCACCATTAAATAAATGGCATTGATATCCCGGATTCTCAGATATGAACTTTATTGCCACGCTTTCCTTCAGAAAATATTTATAATATAAAAACAAGCTACCGATATAAAAACATAAGTCCACCAGTAACAATTCTAATTCTAGAAGTGCGGATTGCCATATCACTCGTCTTAATGTTAAACAATGATTTCCCACATATAAGTTGAAAAAATAATCAATCTTACAGGTCGTCAGTATTCTTCTTCAACAATTACACGTTTAACATCAATTTAATTCACTCAGTTTGGGAAAAATGAATTGCACATTTCCATGCATAGTATTCTTCTTCTCATATCTATGCATATATCTAAATATATAAGTAAATAAAAATTTTACGGAGGTAGTGGAAGCTGTGTAGATTATTGCTCCAGCCGTTGGCGAGGTACCAAAAGAAAATTGCATTCGATCAACTCTAAAGCTTCACGAATTTACTGAATAACCCTCGGTTGACCTCCCTACCATATCGAGAGTAATCTTCTTCCTCTCGAACCCCAGAGCGATTGGGGTCGTAGGAACATACCAGCCTTGATGTTTCGATGGGATCTCCCAATCCCTGGACAGCTATTAACCAAACTCCAAGGAATCACATTCCAATGGAAACTTCTATTATGAAGCCCATCCAAAACTAGGGAGCAAGAGAGACTCTCTCTTTCTCCTCCCTTTCTTATATAGCATAAGTCTTGCATGACATGTGTCCTCTCATGCAAACTAAAATTTTAATTTATTAATTCATTATTATTCCTCCTCATGCAACAAGTGTTACTCTCACATCAGTATGCACCTAAATCCCTTAATTATCTCTTAGTTGTCTCCCGAGTCTAAATTTGTAATCTCTAGATTAGTGGGTCTCTAGATGAGTGTTATTCTAGTGTTTCTCCATAATTTATCAATTTTAATATTATTTGCAATTTTAATCTCATGCATATTCATCCTAACATAATGGGTGCACCTCTACCCCAATTTCTGCTTTTTCTAAAATTTCATAAATTAAATATGCTCTTTTATTTGATTTTCTAAAATTCTATATGCAACTTTTAACATATATGGATAATTTTTTTAAATGAAAAGAGTAATAATTTTTCCGTCATTGTCTAGGTACCTCTTCTATGGGTCCTTCCGACAACTCCCTTTTCTTTGCGTGGGGAAACCTGTGCAGTGATCAGGGAATAGTTACCACGATATCTCGACTACACTTCCTTGGAGACTAATGGCAGTTTGAGGAATAAGATCATTCTTATTGCGCGCCCCTCAACCTATCGTACATGACCAAATCGTTATGGCCTCGCCCGTATGGCACACGCTTCCCCGGCTGAGCTGAAATGGCTTCCGACCCATGCTTGGAGTGTTATTTCAGGGTCGACAGTCCATCGTCGTACCCCTAGGTATTTTTCCTGTACTTACAACCCTTATAATTCCATTGTGAGTCAGTCGGTAAATAGTTTACTTGCTACTTCACACACTCAAAGCACATATTAGTAGTGTTGCACTATAAAAAGCATTTCATCATACATCATAATCTTCATTCAATTCTACCTAATTCAATATCATGCATTCACATCCACTAGTACATTTGGGCAGATTTTTCCACGAAATATTTCCACGCTTTAAACATTCGTGGAAAAATACAATGAAATTTAAGATGTCTTTTCATTTTTTTTATCATGGTGGAATTTTCATCTCTATATCGATGTTTTTTAATTTTCGACGAACTTTCGTCTATATATCGATAAAATATGGCTATCCTTGGACACGCGCCAAACCACACGTGCCAGCTTCCAATGGCTCTTGACTTTTTATGAGTCAACTCATACATTTTGTCGATAGATCGATGATCGTCGATCTATAAATACATACTTTAAGACAATTTTTGACACATTTTCTATAGTTGTGACAAGGTTCCTGGTGATTGATTGAGCCCGGATTTTGAACTTGCGACAAATTTCGTGGTGATTGTTTGAGCTCGGATATTCTACATAGCTCGAATTTTGAACTTGCAAGGTTGGTATTTTTTAATTTTTTTGTCTATTTTAATAGAAAGATATGTTAAGAAAAAAAATTCAGGATTTTTTTTAACATGCATGTTTGAATTAAATTAAATTTTTTTGTTTTTTTCTTAATTTACAATTGCTACATATATTTCGTGTGATTAATTAGTTATACTTACATGTTTTTATAGGATTTGCATACGTGATTATATATTAATTACTAATTACACCTCTTCTTTTTTCTATAGTACTATTAGAATATAATTATTACATGAAGGTATTGTTAGACACAATGGCACACTAAGGGGGAAGCTGAATTAGTGGGCAACAATAAATACTAATTTAAGCTTCTATAAAACCTAATCAAATATCATTAAGTATTTTCACTTCAACACTTAGGCAGAGTTCATCATTCAGTACACTAGGCTATACATAATTCATATGGGATTCTCCTCATGTTACAACTACATTAGGTAGAGTTTATCATTCATAGTACATTAGGTTATACTAATTCAGTTTTGCATGCCCGCAATCATTTACAACAACACTTCGTTGCTAGGTTTCACTTTCTTTCATGCCTTCTGAATGGTTTCAAGTGCCTTTGTTTTATTCAGTCATTTGAAGAAGGAGCTAGCAAATCTCAGGGAAGGACTTGAGTGCTTTTGCAAAAACAACCCGAATATCTAAGAATGGTTAAATCATTTAGGAATACTTAGAGCTGTAGATGTCTTGTATACCCATAATTGTCTTCTTCGGGATTTGCGCATTCTTCAAGAGATCAAATATACTTAGAGCTGTAGATGTCTTGTATACCCATAATTGTCTTCTTCGGGATTTGCGCATTCTTCAAGAGATCAAATATATTGGCAATGAATGTCTTCCTTAGATTGTACTCTTGGTCTTGTGAAATGTACATGCATGGATAATCTTCTGCTGATGCAAGAACCTACACTTCTAGCAACCTGAAATCAGGATTGAAAACCACCTCAGTAGTATCCAAGAACTTCCAGCTAAACTTGTGATTGCCTTGGATTCTTGAACACTTGAACTGTGAAATTAGACTGTGTCACATGGTTCTTCCGCCCTTGTTCTTTGTTTTCTCTTGTATGTTTGTCCAATTTAAGTCATACAATAAGATACCAACAACAGGTGTTTCCTAAATACATTCTTTATCAACCATATCCAAAAGTAGAGAGAGTCATACTCAACAATCATCTTGTAAATTCATAAAAGGTAAGCATGCATCAAGGACAACTTTCATTTGGACCATTTGAGCGACCTAGTGTTCCAATTCCCAAACTATCAAGGTCTCCTTGTGAGTAAATAAAAGGCCATTGCACAACACTTGTTGGCATCAATGAAAACTTCCGTCTTCAGGTTTTTCTTTATAGAAATTGGTATATAATATATTGTATTTAGAAATATACTTATATTTATTGTTTTTGACAAGTTACTGTTTGGTATGGTGTAGGTAAGACAATTACTTGTCACTGCAAGGATTTGTCACTATGAATGGAAATGCAAGGAATCTTGCTCAGTTTAGAGAGGCATTAGAGGGAAGGGGAGATGGAAAATGTTATTTCCCTTGATCTGATTGAACGGGCTTGCAAAGAAGAAGACTTTTAATAACAACAATTGAAATACATTGTAGGGAGAAGGGGCACGCCAAAGCGGGTTATGAATATCGTCCCTTGGTAAGAGGTTATTCAATATTTAATGTATTCTCTGTAATAGTCATCATGTCATGAATTTCAGTAAAATGTCTTAATATCATTTTATTATATTTTCTATACACACTAACTTTACTACGTTGTTTGTAAATATATAAACAATGCCCCCAAAATGTCGCCCTCTAGAGAGTTATTTTCCAAGTACTAGCATAAATACTCCTTTACAGGGTGACGAACTTCAAGATCAAAATATTGTAGTTGATCAAGTTCTTAATGATGATATGGATGGAGATAACGTTAGTGATACAAATTAGGAAGATGAGATACATAGATTGATCCAAGACACATTTTATCCAATGGATGAGGACAACCAGGATGGTAGTCATGATGTTGATCCTCTACTCGAGAATTCACGTCAACCTATTTATGAAGGCTAAAAAAAAAATCTTCTATCTTCTATATTGTTGTTAGTGAATTTGAAGGTTTTGAATGGTTAATCAAACACCTGTCTGACACAGATACTAAGGTATGTAATTTGTTAATTATTTATGTCTGCATGTTCACATGTACATACAGGGTTGAATTTTTTCCTATATTGCTATTGTTATCTAATTTGTAAAGTATGGTTGTGATATTGATGATTAATATTGTTTACATTGACTTATTCTTTTGAATTTTGTAGTTTGTTAGGTGAATTTCTATTACCAACGTCAAATATTTTACCACGCACAAACTAAGAGAGATATGTGATTATGAAAGAATTTGGAATGGAGTATCAAGCTATTGATGGATGTCCTAATGATCATATCATATACTATGGACAATATGCATTAGAAAATGAATTCCCACAATGTCAAACAAGTAGGTATCGAACCGATAAACCAAAACAAAAGGTACCTCACAAAGTTCTTCGTTATATTCTGATAATTCCATGTTTCCAGTAGTTGTTCAGTTTTCAAAGTATAGCACAGTTTATGGATTTACATGCAAAGAACAGAAGTCGAGACGATATTCTTCGAATGCCTGCAAATGGTTCTATATTGAGATACATTGAAGAAAAGTGGTCAATTTTTAAAGAAGAACCTCGTAATGTTAAACTTTTGTTGGCAGCTGATGGTGTCAATCCATTTGGACATCTTCGTTCTACCTACTCAGTGTGGCCTGTTTTTGTTATAAACAATAACCTTCCTCCTTGGATGTCGATCAAGAGAGAGCACACAATGTTGGAAATGATTGTTCCGGGTATTTAATTAATTTGTATTTTTTTACTTGAAAGTCTGATCACTAAATATTTCATTTCTTTGTTTCATGCATGATAATTTTGTCTTTTATATATAACGACATATAGATAAATATAATTAATCATGTATGTTGGACCAATTAGGTAACTACCAGGTTAAAGATATGAATGTATATATTGAGCCTCTTATGGATGAGTTGTTGAAGTTATGGGATGGAATCACTATGTATGACATCTCTAGACCAAAGGGAAAAAAAAATTTCAATTCCATGGAATATTTGCATGGACAATTCATGATTCTCCCGGGTTAACACATTTTTGTGGTATATTGTTACTTTCTTTTGTTCTTTAATATTATATATATCTATTGAAAATATCATGCATTAGTTTAAGTGGTAATTCTAATTCACTACACTAATTCATATATCTTGTAGGTCTTCAAACAAAGGGTAAATTTGCATGTCCAATTTGCGGTCCTAGGATAAAATCTCATCGTTCAAGGAGTTTAGTAAAGGAAGTGTTTGATGAGTATAGGAACTTTCTTCCTAAGAACCATAGTTATCGAACTTCAGACAAAGCAAACTTCAATGGTAAAGAAGAGAATGGAAAAAAAACCATGAAGAATGACACCTCACCTATAGAAGTTGGAATATAATATAAATCTTCAAGATATGTCAAATTATTTATGTATCATATATTATATAAATCTTTGTTTTTTTTAGTGAATTATGTTTAGCGTGATATGTACCTATATTGATTAATTAGTGTTAATTTTATCTTGTTGATGTTTCATGAATGTCATTAAGGAACGAATGGGATTCCACGAGGAATGAAAATTTACCCGATGTAGTTCAGTAGGTTGCCATACTATGAGCACCTACAACTAGTTCATTTGTTTGTACAATGCATATCGGGAAGAACATAACAGAATTTTTACATATGTCAAATATTAGATGGAAGGACTAATAAAGAAAGAATTGGAAATATTTTTAGTGACATCCAAGAAGATAATCATGCATTGCAAAGTGTGATAATTAATTCTAATGGTGATGGCCGTCAATGGAATATTAGTCTTCCTTGGTGCTTGACGGAGCAATAGAGCAATATTGTAAAAGAGGTCATCTGAAAAATCAGGTTTTCGACGTGGTTTTCATCTAACATAAAGAATATCTTAACGAAAAGGTGATTTTGTTGGGGTTAAAACACATGAATGGCATACATTCATTAAGGTAATTATGATTTTACAATATATTTTCTTATTGGTATGCATTATTTTATTAATTGTATTCTCTTATTTGGAAATAAATAATAATTATTTGTTTTTTTATATAGTATGTTCTACCTTTATCTCTCCCAGACGACTTTGACAACAACATAAGACAAATTGTTTATGTTCTTGGAAAATACATGAGGTAAGTAATGTTTTATATGGAAAATGTACTTGTTCTGTGATTTGTAGCGGAACTTATTGACATATTATGTTTCATCCGCAAATTTTATATATGCCTTGATATTATTTTATTGCATCATTTGTAGTTGGCTTTCATCAAAAGAAATCCATAAAGAAGATATAAGGTTTTGGAAGAGAGAAATTCCCCGACTAATGTGTGAAATGAAACAGTATCTACCTCCAGCATTTTTCAATGCACAAGAACACTACCTCATACACCAAGTTGAGGAGATTGAATTATGTGGACCAGTACACACAAGGTCGATGTGGATGGTGGAGAGGTAGTTGAATTTATTGAAGGATTTTGTTAGACAAAGAGCACGTCTTGAGGGTTCTATGGTTGAGGGATATATGGTATATCAATGCATGGTGTATTTTTTTTTCCCCAAAAAAAAAGCGTAATTTCATTTCATCCTTAAGAGTACGAAATTACATAGAGTGTCATCACTCAGAATGAGTGAATGAGGTAGTTTTGAAAACCATCAGAATTGCCTTTGTCTGAAAAAGAAGAGATGTGCTCACCACGTGAGCATTAACATCTATTACATCCATATTGATAATAACCGGTGAAGTACAATATAGATAACATTTATATGAGACAGCCTGTGTAGATCGTTTAGCTGCAAAATTCAAGCTTGTAAATATATACAATAGTTACTGTTTAGCTGAGTTCTAAATAAGTTCATAACGCTACCAAAACAAGTGCCAGAGAGCAATATAAAGATAAGTCTATGAAAGGCCTATGGTAGAGATCCCTGTTGACCCCATCGATGAATTCAGTGACTTTCCATGATCCGGGAGCTAGGAGCAAACCTTCCTACGAGGCTTTGTCCGCCTTTGAGTTGTTTTCCCGAAATACATGCCTGCAATTGAAAGTATCAAAGGTGTAAGAGACATTTTGAATAAGTTCCAAAACAACAGCAATTTTCCGGTTGTTGCACTGATACAGTCCATTGACCCAGTTAATCACATTCAATGAGTCCCCAAAAACAGTAACAATCCTGACAGAGTGTTCCAGAGCAAAGGAGATTAAGAGTTTGAGGCTGAGAATCTCAGCCCAGTTATTGGTCCCTCTCCCTATTCCAAACGACAACACATAATAATGTGAAGGAGACAGAAATAGGAGAGCCCCTCCCCCACAAAGATCATTCTGACAAGCCCCGTCGAAAAAGCCCCAAGGCTGAGAGCGATCAATGTCCAACGGTTTAATGTTCCTAAGAGAAGTAGCCTGTTTGCTTCGATGGAGATCTAAATGGAGGCCGCAACTGTTGATGGCCACTAATGCAGGAAGTCCCACTATGTCCGCGAACAGGAAATTGTTCCAGGATAACCAGATGCCCCAGATAACAATGGTGGGTAGGCCTTTATAATTTGCAAACACAGGGTTATCAGTCCAACGTCACCAGGCCTCCACAAGTGTGTGCCATTCCCACAGAAAATTGACCTTACAGATCCGAGACATCACCTTCCAAACCTCCTTAATGAAGCTACAGTGGAGAAATAGATGTAGAACATTTTCCTCAAATTGAGAGCACAAGTAGAACCTGCTAGGACCCTGTAGATTTCTTTTTTGTAGAGAGTCCCAAGTTGGGATCCGGTTAGCTAAGATACACCACATTAAAATGCGATCTTTTAGAGGGATCTGCAGTCTCCAGATAGATTTCCACCACCACACCGGTTCCCTATCCCTGAAGTTCGCGCTGATCCAAAGATAGCCATATTTCGGAGAGTAAATACCCGAGGGATCCCCATCCCAGATCAAAGTGTCCTCTACAGCTTTGAGAAAGATCTGATCCCTGCTAAGATATCTCAAATATATCCTAAGTTCAGTTTCCATGTCCAAGTCTAATCGAAAGGTTTCATCTCTTCTCCAGATAGGCCTTCCCATCCAGATGTTTCCCTCATCCGATAAATGATGGAGAACAGAAATATTACGTAGCCAAAGTTTCGTGATCAGTCCAGCTGACAGTAGGTGCTGAGATTCACAACCTACACAAGGATCTCGGCCAATACTCAACCTCTGCCCATTGCCAACGTACCAAACAAGGTTCTGTTCGATAACATGGAAGGAGGAGACAAGAGCTTTCCAGATGACAGACCCCCCTTTGTGTGTCTTGACCGGGGATCTAATCCACTCCTCCACAGAATCCAGTTCAATATATTTTAGAGTCATAATTCTAGCCCAGAATCCTCCAGATGTGATTAACCTCCATCCACATTTGGCGGCCAAAGCCTGAGAAAAATAAAATATGTTTTTGAGTCCCCATCCTCCCAGGGATTTAGAAGCAGCTATTCTTTCCCAGTTCACCCAAGGTGTCACATGTGCATCCTCCTTACCATTCCATAAGAATCGAAAGCAAATTTTCCTAGCAGCATCCAGGATCCCCTTCGGTATCTAGGCCAGGGACATCAAGTATATTGGAATAGCTTTCAGCACCGACTTCACCAATATCAACCTGCCAGCACGAGAGAGCCACCTGAAGCTCCAGCTTTTGAGTCTTTTCTCCAATTTTTCCAAGAGCCAAACCCAGTCGTGTTTCAAATAGTTATTGGGCTTTAGGTGAAAACACAGGTAGCGTAATCCCTCTGAAAGGTTAAGGAGCTGGAAGGGGAACAGTTCAGTGAAGGTGTGAAGCACCTCCTCTTCCAGTAAAGAGACAGTAAGAGAGGATTTGTCATTGTTGATCTCCATTCTAGTTGCAGTGGAGAAGAGATCCAAGATTTCTTTAAATTTAACGACCTCCCCTCTAGAGCCAGAGTAGAAGATTAGTATGTCGTCCACAAAGAGCAGGTGTGTAAGCGAGGTGCCAGGTGCCACCATGATTCCTTCAATATCGCCCGCTCTCTTAGCTTCCTTAATGGCCCTGCTTAAACTTTCAGCCACCAATAAAAATAATAGAGGGGACAAAGGGCATCCCTGGCGTAAGCCTCATCCAGAGTGGAAGAAGGGGGTCACTGCTCCATTCATAAGTATCGAGAACGAGACAGTGGTAATACAACTCATGATCCAGCAGATAAATCCAATCTTGAATCCCAGATGAGTTAGCATAAGTCGGATGTAAAGCCAATTGACCTTGTCAAATTCCTTTGAGAGATCAATTTTAAGTATTACACCTATCTGCTTGCTGGATTTGATACTGTGGAGGCCTTCCTGCGCTAAGCCAATGGCTTCATGAATCTGACGCCCTTCAAGAAATCTGAACTGCTCCTCAGAGATATGTGTGGATAATATAGGTTTGAGTCGACGAGCGATCACCTTAGTGACAATCTTATACACACAGTTGCAAAGAGAGATGGGGCGAAATCATTGAGCTTGGAGGGAGTGTCCACTTTGGGAATAAGATCAATGAAGGTAGAGTTTATGCTGGCGGGAACTTTGCCTTCCCTCCTGGAATCCTCAACAAGCTATAAGAGATCTTCACCAATAATATCGAGAAGTGCTAAAAAGAACTCAATCGTCCACCCATCAGGCCCCGGACTCTTGTCCTTCTGAAAACTACGCAAAACTACCTTCAGTTCATCCATAGTAATGCTATCCATCAACAACCGGTTATCTGCCTCTTCAACAAACCGAGGGAAAAGTTGTGCAACTCTGATAATTTCCTCAATATTCACCGTGTTGAGGATGGTAGTCATGATGTTGATCCTCTACTCGAGAATTCACGTCAACCTATTTATGAAGGCTAAAAAAAAATCTTCTATCTTCTATATTTTTGTTAGTGAATTTGAAGGTTTTGAATGGTTAATCAAACACCTGTCTGACACAGATACTAAGGTATGTAATTTGTTAATTATTTATGTCTGCATGTTCACATGTACATACAGGGTTGACTTTTTTCCTATATTGCTATTGTTATCTAATTTGTAAAGTATGGATGTGATATTGATGATTAATATTGTTTACATTGACTTATTCTTTTGAATTTTGTAGTTTGTTAGGTGAATTTCTATTACCAACGTCAAATATTTTACCACGCACATACTAAGAGAGATATGTGATTATGAAAGAATTTGGAATGGAGTATCAAGCTATTGATGGATGTCCTAATGATCATATCATATACTATGGACAATATGCATTAGAAAATGAATTCCCACAATGTCAAACAAGTAGGTATCGAACCGATAAACCAAAACAAAAGGTACCTCACAAAGTTCTTCGTTATATTCTGATAATTCCATGTTTCCAGCAGTTGTTCGGTTTTCAAAGTATAGCACAGTTTATGGATTTACATGCAAAGAAAAGAAGTCGAGACGATGTTCTTCGAATGCCTGCAGATGGTTCTATATTGAGATACATCGAAGAAAAGTGGTCAATTTTTAAAGAAGAACCTCGTAATGTTAAACTTTTGTTGGCAGCTGATGGTGTCAATCCATTTGGACATCTTCATTCTAGCTACTCATTGTGGCCTGTTTTTGTTATAAACAATAACCTTCCTCCTTGGATGTCGATCAAGAGAGAGCACACAATGTTGAAAATGATTGTTCCAGGTATTTAATTAATTTGTATTTTTTTACTTGAAAGTCTGATCACTAAATATTTCATTTCTTTGTTTCATGCATGATAATTTTGTCTTTTATATATAACGACATATAGATAAATATAATTAATCATGTATGTTGGACCAATTAGGTAACTACCAGGTTAAATATATGAATGTATATATTGAGCCTCTTATGGATGAGTTGTTGAAGTTATGGGCTGGCATCACTATGTATGACATCTCTAGACCAAAGGGAAAAAACGATTTCAATTCCATGGAATATTTGCATGGACAATTCATGATTCTCCCGGGTTAACACATTTTTGTGGTATATTGTTACTTTCTTTTGTTCTTTAATATTATATATATCTATTGAAAATATCATGCATTAGTTTAAGTGGTAATTCTAATTCACTACACTAATTCATATATCTTGTAGGTCTTCAAACAAAGGGTAAATTTGCATGTCCAATTTGCGGTCCTAGGATAAAATCTCATTGTTCAAGGAGTTTAGTAAAGGAAGTGTTTGATGAGTATAAGAACTTTCTTCCTAAGAACCATAGTTATCGAACTACAGACAAAGAAAACTTCAATGGTAAAGAAGAGAATGGAAAAAAAAACCATGAAGAATGACACCTCACCTATAGAAGTTGGAATATAATAGAAATCTTCAAGATATGTCAAATTATTTATGTATCATATATTATATAAATCTTTGTTTTTTTTAGTGAATTATGTTTAGCGTGATATGTACCTATATTGATTAATTAGTGTTAATTTTATTTTGTTGATGTTTCATGAATGTCGTTAAGGAACGAATGGGATTCCACGAGGAATGAAAATTTACCCGATGCAGTTCAGTAGGTTGCCATACTATGAGCACCTACAACTAGTTCATTTGTTTGTACAATGCATATCGGGAAGAACATAACAGAATTTTTACATATGTCAAATATTAGATGGAAGGAATAATAAAGAAAGAATTGGAAATATTTGTAGTGACATCCAAGAAGATAATAATGTATTGCAAAGTGTGATAATTAATTCTAATGGTGATGGCCGTCAACGGAATATTAGTCTTCCTTGGTGCTTGATGGAGCGATAGAGCAATATTGTAAAAGAGGTCATTTGAAAAATCAGGTTTCCGACGTGGTTTTCATCTAACATAAAGAATATCTTAACAAAAAAGGCGATTTTGGTGGGGTTAAAACACATGAATGGCATACATTCATTAAGGTAATTATGATTTTATAATATATTTTCTTATTGGTATGCATTATTTTATTAATTGTATTCTCTTATTTGGAAATAAATAATAATTATTTGTTTTTTGATATAGTATGTTCTACCTTTATCTCTCCCAGACGACTTTGACAACAACATAAAACAAATTGTTTATGTTCTTGGAAAATACATGAGGTAAGTAATGTTTTATATGGAAAATGTACTTGTTCTGTGATTTGTAGCGGAACTTATTGACATATTATGTTTCATCCGCAAATTTTATATATGCCTTGATATTATTTTATTGCATCATTTGTAGTTGGCTTTCATCAAAAGAAATCCATAAAGAAGATATAAGGTTTTGGAAGAGAGAAATTCCCCGACTAATGTGTGAAATACAACAGTATCTACCTCCAGCATTTTTCAATGCACAAGAACACTACCTCATACACCAAGTTGAGGAGATTAAATTATGTGGACCAATACACACAAGGTCGATGTGGATGGTGGAGAGGTAGTTGAATGTATTGAAGGATTTTGTTAGACAAAGAGCACGTCTTGAGGGTTCTATGGTTGAGGGATATATGGTATATCAATGCATGGTGTATATTAGTGAATATATACCTAAATTAGCAGAAAATATGAATGTGCCTCACATTTGGCATCTCGACTCCATCAACAAATTTGAAGGGGAGGTCCTATTGAGGAAAGGTACAATGAGGATTGTGAAAGGTAATTATTAGATGTTGTGGAATTAATATATTACAGATGTATTTTTCCAATTTTATTTTATCATACTGAATTTTTATTTTTTTATTAATCCTTCATATTCAACTATATTAAACTATGCCTTTAATGATAGCTAATTAATGATATTGAATTGTTATTTTTTCATATAGTTGCTCGAGTGTGGGATGATTTCATTTATACATTGCAAACAACCTTGATTGGATGGAGCATTGGATAGAATATTGTGAAGAATACTTTGGTAGGTTATGATGGGAAGGGGTCAGTAAGATGATTAAAATAGATCATTGTTATCGACATCAATTTCTTGATCTTACGTCGCAAAGGGAAGTTAATTTAGCCTTTAGTTTAAAATATAAAAAGGCAAGTAAATTGTTTACCCACATTTTTCTAGTTACTTCCCATTTTTTCAATGTATTTGGTTTGTTTAAGTTTTCAAATATATTTCTAAGTCCTATATGACGTTGATTAATTCACAATGTATTTTTTACTTGTTGTCAATCTTGCAGTTGAAACATCAAAAGGAAATGTGGTGTAATGGTCGTAAATTTCGTATCAAAATGTTGGATGATAAGATGAAAACCTCAAATTGTGGGATAAATACAGTGTTTAAGTTCACCAATGTTTCCTCTAGAAGTGACAGACATCCAGAAGAAACTAATAATAGGAAATATGGGCATTTGGAGGACATAATTGAGTGTGGTTTTAATTCCTTTAAAATAGTTTTGTTTGAGGTGAAGTGGTACAGGCTACAGATGCATGAATGTGATCCTGAAAGAACTATTATTGAGCATGCTAATGGATTTACCATCGTTAATACAAGGGAATTTGAACCGGGTACAGAGCCTTATGTTCTTCCAAGTCAATGTGAGAAAGTCTTTTACTCAAAGGTACCAGGTAAAGCAAGTTGGTCATACGTTGTCAGATATGATCCAAGAGGAAGACTGGTAAAGTATAATCATGTAGATGATGAATATAATCATGAAGAAGAAGATGACGATGATGATTCATATCAGAAGTATGGGGATAAATTCAATGTGTTAGATGAAGAAGTTTAATAGGTTGATCATCCAAATGTAGAAGACGATGATCTCATTGACAATATCGATGACTATATTAGTGAAGATGACGTTGATGACGATGTTGATGTGAATAAGCCTTTCATCAATATCTATTCTGAACCAGATCCTGATACAGATGTTGAGTTGGATGAAGAAGAAGATGAATGATATTTAATTGTTGAAAAGTAGAGGTATATGTTTATATCTTTTATATCATGATGATATTTATACGTTTTTATTTTGTATAATATAGTATGCTTTCCGTTGTTTAGTATTTCAAATTGGGTATGGGGAAATTGAGAGTGATGTGAGGGGGGGCATAATTAGAGCTTACACCTTCACCTGGTTTCCCATGTTTAGTAGAGAATGACTATTATCGAAACCAAGAGAAGCTCAAAATTGCAGTGTTTACCATAGCTTCAATTTCACATGGTTTAACTAGACAATCTAGCTGTGACATGTGAATGGAGTCAATGTTGAATTTGTGCATTTATGGGCTGATAAAATTTGACATGGTAGGAAAACACACATGAATTGATTGTATGGGAGGGCTTACCCATTAAGGCGTTGCTATGCCTAATCATGTCCTACTTCACCCCGCTTACAAGCCGTGACATGTGAATGGGGCCAACGTTGATTTTTTTTCAAGAATTGCTTGCATGGACTGATATTTGACATCGTTTAACTAAACACATGCATTGACAGTATGAGAGGTGTTATATCTATAGTTGTTCTTTAGATTTGTACAGCCCTTACCTTATTTTCATTCATTTTCTCCATTTATCTATTTCATGCATTTCTTTCATTTTTCTTAATATTTATGCCACCTTAGTATATTTTTATTATATTTTCATGATTAAATAAGATAGGCTCTAGTTTATATTTATTTTCAACAATAAAGTTTAATTTCTTGGTTTGAAAGCTGTTTTCAAATGTTTGGCAACTTTATTATTCATCAAATTTGATTTAAATGTCAAACTGACAGCATGTGCCAAAATTCCAAATCTGAAAATGCTGTCAGTATTATAGAAAATGCGGTTAGTTTTGCAAAAATATCAAATTATGATTTAACAGGGGTTTTAAAAGTTCATAATTGTGATTTGCATTGATTATAATTTGAAATGAATTATCCACATGCATGAATCTGGTACTTCATAAGGCGTGGCAGCCTGTTTAATTTGACAGTTGGCAATTGAAAAAGTACACAGCAGTGGTTGATGAGTACGAGCTTCTAGGCATCGAAGTTAGCAGATTGACGGACATAGAAGTGTGATTTTGGGAATGAACTTTGTAGAGTAGGGTTTTCACAGCACACATTTCATTTTGAAAAGGGTAAAACATGGAGGAAACCTTGCATGTGCAAGAAAGAAAGAAACCAAGTGGTTTCCCATGTAGAGCTGAACCGAACAACATCTAGTGGCTCATGCAATTTCCAAGATCAACCAAGCTGATGAGAGATGCAAGATGGCTAGTTTATTGTGAGAAATTACAGGGTTACAACCCCCGGGTGACTAAGGCATTTATTAAAAATTACAAAGATGGGGTTGTTGATTTTAAAAGATTTAGGATAATAGTTAGTGAATAGTTTATACGAGTCCCAGCTGAAGGTGAAACCTAGTTCAAGTAGAAAGAATTTGAGGGAGATTACAACGAGTTTTTAGTGCCTGGGTTTGAGGACTTAAATTGGCAGAATGGGGTTCATGTAAGCCAAATGAAACCTAATTGGAAAATCCCTCTTGAAATGATTCAAAACTATGTCACTTGTGATGGCCATTTCGATAAGGTGCTGAGATGCCACATTCGACTGCTGATGCATTTACATGGCAGCAAGAAAATCAATTTACCCTATTATTTATGGAGAAGCTTGCAGAAAATGGTTTTATGGGTGCAGGGTCATCCGAAAAACACAGAACGCTTCATTTTTCATCATGGGCTCATCAAAATTTTAGTTCTTCATCATTTGCAACAAATAGGCAAAAGCTAGGATCAATTTCTCATTGAACAAGGTTTTGAAATAAAGAAGAAGATGAAACCTTCCAAGGAGAAAGGCAATGAAACAAAATTGCCAGATAAACAGGTACAGGTTACAGAGCTTGAAGGAAAGGATGAAACAGGGCAAATCATACCAAATGTTATTGAAGGTAAGAACACCCTTGACCAGTCTAGTTTACCAGAACCTGACATGTTGAGTTTGGTTGTTAAAGAAACAATTGATGAGGAAGACGAGCCAATAAAATCTATAAGCACAAAATATGTGGATTTAGGGCCAAGGACAAGATCTAGAACTAAAATGGCTGCAGAATCCAGATTGCTGAAGGAACCTGCGAAGGGGAATGAAATTGTCCCAATTAATGATTGTGATAACGAGATGGAAAAGCAAGAAATCGATGTTTTCATTTCTAAGAATGAAAATTTCATAGATATGCAGAAAAATATGGGATATATACCAGATACATTGTTTGAAAAGAAGCAGGTTCATGACATGAATCAAGCATCAAGTTCTAAGGGCATACAAAAAGAGGATATTGCAATGGGTGCAGAGGAAATAGAGACAGTCCCTGAATTAGACTAGGTGAAGAAAACCTTGAAATCTTACAAGGAATAGTGCTAGTACCTGTAGAATATTAATGAAAGTCTAATGTTGGCAAATAAAAGGCTTCGAGAGGATTTAGGGAAGAAGGATTCTGATTATCAGAAGTTAGCAACTGTATCTAAAGAGACATTGCAAAAGAAGAGAGCCTTGCATAAGGAATACAAAAAAATGAAGATCCAACTGGACGAGTTACAAGGGTGAGAGCATAATGCTGATGCTGAGTATACCAGGTTACATAGAAGATCACAAGTTCTAGATGACCTGGCTATTCTAGCTAAGTCATCTAGAAGCATCTAGTTTGTTTTGCTATAGTTAAGTGATAGGATTCCATAGCTGGCAGATTGTCTTGTTATTTTACTTATGTTAAGGGTTCGAAAGACTCAAATTCAAAACTCTGTTCCACTTTTGAGGAATTAGATCCAATAGAATAGGATCTATTAATTGTTCTGTTTTGAACAACTTTTTGTATATATATGAGCGACATGAAATAGAAAAGGTTGGAATTTGAACAGCATGATGGAAGTTCGATCTTAGAAGCTTTTTGTACAGGCATGTATGAGGTTTTCTTATATTGATATGTTACAGAAATGATTGTTTATGAAATAAAATATGATCTTTTAGCCTGTCTTTTTTTAATCTATGAAGTATATGCTATCAGTATTCTGTCTATACATGGTCTAAATTTCATGTTGTGATTCTTCTGAATAGTATACAACTATGCCCCAATTATGAAATGATATCTGAGCTCTTACATTTGTAGGTTTATGATCACAGTAATTTTCTATTTCTATTTATATATTGAAATTTTATATTATCCCTGTCTTTTGTTTTTGATTATCCAACCTAAGTGTTAACTTCATTTACCACCAAAATTACCTAGAATTACTGTGTAGATGTCTGATATCTACCATCCAATATTTCCTTAAGCTTGAACCCCTGTAGTCTAGGTTCAACTTTAGGGATAACATCTTTTGGCGCCATTGGCGGGGACGGAGAAATGAAAGTATATATTCCCTGGGTGTTGACATCTTTATAGCTGTTTTTGATAGGTGACAAGATCAGTACATTTTTTTATAGACTACATTCACCTAATAGTTAGAAAGTTACAGTGGCTTCAAAGCCAATTGGTACAAGAGGAAATCCTTCATGTCCTCTACATGCAGGAGTTTTTGATCCAGAAAAGATTATAAGGGGGGCTAGAAGAAAGTTAAACTATCCATCATCCAGTGATCCTCAGCTTTCCATTATTGATACAGATCTAGGATCTTCCTCTTCAGACCTTGTGAACAGTCAAGAAGAAAATAAATTGGATTTATCAGTTAGCATTCCTGAAGTTGATGAATTAAATCCAACACAGGTTGGTGATTTTAATGTATATTCAAATCCTCTTTCTGTAGAACATAAACATATTCCTGAGGAAGTTTTTACCTTGAAATATTTGACAGAACCTGAGATACCTCTTACAAGTAGGATTTTCATTGGCCAGTTGAAAGTTGAAGTACCTTCCCCTCAACATACCAAACCACCATCTCCACAGAATCAACCATTTGTCTCACAGATTTCTCATTCATTAAATATGGTTGGACAACCCATTGATATGATGGACCATATGGTAGCAGCTAGATATGCTCCATTGGTTATGCCTCGACCCTTAAACCCTTTTCTTGGAGGTGATTACCATAAATATTTTCCTAGGTTTGATGGCCAGGGTGGAAGAATTACTGAAGAACATTGGGATAAGTTTTGTAGCTATGCTGATAACTACAACATTGAAGCTAGGGATGTTTGGATGCGAATGTTTGTTCAGAGTCTAGATGGAGAGGTTAGAAAATGGTTCAAGGAGTTACCAGAGAATTCTATAGATGGTTTGGAGGAGTTACACCATGTGTTTATTAGACAATGGGGAGATACAAAAGATTATCTCTACTATTACATAGAATTCACAGCATTGAAAAGAAAACCTGATGAAGCAGTTGCATATTTTTCCAAAAGGTTTAATAAAATGTATAACAAGATTCCCATAGAGATTAAACCCATTGAACCTGCAGCAAAATTGACTTATGCCAATTCTTTTGATTATCAATTTTCCTTATGGCAGAGAGAGAGAAAAGCAGTGTCTCTGATGAACATGCAAGATGCAGCCCTAGAGGTTGAGTCCAATATTTTGGCATCAAATAAACTCAAAGAAGAAGATGAAGGTAAAAATACGGATCAAAAGGGTAAAAAGGAGATGATACCTTCTTCTTCTTTTACAAAGGTTTCAGACAGAAAATATGATGAAATGCATAAAACCATAAAAGATTTGTCTGCAAAAATTGAGAGATTGTGATGCAAGAACATCGGGACCTAGGCAGATCAGTCGAAGTTAATCAACCAAGGAGAGCCAACCAGCGGGAATGCCGATGACCACTAGTGCGGGAAGCAGGTTGACTTGTCGAAGTCAGCAAGTCGAGCAGAAGCAGTCGGAGTGCGATCGACTGAAGGACCAGCGGATGTCGTGAGAGGTCGAGGATCGACAGGAAATGGTCGAAAGATGATGAGCGATGTAATAGGTTAGGTAGTTGACAAGTGGTCGAGCTACGACATGACATGGTTTGGAGAAGCCAGATACATTGGGAAAGGAGCAAACCGACGGGGCAGTCGAGATGGGACTGTATTGCTATTGCAGGGTCGAAAAGACAGAAAGTCAATGAACTGTACTTAGTATCTATTCGGGGTTGCTGAGGAAGTTATGACAGTTATAGCGAGTTGGTGAAGGACATGACAGAGGACGTCATGGACGGAGGCTGTACAACACATCTAGAAGCTGACAGTGTAGATTCTCAGGATTTGGATAGGATCAGTGAATGGAGTGAATGCATGTCTCGAGATTGTAATAATCTTGGAAACAACACCCATAGATTAAAAGAGGAGAAAATACATTCATTATGAAGACGACAATGTGAGAGCCGAGAGCAGAGCACGCACAGAGCCGAGAGAGTTGTGAAGAATCACACTAGCCGAGTGCAGAGTGTTGAGATCGAACCATAGCTCAGAGTTTCAGAGGTGAACCAGGAGAGGGTGAGGTCTACACACAGGGAGAACACACCACAGTTACTTCTAAGTTGTAACGGCTGAGGCCAATTGTAGCTAGTTATTTGCTTACAGTTATTTTACATTGTAACCGATTTCAGAGAAGTAATATAAGCCAATCCAAGCATCTTGTTCTACACCTTGTTTGTGTGAGCATTGTGGTTTGTATCGTGTGTATTGTTAAGCAAGAACCTTATTTCCGTAGGGTGACTTGCGTCAGTTGGTATCAGAGCCCGGAGGTGATTCCGGTTGGAGAAAAGAAGATCATACCAACCTGACTTGCGTCAGTTGGTATCAGAGCCCGGAGGCGAGTCCAGTTGGAGAAAAGAAGATCATACCAACCTGACTTGCGTCAGTTGGTATCAGAGCCCAGAGGCCAGTTCAGTTGGAGAAAAGAAGATCATACCAACTTGACTTGCGTCAGTGTTGAAGGTGTGAGGATTTTCGGTGAAAGTTGAAGATGGCTCATAGAGGCATTAATGTCCGAGGATGAAGAGCGCATGGCACAACAACCGTCACAGTGGATCGTGAGATGTTCGACGAATGTGTCCGAACGATGTGAACTTTGACAAATGAAGTCACAGCGATCAAAGAAAACCAGAAGCGTGGTTGCATTCCTGAAGCGCTAGACCACAGCGACGAGGAAGTCGAGGAAGTGGAAGCTCGAGAAGCCGCAGCAGAAGAACCAGAGGAAAAACTCATCAAGCTTCTGACAGAGATGAGAGGTCGGGCAAAGATAGATGTGCGTACATATTCGAGAAGACTAGACCTAGAAGACTTGATCGACTGGTTCAGAGAGATGGAGAAATACTTCGATGTAGAGCAGATCGAGGATCCTAAACGGGTTAAGACTACGTGTCTAAGGTTGAAGGGTCATGCCTCGTTGTTGTGGGACAATGTACAGGCTGACAGACTCAAGAAAGGAAAGGAGAAAATCAAATCTTGGGACAGGATGCTTGCCAAGTTGAAGGGGAAGTTCTTGCTTAGCGACTATGCAATTTCCTTGTTCCGAAAGTTACAAAACTTTCGACAAAAGGATATGACCATGAAAGAGTACACGGAGGAGTTCTACTGATTTTCGATTCGGTCAGAACAAAATGATGAAGGACAAGAAGCTGTCGCCAGCTATGTAAACGGCCTGAAGTATGCTATTCAGGATGGAATCAGCATGTCGAGATTCAGAGCGGTTGGCAAATCCTATCAGTTAGCTTTGACGGCGGAAGAGAAATTGTCAAGGAAGTCCACAACGACCAGAGGTAGGATGACTAGTCGGGGTGGAAAGACTGTCTCCATGAAAAGTCAAGGTAGTGGCTATAAGAAAGAAGGTGTCGAAGATAGTTGATGCATGGAAGGGGCATCGACGAAGGAAAGAACACAAGAGCACCGACGCGATGGTCATGAGCACCGCGGTCGAGGTGCATATGGTTGAAGTGGTCCATCCGACAAGAAAGGAGTTAAAAGACCAGCTATAATCTGTTACAAATGTTGAGGGATGAGTCACAAGGAATATGAATGTCTAGAAAACCTACATGCTACTGAAGAGTCGAAACCCAGACGTCGAAAGGATGAGCAAGTCGACGAGAGAGAAGAGTCGGCATCAGACAACAGTGGAGGTAAGAAAAAGAAGAACCGGAATTTGACGGTCCAGAGAACTTTTGTCCAGGAAGATCAACGCGTCCTGATGGAACCAACACAACGGAAGGCAATCTTTTGAAAAAAGGTGCGGATTGGAGAATGGCGTTGTAAGACCATAGTTGATGGTGGAAGCACAGAGAATCTTGTGTCAACAGAATTCATCGACAAGATCGGGTTGAAGTGTCGAGAAAACCCACACCCTTACAAGATCTCATGGTTGTAGAAAGGACACCATGTTAAGGTGACCAAGCAGTGCTTGATCAACTTCAGAGTTGAAGGATTGGAGGACAGCATACTGTGTGATGTAGTTCCCATGGATGCATGCCATCTATTGTTGGGGAGACCATGGCAATATGATGGAAAGATGATCTATGATGGTCGAGCTAACATAGTTATAGTGTGGAAGAATGGCGTGAAAAGGACTCTTAAGCCGAGGCGAGGAGAGCCAACCGATAGTAAGGATGGCGACAACAATCTTTGGGAAAATCGTGTGTTGATGAGCACCGCTAAGGAATTCCTTGCAAAGGAGGAAAAACAGTTGGGATGTTTTATGCAATCATTCCAAAAGGACCATATGTCGAAGGAACGACCGACATGGGGAACATTCCGGTCGAAGTTGAGGGGTTGCTCGAGGAGTTTAAGGACATAATGGATGAAGAGAACCCAATGGGATTGCCGCCGACAAGGAGCATATCCCATCAGATTGACTTGATTCTAGGGTCGAGTCTGCCAAACAAAGAACCATATAGGATGAGTCCAGCAGAGGGACAGGAGCTCAACCGACAGGTCCAAGAGTTGTTGGATAGGGGATTGATCCAAAAGTTTGAGTCCGTGTGCAGTATCAACAGTATTGACACCAAAGAAGGATGGCAAATGGAGGATGTGTACTGATTCCAGAGCCATCAACAAAATTACGATCAAGTATCGATTTCCACTGCCAAGGATGGATGACTTGATGGACTGCTTGAGTGGAGCGACATACTTCACGAAGTTAGACCTGAAGAGTGGATATCACCAGATCAAGGTTAGAGAAGGAGATGAATGGAAGACAACATTCAAAAGCCGAGAAGGGTTATATGAGTGGTTAGTCATGCCATTCGGATTGACTAATGCACCCAGTACATTCATGAGACTGATGAATGAAGTGTTGAAACCATTCTTGGGAAATTTTGTCGTAGTCTATCTAGACGACATTCTGATTTTCAGTTGGACCAAGTGAGAACACTTAAAGCATGTTCGAATTGCAGAAATTGTGGTAAGAGAAGTTGATGATTAACCTGCAAAAGTGTTTCTTCATGAAGAAGGAATTAGTGTACTTTGGATTTGTAATTTCAGGTAAGGGGTTGGAGATGGAACCAGAGAAGGTGAAGGCAATAGTAGATTGGCTGGAACCGACAAGTACGATTGCAGTGAGAAGTTTCCATGGACTTGTTAGTTTCTACCAGAAGTTCATTTGGGGATTTAGTCGTATTTGTGCACCATTGATAGAATGCATGAGAAAGGGCGAGTTCAAGTGGACGGATAAGGCCCAGGAAGCTCTCGACAAATTGAAGGAAAAGGTCACTGAGATCTCAGCGTTGGCGCTCCCAGACTTTGACAAAGTTTTCCTGGTCGATTGTGATGCGAGTGGAACAACAATTGGGGCAGTGTTGAGCCAGGAAGGATGACCAATTGCATACCTCAGTAAAAAACTGAGTGGAGCAAAGCAGAAATATTCGGTCTATGACCAGGAATTCTATGCTATCATACAAGCATTGAAGAAATGGAGGCATTATTTGTTGCCACAGGAATTTGTGTTATACATCGATCATCAAGCTCTAAGGTATCTGAATACTCAGTCGAAGTTGGATTAGAGACACATGAAGTGGGTGGAGTTACTCAAGAGATATACGTTTGTGTTGCGACATAGATCGGGCAAGTTGAACAAAGTTGCCGACGCGTTGAATAGGAGAGTTGCATTATTGAGCACGATAACTGTTCAGGCATCAGGGATAGAGTCGATAAAGATGGAGTATGAAGCTGACGAAGATTTTGCGAAGGCATGGAAGGCGTGTTGTGAGCCTTGGAGCACCGACATGACTCCATATTTGAGTTATCTCATTCAAGAAGGTTACCTGTTCAGAGGAAGTCAGTTGTGTATTCCTAGAGGATCAGTGAGAGAGAACCTAATCCGAGAATTTAATAATGGAGGGTTAGCAGGACACTTTGGGATTGAAAAGACCAAAGCACTGATCGATGAAAAGTATTTCTGGCCAAGGATGCCGACAGATGTCAAAAAAAGGGTTCGACAATGTCAATTTTGCCAGTTGGCAAAAGGAAGGAGTTAGAACAGGGGGTTGTATACACCATTGCCAGTACCAGAAAACTCGTGGGAGCATCTTAGCATGGATTTTGTGTTAGGATTTCCAAGGACGCAGCAGGGGAACGACTCAATACTTGTTGTAGTTGATAGATTTTCGAAGATGGCACATTTCATACCATGTAAGAAGATAAGTGATGCCACAGGAATCGTTGTACTATTCTTTAGGGAAATAGTTAGGTTTCATGGGTTGCCAAAGAGTATCATGTCGGATAGGGATACGAAATTCATGGGGCATTTCTGGAGGACCCTATGGAAGAAACTTGACACGAAGTTAGATTTTAGTTCGGCATATCATCAGCAGACAGACGGACAGACCGAGGTTGTAAACAGAAGTTTGGGAAATCTTCTGAGATGTTTAGCAGCCGACAGACCCAAGCAGTGGGAGAATGTGTTGGCATAGATGGAGTTTGCATATGACAAATCTGTGAATTGATCAACAGGACTGAGCCCTTTCCAGATTGTTCAAGGGAGGAGTCCACTTGTCGTGGCAGATCTGGTCGAATTGCCAACAGAAACAAGGAAGAGCGCGAATGCAGAATCATTCGCAGAGCATATGCATGAAGTTCATGAAAATGTGCGAAGGTGCATTGAGAAGAGTAACACGACCTACAAGCTGAGAGCCGACAAAAGGAAGAGACTATTGTCATTCCAAAAAGGGGAATTAGTCTATGCATATTTGCGGAAGGAACGATTTCTAATAGGAACATACCACAAGTTGAAGCTGAAGAAGATAGGACCATGTAGGATTCTGAAGAAGATCTCAGACAATGCCTATGTGTTAGAGTTGCCGAAATACTTGAACATTTCAGCAATGTTCAATGTCTCAGACCTGTATAAATTTGAAGAAGGGTCAAGCAGCAGTACGGGTGAAGGAAACAGTATCGACTGGATAGAACAGATTCTAGACCGACATAAAAAAGCGATCGCAGAAGTAATCGATGAACGTGAAGTGGGGCGTACTCGTAGATCGCGCATGAAGGAATACTTAGTGCGATGGGAAAATGATGAGTTGCAGGAAGCAACGTGGATTTTCAAAGAAGAGTTCAAAAGACTGATAGAGCAGTCGGATTCTTTTTCACATGGGGAGACTGATGTAGGAGCATCGGGAGCTAGGCAGATCAGTTGAAGTTAATTGACCGAGGAGAGTCAACCAACGGGAGTGCTGATGACCACTGGTGCGAGGAGCAGGTTGACTTGTCGAAGTCAGCAAGTCGAGCAGAAGCAGTCGAAGTGCAATCGACTGAAGGACCAGTGGATGTCGCGAGAGGTCGAGGATCGACAGGAAATGGTCAACAGATGATGAGCGATGTAAGAGGTCAGGTAGTTGACAAGTGGTTGAGCTACGACACGACAGGGTTTGGAGAAGCCAGATACATTGGGAAAGGAGCAAACCGACGGGGTAGTTGAGATGGGACTGTATTGCTATTGCAGGGTCGAAAAGATAGAAAGTCAATGAACTGTACTTAGTATCTTTTCGGGGTTGCTGAGGAAGTTATGATAGTTATGGCGAGTTGGTGAAGGACGTGACAGAGGATGTCATGGATGAAGGCTATACAGCACATCTAGAAGCTAACAGTGCAGATTCGCAGGATTTGGACAGGATCGGCGAATGGAGGGAATGTGTGTCTCAAGACTGTAATAATCTTGGAAACAGCACCCGCGGAGTAGAAGAGGAGAAAATACCTTCATTCTGAAGATGGCAAGGTGAGAGCTGAGAGCAGAGCTGAGTGCAGAGCAAGCGCAGAGCTGAGAGAGTTGTGAAGAGTCACATTGGCCGAGTGCAGAGTGTTGAGATCGAACATAGCTCAGAGTTCCAGAGGTTAACCAAGAGAGGGTGAGGTCGACACACAGGGAGAACACACCACAGTTACTAATAAGTTGTAATGGCTGAGGCCGATTGTAGTTAGTTATTTTCTTACAGTTATTTTACATTGTAACTGATTTCAGAGAAGTAATATAATCCAATCCAGGCATCTTGTTCTACACCTTGTTTGTGTGAGCATTGTGGTTTGTGTCGTGTGTATTGTTAAGCAAGAACCTTATTTCCATAGGGTGACTTGCGTCATATTGGAAATAGAAAAGAAAAATCAAAATAGGCCTGCCCAGGAAAATGATAACAAAAATCAAAATCAGTTTAGGCACCCTTATCCTCCTAGATTCATTCCCAGAGAAAGAAGGAACAATGACATTCAAAGGCAGAGGAGAGAAAATGAGGATTAGAAGATTCAGCCACCTTTTCAAAATAATTTGATAAGAGATGATGATCCTATGAAATAGCATTAGAAGAGATTGAAGAGTCAGAGCATGATATTAGTCAGTTGGATGATGTGTATGCTTCTAATTTTATAGCTAGGGATGATTATTATGCTGCAGCAGAGCTTGATTATGAAGAAGTAAACCTTAATGAGCAACAATCTGAAATCTGTCAGCAGAAGTAGCAGAAATCATATGGAATGAGGTCAGGAATAAAACCAGCTACACCATTCAAAAAGAAGGTGAAATTTGTTCCTACCAAAGAAGTATTGCCATCGAGAGAACAACAGGAACCACAAAAAGATAAAAACAACCCTGTTAAATCAGCAGAAGTAGGCAATATTCTTGGTTTTGATTTGGAGCATGAGATAAATAAACTCAAGGTCCCCATCCCTTTAACTGAATTGATAAGGAGCAGATCTTATAGAGAACCTACCATGAAAATCTTGAACTCATCACCTGTTCATGCCTCGGAATATGTGATAAAATTGTAGGAGAAAAGATCCGACCATTATCACTGGTTCGAAAGCTTTTGACCAGTCAGACATAAAATCCTGTTATCCCCCACCTTCCTATATTACACTTACCATACATGACCAGATGTTGTATAGTTGGCTTTTGGATTCAGGTGCTTCGCACAATCTTATGCCAAAGGAGGTTATGGAAGCCCTAGGATTATCTGTCACAAAAGCCTATCATGACTTATATGCTTTTGATTCTTGAGCTGTCAAATGTTTAGGATTCATAATAGACCTTGTAGTCAACCTTGCCCAGCTGCCTACGAAAAGTATTCTTATGGATGAAGTAGTAGCTGATATTTCTCCTAAGTTTGGCATGCTGTTGTCAAGGTCATGGGCTAAAAAGATAGGTGGTACTCTCCAAATGGATCTATCATATGCTTCAATTCCTATATTTGGAGGTGAATATAGAAGATTATACAGAGAGGTGCAATTGGCATTCCTGGTAAGTGATGACAGAAATCCTACGAATCATCCTATTTATACAATACAAGAAGATATGGGTTCATGCATGTTATAGGTAAATGATGATTCTGCAGGGGTTTTGCAAGTTCGGAAAGACAGTTCAGTTCAGTGCAACACATAGGAACAAGAAGGAATTTGGAAGATGTATTTGATGGATCATCAAATAAGGATGGAGCAGGGGCTGGTGTGTTGTTTATTTCTCCTGGAGGTGAGATGATTTCATTAATGTATAAATTAGAATTCCAAACCACAAATAATATTGTTGAGTATGAGGCACTAATCCTTGGATTGAGAGCTGCAAAAGATATGAATATTCAAAGTCTTGCAGTGTTTGGCAACTCCAAATTGGTAATTCAGCAAGTAAAGAGTATTTATGAGGTAAAGCAGTCATTATTGAAATTTTACAGAAATGAGGTGTGGGATATGATAGATAATTTTTTCTGCGCTTTCAATATAACATATATTCCAAGAGATTGTAATCAGACTGCAGATTCACTGGCATTAGCAGTAGCATATTTCAGAATTCCAAAGTTGACACACCTAAAGTATCCCATTGATGTGAGGTATAGACCAGCATTCCCAGACGATATTAAACATTGGAGGGTTTTCCAACATGAGCAAAAAATAAAAGAATTTTAAGAATTAACTGAAGAATTTGCAGATGACCAAGTTGATTTAGATGAAGATGTAAATTTGGCTTAATTGTCTACCCATGAAAAACATGAAATTGCTAATAAAAAAATTCTTGATTTAAAGAGCAATTTTATCCCTAAGGGACTTGTTCCATTAGAGAAGCTGTTTTCAAAGAATGATACACTGTTGAAAAATAATTTTCAGACCACTGAAGAAAATGTAATAAGCTGTAATATTGGGTCTGTAGCAGAACCGAGGATGGTTAAGATATCTAAGAAATTGTCAGAAAAGGAGAGAAACAGATACATCATTTTGTTGAAGGAATTCATAGATATTTTTGCATGGTCATATGAGGATCTTAAAACCTATGACACTAATTTTATTCAGCATAAGATCCCATTGAAGCCTAATACTAAGCCTTTTAAAAAAAAACTTAGAAGGCTTAATCCAACACTTTTACCAGTCATTGAAAAAGAGTTGAAGAAACTACTGGATGCCAAGATTATTGTTCCTCTTAGGTATTCATCCTGGGTAGCTAGCCTCGTTCTAGTACGCAAGAAAAATGGAGAAATAAGGTTATGTGTAGATTTTCAAAATTTAAACAGATCATACCTTAAAGATAACTATTCATTGCCAAAGATAGATCAGATTTTGCAGAGAGTAGTAGGTGTAGAAAGAATTTCAATGATTGATGGTTTCTCTGGTTATAACCAGATTGCAATTCAAGCGGAGGATAGAGAGAAAACAACTTTTACAACCCCCCGGGGTACATTCATATATGACAAAATGCCTTTTGGGCTAATGAATGCAGGTGCCACGTTTCAAAGAGCAATGGACATAGCCTTCGTAGGTGAGAATGAAAAAATTGTTGTAGCTAGGGTTTTCACCCTAGCTTGTGCAAATGAGCACCTACTAAGGAGAAGGGACTCCTTAGTAGCAGTTCAGAAAAACATTAAATGAAAGACAATACAGTAAAATGGTAATTATTCTAAACATGTGCATAAAACAGAAAAGACAAGATAATAAAAAGGGTTTTTGTATTGATTATACCTCCAATGTGAAGGTTGGTGAAGCCTTTGCAGCAGTCCAAGAGGGTTGCTTCCAAGCTTCTAGTTTTGCTCCTTTCTCTTTCTCCAAAGGGTTGGAAATGGGCCAAAGGGGCACTCCAATGTGAAAGTAGCTCAAGGGTGAGCTAGGGTTTCAGGAGTGATTTTGGCAGAGTAAGGGTGTGTTTGACTGTGGATATGAAATGAGGGGCCTCCATCACCTATTTATGGGTTTTTAGTGGTGGAGTGCTGACCCATGGTTTTGGGCACCATATGGTTTAGGTCAGTTGTATAGGGTTTTTGCCCCCTTTTTCCCTCTTTTTCCTCTTTTTTTTGTATTTTTATTCCCTTTTTAGAGGGTTTTTGCTATTTTGGAAGAATTTTGGATTATTTTGGGGGAAAAAGGGGTTTTTTTGGCCTTTTGGAGGCTTTTTAATGGGATTCTAAGGTATTGGAGGATAATATGCTAGGGAATATGGAAAAATGAGTCATGTAATGGGGTAGATGAGGTAGTGAGCACTGTTTGGGTGTTAACAGATTGCCCCCTGATGTGTGAGGGCAGGAGCTCATCGTATGGCTGATAGACATCATAAGTCTTTTATGGTTTTCCTGGGGTGTGGAGAAGAGAAGAAATGAACTAGAGCTCGGAACAACGGTCCCGAACAAACTGCAAAAACTGAAAGTACATGACCTCAATAATGAATAAGGAATAATATGAACATATGGACGAGGCGGGCATTCCCATGCTCGTATCATGATACATAAAAAATAACAGTGAGGCTCGAAAAGGGGGACATGTAGGATACATAGAGAACCACTGTGTACATCATAAGGGTCCAAAGGGGACACAAATATGGGACATACTGTTGGGATGACCATGTCTGAGCTGAAGAACTGATACACTGGAATAACAACAGTGCTACTGAGTGGGGTACCAGAGGAACTGATGAGCTGCTGGAGCATAGTGACGGGAAGTCATATCCTCAATGGTACACTGAACTGGAACTGAACTGGGCACTCAAGGAAGCATATAACTGGATGGATTCCGAATACAATCGCCAACGCAACCCGGACATCCATGGGAACATATAACTAGGCGTTTCGAAGTGACTCACCAATGTGCTAGAGTCGGGGGGAATCCGGGGTCTTCGACCAATAACTGAAGGGATATAAACCCCGCGTGATTCTCAACGATGCGATCAAGGTGTTGAAGTCGAGCATGTGAGAAACAACCACTCAGAGAGGCTATGATGACTCCTCTCAAAATGGTCCATAGGCACTCACCATAGATGGTGATGGGTCCAAGGCACGGGGACATCTGGGTCTATCCTCTGGAATAGAGGGGCTATCGTCGACAGAGAGAGACCTACAACTAGCAAGGAAATGATGTTTCCTTGATAGGAGTGCGAGGTGGAGAACCGAAGTGTGAGAGTACTGATGGTAGGACTGACATACTGTGGGGGATAACTGGGCAAGTAGAGTGGGTGGACTCAAACTTCCTTTGTTTAGAGTATGATGGCGGGGACGATCGGGCAGCATATGAAACTGACTGGTGGGAAAGGGATCATAGCTGTACTGGACCAAGGATAGTGACTGGGATGAGTGATACTCAAGCTTGTGTAAAATGGAAGGAGAATGCAGACTACTCTAAACAAAGGTGACCTGATTGGGGGTGCTGCCGAGATGATCGATCATAGTGCCAAGAGGCACGGGGGGACTTCTTCATGGGTTAAGGAACTAGAAGAAGTGTGTGTATAAGGGTACTATCGTGTGGATTTATACGAGCCCAGGACAATTCATGCTCGTGATTGCTTTCAATTTTAAGGAGTCTGGAAGCGATAAGAAGACTCTGAAATAATGGAATGGTACCATCGTGTGGATTTGTACGAGCCCAGGATGGTGAATGCTCATGGTTGATTTCAATTTTAGAGAGTCTAAAAGTGATAAGAAGACTCCAGGGGGGGGTGCTTTTTCGTGTGTTAGTCTCCAAGGCCCGAAGAAGCATGAAAGGATGCAATGAAGAACTCTTCTAGCAGGTGTGACTAGAGTATTCCTTTTTCGTAATTAGTCTACCAGGTCCGGAAAAGGGTTAAACTTATACCAGATAGACGCCCTTTCAGGTACTTTAACGAGCATGAAAGGAAGCAATATTGCTCGGTGATCTTTTCATTGTTTTGGGAGTCAGAAAAGAGCTTAACAGAAACTCCCTAAGTGCCTTTTCCGTAAAGGACTTGTTCGGCCCGAAAAAGGGATAAAATTATACCGAACAAAAGGAATGGTCAGGCAAGGAGGAAGTGCTCAATCAAGAAACATTGATGATGACCAAGAATAAGGGTAGGGAGGAACACTGGTGGGCCTCCTTGCGGGATAAAGAATGGTGGCAAAATAACGAAATAATAGTATGAAAGGAGTGAAGGGCTCATCTAAAAATGTGGAACAATCCGATGGCAGTTGATGTGGTGCACAAACCGAGGCAGCAAGGTGTCGGGACACAATGTTGAAACTGTACTTGGTGAGAGCGAGAAATGATCTCAAGCATCATCACGAGCTCAGAAAAATGAATCCGGGATATAAAAAGTGTCAAACACGGAGAATGACTGAAGTGGCAGGAAAACAGAGGTGACGGGGGGCGTTTTGGAAAAATACCCAAAAAAACTGGGGGTGAGAGCGACAAATGATCTCAAGCATCATCACGGGCTCGGAAAAATGAATCCGATGATATAAAATATATCAAAAATGGAGAGTATCCGAAGTGGCACGCAAACCGAGGTGAGTAGTGGTGTCAGCTTTACAATTGAAGGTGGGCATGGCTTTAGCCCATTTGGTGAAGTAATCGACGGCGACAATGATGTACTTATGGCCATTGGCAGATGAGGGTTTACGTTCCATGAAGTTGATGGCCCACTTACAAAATGGGCCAATGGTGACGACTGGGTGTAACGGAGTGGGTGAAGTCCAGGCCTTGGGGGCAAAAAGTTGGCAATTATGGCAATGTTTGACCGCTTTGATGCAGTTAGTGAAAAGTGTAGGCCAGAAGTATCCGACACGGATGACCTTTTGGTTGGTGGCCATTCCAGAGAAATGTCCGCCGCAGGCACCGCTATGACAGTCATTGAGGACGTGTTCGGCTTCCTCGTGTGTAAGGCAACGACGGAGAATCGTGTCAACCCCTCACCGGTAAAGGACATCGCCTAAGAGGAGATATCGAGAGTCCTAGTGACGGATACGACGGCGTCCATCGCGACTGATGTTGGGTCGGAACTTCTGCGTGTGAAGGTATAACAAATTATCACCGTACCATGGATCATCAGACGAGATGATGAACAAGTGATTGTCGGGTAACTCATCGAAGATTTGTGGGGACGACAGAAGGGAGGGGAGATCAGTGCTGAGCTGGGCAAGTGCGAGGGATTTAGGGCTCTTATGGGTTCTGAAAGTGAGGTCATATTCTTGGAGGATAATTACCCATTTAGCAACGTGACATTGCAGGAGGCGTCGGTTTAAGAGATAGACCATGGGGTTGGAGTCGGCGACAACTGTGGTATGACTGAGTAAAATGTAGTGTCGCAATTTTTGGACGGAAAAGACCACAGCAAGGGCTAGTCTTTCCTCATATGGGTAACGTAGGGGTGGTCCAGACAAGGTCTGGCTGACGTAATAAATGACATGCTCCTGGCGAGCGGCGTCTTCTTGAATAAGGACTCCGGACATGGAATAATCGGATGCCGAGACGTAAAGGATGAAGTCCTGAGAGAAATCCGGAGGGGAGATCAAAGGGGCTTGTGTGAGAGCTTTCTTGAGGGCTTTGAATGCAGCTTCTGCTTGCTCATCCCAAACAAAGGGTATGTGGGTATGAAGCAGGCGTAAGAAACCATGAATGGTGGTGGCATAATCAGGAACGAAGCGATGAAGGAAATTAGATCACCCCTGCAGACTCTGGAGCTGTCGAAGCATGCGAGGAGAGGGAAGGTCTATGATGGCTTGGACTTTCATGGGATCAACAACAATTTCTTTATGGAAAACAATGAAACCCAACAACTGGCCTGTCGGAACGCAAAAGACACACTTCTGTGGGTTCAAACGGATTTGATATTTGCAACAATGCAGAAAGACTTGTCGGAGGTCGTTAAGGTGGTCTGATCGTTTCCGGGAATGAGCTGTAAGGTCGTCAAGATAGACTAGGAGGATATGGACCAAGTCATGAAAACAATAGGTCATGGCCCGCTGGAAGGTGGCACCAGCATTTTTGAGGCCGAAAGGCATGACGCGATAGGAAAAGGTGCCCCATGGGGTGGTAAAGGCAGTCTTGTACTGATCCTCCTTACGGATCTGAATCTGGTTGTATCCAGAAAAACCATCCATGAAAGATAGGACTTCATGCCCCGCACACGCATCAATGAGTTGGTCAATAAATGGCGTGGGGAAGTTGTATTTGGGACAGGCTTGGTTTAAATCACAGAAGTCAGTACATACTCTGATGGTGCCTTGTTTCTTGTTAACAGGGACGGGGTTTGAAACCCAAGTGGTATACGCAATAGGATAAATGAATCCTGCCTTGCGAAGTTTCTCAATCTCTGCTTTAACAGCGAGGAGCTTTGAAGGATGAATGGGGCGATGTTTCTGGCGAACGGGGGGTACATATGGCCATGTGTCAATGTGGTGCTCTATAATAGTGGGGTCGAGACCATGCATTTTGGTATAGGACCAGGAAAAGACATCATAGAACTCTTGGAAAAGTTTTTTGTACTCTCCAATCTCATACTTACTGCAGGAGGCTCCTAATGTAATGATTTCAAGAGCACCAGGTGGGTCAGAGATATCTATGTGGATGACAGGTGAGATGTTGGCCATGTTACCCTCCTCAAAGGCATCAGGAGCGGGGATGGGATTCTTAAACCAATCGACTTTGGCGGGAAGGAAATGTTTGGATTCAACCACAAATTGGGTAGCTGTGGTAGAGGAGGATTCTTCTGGGATGAAATAGGAATGATGGTGCATGCCGTCCCAGGGATAATCCAAGGCAGTGAGAGACTCTAGAATCTCCTCATCATTACGGAAACTTTGAGTTGTCAAATCAGTTGACGAGGGAGTGGTAGTCGAAGAGATCATATAAATGGTGTTAATCTCTCTAGATGAGGGTGATACTGGGGGTTGGATCTCCTCAATTGTGGGGGGTGCCGTCTCAAGGTCCAAATTATTCATCTCGTAGAGAGCTACTCTATAATCTGGGAGATTAGGACAGTGATGTGAGTAATGGCCGTAAATACCGCATATTGCACAAGGGTGGTTGGTACGCACTGATTTATCACGAGGCTTACGGGTTGGATCAAGTTCGACAACCGGGATGTTGGGGTTGTCGTCAAGCATTTGCATGTGTTTCTGTAATGCAGGTAATTGTGGACAATGATGAGTCAGATGGCCTAACTCATCACACAACGAGCATTTGGGGGGAGCACGAAACATGGGGGGGGGGGTTTAATTGTTTTGGGCGGGTAGCAGTGTATGGTTGTGGGCCTTGCCCCTAGTGTGCTTGATAAGAGGGGGGATTCGTAGATGATGAAGGGGTAGTGACACCAGGAGGTGGTTGAATAGTAGTGGCAATGGATTGCACCGGTTGTATGACAACATTTGGTGTTGGCGGGGGAAAGGGAGGCGAAATATACCACACGGGTAATCCCAAGGTTAACCCGGGGAGGCTAAGAGTAGCCATAACCGGGGCGCTTACTACGCCCGAGGGAGGGAATAGGAAGGGGATTGTGTGGATGGGTGTAACAACAATGTGACTAGGTACCAATGGTGGTTTGGGTAACAAGGGCGGTTGATTGTTGGGTGTTTGTGTATTGTGGGAAAGGGTACATAGGTCAGATACTTCGGTCGCGGGTGATCGGGGTGGAGTGGATTGGAATGTTGAGGTCATCGACGTATCTGAGTAAACTCTAGGTTCCACAGAGGAAACAAACGAGGTAGTTGCACCACCAATAGGTTGTTCAACCATGGGGAGAACATTCTCGGGTGCAGCGGGGGCATTAGGATCGTAATAGGTGAGTTGGTCAACCTTGACCAAACGTCCGTCATGGGGGAACATCATGGTACGAAAAACGGATGAGGCAACCGCCCGCATGGCATACATGTAGCTGCGGCCAAGTAAGAGGTTATAATCAAGTTGGGCATTCATGACCTCTATGTCAATGAACATGGTTTTACTAGCCAACTGGACGGGGACATTATCTAAGAGACCTTGGGGTTGAGCCGAATGGCCGTCGTAGGCTCGCAACGCAGTGGTGGACTCCTGGAGAGTAGGGGATCCCAACTTCTGCCAAACGAATGTGGACATAATGCATGTAGAGGTACCTTCATCAATGATGCACCGATGGATGACAAGATTCTGAATGGAAACAAAAACTTGGAATGTTAAAGTGGAAGGCAGGCGTGGTTCGGACTGGTCCAAATCGAAGGCCATCAGTCATGAATCATTTGGGTCAATAGCACCAATGGCGGAGAGCAAAGTCTTGCGCTATGAAGGACAATTTTTTAAAACTTCTAACACAGACATGGCTACGGGAGACTCGGCTAAGTCATCTACAATGTTGTAATTTGACATAGCGCGAGCATTGGGATTATTGTTGATGCGACGAAGTGGGAAGCGAGGTGCTTTGGAGGCACCATCGAGTGGAGCCAGAGGTATACGTAACTTCTGAAAAGTGGGATGAGCATTAGAGTTTTTGTTGGCAGGAGAGGATTCAGGGGTGGAGCCATATTACTTCTAATGGGTTTGGAGGTTGACATCGGCGGATGACATCATTAACAAGTGGTGGGTACTTGAGTCTAACATGGGTTGATCAGGAGCGACATAAGTGATTTGTTGTCGTGGTGGCGTGTTGCCTTGAGGGAGAGCCAATGGCTGAGTGTTGACTACGCCTTGGGTTGGTAAGGGGTTTTAAAGCACCAAAGGTTGATGCTGAGGGGGTGGGGGATTGGGTGGCTCCTAAGGAGCTGCGTGGCCTTGGCGATGGGCATCATCAGTCCAGAGTTTCTGAGCTCGCTCCAAATGTGGGCAAGCATGTGTATAGTGGCCATAGACCCCACAAATAGAACAAGGATGGTTTGTTCGCAAATTAGGATTTTTGGCCTGCTTGGGAGGCCGATCAGGGTTCTGGTTGGCAGGTGCCGTGTTATTGTTGTTTGGGGGATTGGGAGGTTGATCGGCTTGTGTTGGAGGGGGGTTGTTCCCACGGTTATGGCCTTTGCCACAGTTTTGCTGGCCCTGTTTGCGCTGGTTATTTTGGTTCTGTTGTCGATTGTATTGGGCGTATACTTGCCCTTGGGCAGCAGGTGGGTTCTGGGGTTGTGCAGGTGCGAGAGCAGGCTATGGTGGATAATAAGTAGGTGGAGCTGGCACAGGTATTGAACCTTGTGGGGGTTGCTGATACGTTTGCGGAATGGGTTGTGGGTTTTCCGCAGGGGCTTCCTGTGGTGGGTAATAAGCAGGTTGGGCTTGAGAGGAAATAGGAGCTGGTGCAGCCTGTGTGTGGTAATATGGCTGAGGTGCGACTGGGGGGGCGTAAGCGGGGGATGCATGACCAAAGCACTAAGGTGGACATGAGGGTCCATGGGAATGGTGGTGATGTGCCCTGGGAGCATACGAATTGGTTGCTCCGGACTGATATGTAGCCTGCGAAAGGTCGGGGTCATGGCTAGGATGTGCTATGGAAAAGGGTTGGGGATGCGAGGCAACACGGCCAATGATGCCATCTGCAGCATGGGATTCCCCCGGCGCATCGTGTTGGGAGGAATCACTGCGAAGGGCGTCATGTATGATGGAATACAGATAAACCGACTGGGCGTAAATGAGGTCAAATTGCTGGGATTTGAGGATGGCCTCTTCTTCAGACTGGGGTCGTTCGGATGCCACATACTTGTTAATGACAGGAAGGAGGAATTTTAGAAACCAATCTAAGAAGATACGGTTGTCTAACTTGATTTTGCAGAGGCTGCGGCGTTGACGCCACTCATGAATGTGGTCAGTGATGTGGGTAGCCGTGTTCTGTCTACAAGACAGTAGGATCTCAACTCCCACGTCATAGCGGAAAGGTAACTGAAATAACTACAGGAAAGTCGAGGCAAGGGAAGTAAAGGTGGCATGGGTCCCATGGGGTTGCTCAATGTACCACTTAGCTGCATAGCCAGTGAGGGTGCGCTGTAACAGACGGAGGCAGACAGAGACGTCCAATATGGAGTTGGAGGAACACCATAGATGGAATGACATAATATGGTTCTGGGAGTCCTCACCTGCCTTACCCTCAAACTTAGGGATGTTGGAGGGGAGCTTGGTGGGCATGTGAGGCCACGGAGGGTCGTGTCTGATGGGATCGTTAGTCAGTCTAGCTAGGTCAGGAAGGTTGATGCTAGCCATGAATGGAAAACTAGTAGAAGGATGTGACATACTAGTGGGTCTGACCATGTTGGGGCCAATGCCCCCAAGTGGAGGGGCAGGGTTTGGGATGTTGCCCCCAAGTGGAGGGACGAAAGTGGTATGGGACGGTCCTGCATCGCTAAGGGTAGTGTGAGTCACTGATGGAGTGGGAATAGGTATGCCAGCTACTGGAATGGGTACAGTGATCGGAATGGTAGATGTGGGCCCCATCGAGGGCATACCCAAAGCAGGTGTGGTAGCTGGTGTGGTGGTGGATGCTCCACCAATGGTCCCTACAAAGAAAGGGGTGGAAGTCATGCCAGCCATGGGGCTGGTTGGTGCAGTGTAAATGGGGTTCTCAGACTCTACCTCAGAATCAGAGGTAAAATAGGGGGCGTCAATATTGGGTGACGGAGTTCTATGCCGTTGACTAGTGGAGTCAAGTGACAAAGGTCGAGATCTATGATGAGTGGTATCAAGTGATGAAGATCTATGTCTATGATGGGTGATGTCAAGTGAACCGTGCTATGGGGGCTCGCCCCTGAGGCACCGAGAATGTCTCGGGGACTCAAAGGTGACAGATGGTGTCAAATATCTGGGGGTTGTGTTGAGTGAAAAACAACTCAAAAAACCCTAATGCAACCGAGTGTGCAGAAGGAGAGCTCAAAAAATATGGCACTCAGGCCAACAACCAACTCAAAACACTTACTGTAATAGCTATGCTACAATAAGTGGAGTATCAACAGAAATGGTCAGAATACCAACAAGCAGCAGGTTTCCTAAAAAATAAAATAGTGGACTCGCTAGACCAAAAGGAGGTAAGGGAGCATGCAAACACCTAGCTAAATAGTATTTTGACTCAACTAGACATATCCTCTGCAAGGTGATGAAATCCAAGTCAGACAATATGGATAGTAGAGCCAAGTGGCTAAAGATATCCCCCTATCGGGAGGGACACTGGGTAGTCAATCCTAGAAGAAAAGCAACTAAGATACCTCGTTCATGACACATTCGGTTGGGTGAATCTGCCAGTTGGTTCTATCGCTGCTGTATCCCCATACGGGTGATACACCGAGAACTGAGAAAGGTATCCTTCGGTTACTGAATGGATTGCGGTATTCCACTCAGGCTTCCGGAACCAATCTGGCAACTTCAACCCTCCTAGGGGAGAGGCCTTCCCGATAAATTGGTTTTAAACTGTGTCAAAAAATACTAGGGGATTTTGGTTCCCTAATGCACAACAACTATGTCTCAATTGTAAGCAACCGAGGGGTGTTATTTGGATGCCTATCCCCCCGATCCCCCCGATCCTACCTAACTACAAAAATTCTTATGTGTTCCCCAAGTGGGGTTAGAATGCTGGTTGTGTTAAGTAGTATTTTAGGGCTCACTTGAATTAGGTGACAGAGTGTGTGCATGTGAGATGATGAACCCAAGTAAAAGTGCCATAGGGTGGGCAACTTTCTAACTAAAAATAACAATGCAGAATTTAAACTTTGAAATGCAAAATTTTCTCTTTTTGATAAAAATGCTGAATTTTTTTTTAAAAATGATTCTGTAAATGGAACAGAAATAATATTGCAGAAAAAAAGGTTGTAGGGAAGTATGGCTGCAGATAGGACAGATGGTTGTGCAGGTGCAGAAAATATTGCAGCAAAGTGTTGGGTTCAAAATAGTGAAAAAAGTGCAGAAAGCAGACCGTGGGAAACAGCTCAATAGTCGTGCACGGGTTGCGGGATTTTGGCCGAAAGACGTAGTCGGACCGCTGGAAAACGGTCGAAAGTCGCAGGTGGGTTGCAGGAAAATGGATGAAAGCCGCAAGCAGGTTGCAAAAAAATGGTTGAAAGCCGCAAGCGGGAAGCAGGAAAAAGTCCTAAAGACACAGGCGGGTTGCAGGAAAGTGGCTTAAAGCCACAAGCAGGACACGAGAAAAGGCCGAAAGACGTAGGTGGGTTGTAGGAAAATGGATGAAAGCTGCAAGCGGGTTGCAGGAAAATGGCTGAAAGCCGCAAGCGGGATGCGGGAAAAAGGCCGAAAGACATAGGCGGGTTGTAGGAAAGTGGATGAAATCCGCAAGCGGGACACGGGAAAAAGGCCGAAAGACGTAGGCAGGTTGCACAAAAATGGATGAAGGCCGCAAGCAGGATGCGGGAAAATGGGTTAACAGCTGCGGTCGGACCGCACGAAACAAGCTGATAGTCATGCTCAGATCGCAGGTAACAAACTAGAAACCGTCGGTAAGTTGCCGGAAATAGTCTGAGAGCTACGGTTGGATCATAGGTAAATGCCTGAAAGACGCGGTCAGAGCGCAACTGCAGGGGGTAAAAGACGCGGTTTACGGCAATCGAAAGGGAGAGCCGAAAGAAAAAAACAAAAAAATATTGCAGAAAATTAAAAACGTTTAAAACTTTAAAACTATAACTAGAAATTCAAAGGAACACAAGGGGAGTCGCCAAAATTGTAGCTAGGGTTTTCACCCTAGCTTGTGCAAATGAACACCTACTAAGGAGAAGGGACTCCTTAGTAGCAATTCAAAAAAACATTAAATGAAAGACAATAAAGTAAAATGGTAATTATTCTAAACATGTGCATAAAACAGAAAAGCCAAGATAATAAAAAGGGTTTTTGTATTGATTATACCTCCAATGTGAAGGTTGGTGAATCCTTCTCAGCAGTCCAAGAGGATTGCTTCCAAGCTTCCAATTTTGCTCCTTTCTCTTTCTCCAAAGGGTTGGAAATGGACCAAAGGGGCACTCCAATGTGAAAGTAGCTCAAGGGTGAGCTAGGGTTTCAGGAGTGATTTTGGTAGAGTACGGGTGTGCTTGACTTCTGATATGAAATGAGGGGCCTCCATCACCTATTTATAGGTTTTTAGTGGTGGAGTGTTGACCCATGGTTTTGGGCACCATATGGTTTAGGTCAGCTGTATAGGGTCTTTGCCTCCTTTTTCCCTCTTTTTCCTCTTTTTTTGTATTTTTATTCCCTTTTTAGAGGGTTTTTGCTATTTTGGAGGAATTTTGGATTATTTTGGGGAAAAGGGGTTTTTTGGCCTTTTGGAGGCTTTTTTAATGGTTTTGTGGCCTTTTGGAGGCTTTTTAATGGGATTTTAAGGTATTGAAGGCAAATATGGTAGGGAATATGGAAAAATGAGTCAATTAATCGGGTAGATGAGGTAGTGAGCACTTTTTGGGTGTTAGCAATTGTGGTCATTTATCAAGATGATATCATAGTCTTTTCCAAATCTGATGAAGAGCATTTGAAATATCTGAAGCAAACTTTCATGAAATGCAGAAGATTTGGGTTGTCCTTGAACCCAAAGAAGTCTCACTTTGCTATGACAGAAGGTAAGTTATTGGGTCACATAGTTTCTGCAGATCAAATTAAAATAGAGCCAGAGAGAGTGAAAGTTATTTTAACGATTGCTATTCCTAGAAATAAAAAAGAAATTCAGCCTTTCATAGGAAAAATCAATTTTTTGAGGTGGTTTATCCCTAACTTTGCTGAAACTATTAAGTATATTACTGATATGATTACGAAGGACAGGGAGGTAAGATGGTCTGAGCAAGCTAAAAAATCATTTGAAAAAATTAAGCAGGCATTGGTAGAAGCACCTGTGTTGACAACCCCATATTACACTAAAGACTTTGCTATTTTTTCATTTGGATGAGAAGAAACAATTGCTGTTGTGTTGTTGCAGAAAAGTTCTGATGGATTAGAGCAGCCCATTTCATTCTTTAATAAACATTAAGGGATTCAGAGTTGAAGTACACTAGTATGGAGAAACAGGCCTATGCCTTGGTAAAGGCACTTATGTTTTTTAGAATTTATGTACTCCATTCTAAAGTTTTAGCTTATGTTCCTAATTCAGTTGTAAAAGACATTCTAGTATAGCCTGACAGTGAAGGAAAAAGAGGCAAGTGGATTGCAAAAGTGATGGAATACGATGTGGAAATTAAGCCCACTAAATTGGTAAAGGGGCAAGGCTTAGCTAAGCTTCTCTCTGAGTCAAATTTTCAGATACTGGATCTGTATATGATGGAAGAAAATTCAGAACAACGTGAAGAACTAGTTTACAACAGGTATTATGACTGTCCTTGGTATTCTGAAATTGTCTATTACTTGTTAAATCTGCAGTGTTCCACAGAGTTGAGTAAAAATTAATGCAGATCTGTAAAGTTGAAAGCTCTCAAGTATGTGTTGATTGATCAAGTATTGTACTGGAAGGACCCTGGAGGAATACTTCTGAGATGTTTGGATAGAACAGAAGCAAATGTTGTTACTGAGGAATTACATGTAGGTATATGTGGTGGACATAAATACTGGAAGGCAACAACTTTCAAAATCTTAAGAGCTGGGTATTATTGGCCCACTCTTTTCACAGATGTGTATCAGCAGATTTGGGATTGTGAAAAATGTCAAAAATTTATAGGAAAACATCAACTACAGTCCTTACCCTTGAAACCTATATCAGTAGAAGCCCCATTTCAACAGTTGGGTTTAGATTTTATTGGTGAAATGCATCCTCCATCTAGTGGCGAACATAGGTGGATCTTAACTACAACATATTTTTTCATGAAGTGGGTAGAAGCAATCCCAACTAGAAAGGCAACAGATTAGATTATCATTAATTTCCTGCAAGAAAATATTCCTAGTCAATTTGAATGCCCTAGAAAACTGATTACTAATAATGCTCCTGCATTTAAATCCAAAAAAATGATAAAATTTGCTAAAGAAAATAATATTTCCTTGAGACAGTCTACACCATATTACCCCCGAGGAAATGGATTGGCAGAATCCAGCAATAAAAACATTGTGACAAGCATCAAGAAAATGTTATCATAAAATAAGAAGAATTGGGATACTAAGTTAAGATTTGCTTTGTGGGAAGACAGAGTTACAATAAAGAATTCCATTGGAACTACACCATTTCAAATAGTATATGGAACTGAAGCAGTATTCCCTATTCAGTTAATATCTCCAGTGATTAAATTTGTGCAGGAATTTGAGGAAGAACCAGAAGTGAAGAAGAGAAGAACATTTCAGATAATTTAGTTGCAGCAAGAGAGGGAAGCTCTCATGGAAAAAAGCTTAAATACACAAAAATAGGATGAAAGAAAGCTTTGATAAAAAGGTAAAAAAGAATGTGTTTTCAATGGGTGATAAAGTGTTAAGATGGGATGCCAGATATGAGGATAAAGGAAAGCATGGTAAGTTTGATGCTCTGTGGTTTCGACCATTCATAGTGGTGAAGATTTTGGGAAACGACACTTTTGTCCTACAAACTCTGGGTGGTATTGAGATTCCAGGTCAAGTTAATGGACGTCTTTTAAAGCTGTTTCATACATGTTGAGATAGCATATTTCTTGTATATATTCATTGTACATATTAGTTCAAATAAGTTTCAGTAGAATCCATCCCAATAAGACAGATTGCAGAAGGCACAGGTCACAAGTTCTTAAGGTTTCACAGGGAGAACCTTATCCCCAGACGGAGCCAGATGTTATCTCTATAGTTGTTCTTTAGATTTGTACAGCCCTTACCTCATTTTCATTCATTTTATCCATTTATCTAGTTCATGCATTCGTTTCATTTTTCTTAATTTTTATGCCACCCTAGTATATTTTTGTTATATTTTCATGATTAAATAAGACAGGCTCTAGTTTATATTTATTTTCAACAATAAATTTTAATTTCTTGGTTTGAAAGTTGTTTTCAAATGTTTGGAAACTTTATTATTCATCAAATTTGATTTAAATGTCAAACTGACAGCATGTGCCAAAATTATGAATCTGAAAATGCTATCAGTTTTATAGAAAATGCTGTCAGTTTTGCAAAATATCAAATTATGATTTAACAGGGGTTTTAAAAGTTCATAATTGTGATTTGCATTGATTATAATTCGAAATGAATTATCCACATGCATGAATCTGGTACTTCATAAGGCATGGCAGCCTGTTTAATTTGACAGTTGGCAATTGAACAAGTACACAACAGTGGTTGATGAGTACGAGCTTCCAGGAATCGAAGTTAGCAGATTGATGGACAGAAAAGTGTGATTTTGGCAATGAACTTTGCAGAGTATGGTTTTCACAGCACACATTTCATTTTGAAAAGGGTAAAACATGGAGGAAACCTCGTAGGTGCAAGAAAGAAAGAAGCCAGGTGGTTTCCCATGTAGAGCCGAACCAAACAACATCCAGTGGTTCATTTAATTTCCAAGATCAACCAAGCTGATGAGAGATGCAGGCTGGCTGGTTTATTGTGAGAAATTACAGAGTTACAACCCCCAAGTGACTAAGGCATTTATTAGAAATTACAAAGATGGGGTTGTTGATTTTAAAAGATTCAGGGTAATAGTTAGTGAACATTTTATATCAGAGGTCATTGGCGTCCCAACTGAAGGTGAAACCTGGTTCAAGCAGAAAGAATTCGAGGGAGATTACAGCAATTTTTTATTGCCTGGGTTTGAGGACTTAAATTGGCAGAATGGGGTTCATGTAAGCCAAATGAAACCTAATTGGAAAATCCCTCTTGAAATGATTCAAAACTATGTCACTTGTGATGGCCGTTTCGATAAGGTGCTGAGATACCACATTTGACTGCTGATGCATTTACATGGCAACAAGAAAATCAATTTACCCTATTATTTATGGAGAAGCTTGCGGAAAATGGTTTTATGGGTGTAGGGTCATCCGAAACACACAGAACGCTCCATTTTTCATCATGGGCTCATCAAACTTTTAGTTCTTCATCATTTGCAGCAAATAGGGCAAATCTGGGATCAATTTCTCATTGAACAGGGTTTTGAAATAAAGAAGAAGATGAAACATTCCAAGGAGAAAGGAAATGAAACAAAATTGCCAGATAAATAGGTACAGGTTATAGAGCTTGAAGGAAAGGATGAAACAGGTAAAATCATACCAAATGTTTCTGAAGGTAAGAACACCCTTGACCAGTCTAGTTTACCAGAACCTGATATGTTGAGTTTGGTTGTTAAAGAAACAATTGATGAGGAAGACGAACCAATAAAAGCTATAAGCACAGAATATGTGGATTTAGGGCCAAGGACAAGATCTAGAACTAAAATGGTTGCAGAATCCAGATTGCTGAAGGAACCTATGAAGCGGAATGAAATTGTCCCAATTAATGATTCTGATAATGAGATGGAAAAGCAATAAATCGTTGTTTTCATTTATGAGAATGAAAATTTCATAGATATGCAGACAAATATGGAATATATACCAGAGATATTGTTTGAAAAGAAGTAGGTTCATGACATGAATCAAGCATTAATTTCTAAGGGCATACAGAAAGAGGATATTGCAATGGCTGCAGAGGAAATAGAGACAGTCCCTGAATTAGACCAGGTGAAGAAAACCCTGAAATCTTACAAGGAACAATGCCAATACCTGCAGAATATTAATGAAAGTCTAATGTTGGCAAATAAAAGGCTTCGAGAGGATTTGGGGCAGAAGGATTCTGATTATTAGAAGTTAGCAGTTGTAGCTAAAGAGACATTGCAAAAGAAGAGATCCTTGCATAAGGAATACAAACAAATGAAGATCCAGCTAGATGAGTTACAAGGGTGAGAGCACAATGTTGATGCTTAATATACTAGGTTACAGAGAAGATCACAAGTTCTAGATGACCTGGCTATTCTAGCCGAGTCATCTAGAAGCATCTAGTTTTTTTGCTATAGTTAAGTGATAGGATTTCATAGCTGGCAGATTGTCTTGTTATTTTACTTATGTTAAGGGTTCGAAAGACTCAAATTCAAAACTTTGTTCCACTTTTTGAGGAATTAGATCCAATAGAATAGGATCTATTAATTGTTCTATTTTGAACAACTTTTTGTATATATATGAGATAGACATGAAATAGAAAAGGTTGGAATTTGAACAACATGATGGAAGTTTGATCTTAGAAGATTTTTGTACATGCATGTATGAGGTTTTCTTATATTGATATGTTACATAAATGACTGTTTATGAAATAAAATATGATTTTTGAGCCTGTCTTGTTTTAATATATGAAGTATATGCTATCAGTATTCTGTCTATACATGGTCTAAATTTCATGTTGTGATTCTTCTGAATAATATACAACTATGCCCCATTTATGAAATGATATCTAAGCTCTTACATTTGTAGGTTTATGATCACAGTCATTTTCTGTTTCTATTTATATATTGGAATTTTATATTATCCCTATCTTTTGTTTATGATTATCCAACCTAAGTGTTAACTTCATTTACCACCAAAATTACCTAGAATTACTGTGTAGATGTCTGATATCTACCATCCAAGATTTCCTTAAGCTTGAACCCTTGTAGTCTAGGTTCAACTTTAGGGATAACAAGAGGGTTTCCAGACTCAAATATTTCCTTCCAAGAATATCTAGCAGATAATAAGTCTTTATCCATGCCATCTTTAGCCGCTATTTATCTATTTATCTAGCAGATATTTACCAGAGTGTAGCAATGATTTGGCTATATTATTAACCATATGTATCTCGATTATATGTCACAAATATCTAAAATTGGTATGACCCAATTGTTGATTCCATAGCATATGATGGTGTCATCACCATTGGATACCATGGGAACAAACCCCTTTGAAGTTGCCTTCCCTAAATTTTACATATGATCAAATTCATCAAAATAACCTTATGCAACCAATTTAAAACCAACACTTGTGTCCTTTAAAACCCATCCTCCTAGTACCAATTCAACATTTTATTGGTGTGTGAGATGTGGTAAGTAGAGAGAAGCTCTTTTCCAACTTCTAGAACATGGAATACATCTCCAAACTTAACAGTGTTGATGATGACATCACCATAACCTAAAAATAGTAGGGTGGAGTTATCACCAAATTGTATTTATCCATTGTGTTGTTGTCAATCATCAGACATCGGGCATTGATGGTTTTGGATGACCACAAACCAGAAGGGATAGAAGAAGTTGAAGTCTTCTACTAAGTGGGTGGCTTAAGGATAACCACAAATTCTCAAACTTGGCATGAAGGCTGAGAGATTTTGTCTTGAAAGTGGTGGTTTGGTGACCAGCATATGATGTCTAACAGAAGCTAAAGTATTCTAATAAATGTGTTGTTTTAGATTGACCACAAACCTTGGAGCTCAATCGAGCATGGAAATGACTTGGTTTAGGCGAGCTTGTTCTCACTCACTTGTTTTGACTATTTATCATCGCCCCCCATTAAAAAAAACGTGAGGAATTGAAAGTCCCATGGTGTGAAAACTAGACACATAACACATCAGTACTTTGGAGCATGGATCTCATCTATCTTCTAGCTACATCTCTAAATATGGCCTCCAGAACTGGATATGGCTCATGCTCACTTGTTTTGCCTTACTTGGGGAAGTTCATGACTGCTTGTTGTCAAATTCATAGGGCTTCAAAACTTGAAGCCTAGTTGTCAATGATATTCTCCCCTTTCAGATGCAAGGTGAGAAGCAGGAATAATTTCTTCTACAATATGTGTCCAATCTTTAAATTGCAATATTCAATACATCTTCTTGACTACTCTACCCTATAGATGTTCATATAGTTAAAGGAAACAAAAACACATGGTTATGGCTCCAATGGAAGAATATATCAAAGGTAGGTTTGAGTGTCAAAACTACACACTACAAGCTCAATAAATGAAGGGTGCCATGTTCTACCAAAAATGCACCTGATACAATTCAACTTAGCTTTCTTTATTTGACACTTAAAAACAACTATTTCAAGTATCAATATACAACATGCAGGTAAGCTTACAAAAAAAAAACACTATTTGCAAGTTAAAGATTTATATTGAATTTAATGTTGAATTGGTCTCCAAAAATTAATAGTTTACCTTTGAATCCTTCGCTCATGCACTGTTGTTGTTCCAAGGCCATAGAAACACACAGGATTCCAAAATGAAATGCATGGAAACAACTGGTGCTCTGATTCAAGTAGATCATAGGGCTTCGAAACTTCAAGCCTAACTATACATGATATTCCCCCTTGAAATTTGAGTGTATGGTAAGGAATTATACATGAACTTTTCAAATATACAGTGATGCTAACACTTGGTAATAAAGCCACTCCTCCAACAATTATCTTGAATGATAAATATTGGTAATGCCTTTGTGCAAGATCCAACTATATATATAACTATCCTCTAGAATCAAGCTATCAACATGCATCATTAGTCCCTTCCAACCTGCTTGCCTTGGATGAGTTATAGCTGCAATAAGGTAACTATCGGTGGAGAGTAAGACCTTTATCATCTTAATAAAAAATACGAGGTGGCCATATGTGAACAACAACAGAAGCACCCACGCATTCCACATATCTACTCATCTATTAGGTTCCAATTGATTAGAAAGTTCATGCATCTTTGTTCTCTATTGGCATTAATTTTCTTTGCATATTTTCCAACCTTTTTCCTTTTCTCCGCTACATGGATCTCAATGAGAGTCATTTTTTCCAAACCACCTTGATCAATTTTATCATTTCCCCAGCATGGAACATATATCTGCTAGTGGTGAAACTAGACGTGATTGTCAACAGGGGGAAAAAAACTGGCATATGACCTAAAATAGCTTTGTCTTCTCGTCATCCTTAGTTGTACTAAAGATCCGAGTCATAATATATTTAAAGATCTAAGTCATAATATCTTTTAACAGCTGCTAATGAGGCTGTAACTCGAAATTTGATGAAAATGTGAGAACAGGAATTGACCCGCAGTTCGTGGAGTGCACTATGTCTGTTGGTGACCAGAAAGCTAGTCAAGTTTAGAAATTAAGCCATCAAAGAATTCAGAATGAGCGAAAATTCCATGAATTTGTCATGTCTTGCAAGTTCCATGCATATCGACATCACATTTAGGTCCATTAAAAGTGTATCAAGTAATAAAAACAAAAATTCTATTGGGGTCGTGTATAGCAATAGAGTCATGGAGTTCAGTTTTTCCCCTTGAGAGGAAAACAATATGCCTTGGAGGATAGATTTTAGATCCCATGCAACTATTGCACCTATGCACATAATAAATCCATACAAATGGAAACTTGGTTCTCTTCTACTAGTGATCATGACTCACACAACAACAAACACAAATGTGGCATAAGTTATCAACACTTCTCATTTAAGGTCATTAGGTAGGAAAAGAATGGAGAGCGATGTGGTAGATGAGGAACCTCTCTTATACATATCGCTCTGCGAACCACCAGGGAAACATCATTAACCATTCTAAATAATAATTGCATCAAGTATGTGTTGGATAAGGTGAAAATAAATTCCCATAGATGTAGATCTAGATCCTATTATTCAACTTGTGGTTGAGATAAGGAAACCTAAGTTAAAATGCATAATTAATTAATTAGTTTCTCATAACTGTGTAAGAGATCCTATATATCCATGTAAGCCCGTAGAGGCAAGAGGAGTGTGGGTGCTCCAAGAGAAATCCAGGAGGTCTAAGAGAGCAAGGGACTTCAAGCCCTCTCCTGGAACCTTTTGTAATCTCCTGTTGGTTTGAGCAATAATATTCTCCTACCATTGTACCTTGGATGTTTCCACTTCAATGGGTTTTACCACACAACTCTGTGTCTCTTATGTGATTTTGTTTGGCTTTTATATCTTGAGTCTCAGCTGTGTAAATGTGATCTATGTGATTTTAATGAACCCAACAAATGGTATTAGATATTTGGAGACAACCTGAGGCAAGGTAGATATGAAAAGAGAGAAACGTGTGAATCCGAAAATCACTATTGAGGAAACGAGGAGATATGTGCATCCTTCAGGTCTGTGCATGACTTGTTGTGTGCTGAGTGTGGAGGACACAACTGTTGGTGGTCAAGGAGGATGCTCCTTCAATGCGGAAGTAAGAAGACCATAATCACCTGTGGCATCATCACCATAGTAGATCAATCTACTGAGATCTTGCTAAAGACTATGTTTGCAAAGGGAGACACACTACCACGACTGCAGTATCTATATATGTATATGTATATGTATCAGGTGGATACAATGTACTTGTCATGGAACACTGGGTTCTCCGGCAACTTCACACAACTCTGGTTGTCGCAATATATACAAGTAGCACACAGCTGGAGATCAAACAAATTAGACATTAGCTTCCTAATCCATACTGCCTCACAACCATCCGAACAAGCTGCGACATACTCTGCTTCGACTGTACTCAATGCCACACAGGACTACTTCCTACGAAACCAAGAAATCATACCTGATCCCATATTGATGTAGCACCCCGAAGTGCTCTTCCAATCTATGGAACTTCCTGCCCAATCCGAATCAACATAACCCTCCAGGTTAAACTTTTGATTCGCCTCATACTTGAGCCCATAGTCAACTGTACCCTTCAGGTACCTCAGAATATGCTTTATAGCAACCAGGTGAACACCTCTCGGATCCGTCAGGAACTGGCTCAATGTGTTCACTACAAAGCAAATATTTGGTCTCATGTTCATTAGGTACATCAAGGACCCAATCATGTGATGATACATCGTAGCATCAACCGGATTAGATGAAGCATCACACAGAAGCTTCAGGTTCGAAGCCATAGGTGTAGGCATGGCCTTGCAGTCCATCATCCCGAACCTCTTCAAGATCTATACTGCATACTTCCCTTTTCCAAGGAAGATTCCATCTGCACTCTGCCACACCTCCATGCCTAGAAAGTATTCCATCACCCCCAAGTCCTTCATCTCAAACTCGACAGCAAGCTTCCTCTTTGTATCGAAAATCAGTCTATCCTCACCTGTAACAAACAGGTCATCCACATACAAACGTAGTATCACTAGATTTCCTTCCTCAACCTTGTAGTAAAGGTTGGAATTCACTTTACTCTTGGTAAAGCCCAGACTGGATAGAAAGCTTTCTATCCTAACATACCAAGTCCTAGGAGCTTGCTTCAGGCCATACAAGGCTTTCTTCAACTTGCACACATATGACTCCCTATCATATGTCTCAAAACCAAATGGCTGCTCCACATACACTTCCTCTTCAACTACACCATTCAAGAAAGCTGTCTTGACATCCATTCGGTGTACATTCCATTTCATCACTGCAGCCAGAGCAAGAACTGATCTAATGGAAGTGTATCTAGCCACGGGAGCAAAAGTCTCTTCATAATCAATCCCTTCTTTCTGGGAGAAGCCACGAGCTACAAACCTTGCCTTATATTTTTCTATGTTGCCATCTACATCATGCTTGATCTTATAGATCCACTTGGAAGTCACCACAGAATTCCCATCCGGTCTTGGGACCACATCCCAAACATCATTCTTCATGATCGACTGATCATGGTATTCTTCCATTACTTCATCCCGGATCCTGGGAACTTCAATATCGTCAATAGATAGCTTTGTTGCTGGAACAAATGTTGTAGTCCTTTTTTTGTGGGTGATGATATGGGATCTTTCCTACAAAGCAAGTTAAATTGCATGATTAGAAACATCTCATAGTTTTCAGAATAAATTCTTACACATAAAGAAATATGTCATACAGTCATGCAATTATTTTAGCCAATGCTTCAATACAACATTTATCCATATCCCGTAACTTTCTAGATGCCTTCCAATCTCTACCAGAACATTTTTAAGAGTATGCACAACTCCCAACATGTTAGCAAAGAGGTTTCATTCTAGATAAGTATGAATGGAATGTTGTACAGTTCCATAGGCCACTTACCCATTACATGCAGATTAGTGGTATACTGTTCATTAATGCAATTATTCTAATATGCATAATACACACCCTAAGTCTAGGAACATAAGCATATACATCATTGAACAATATTATTTAAACAAACAAGTATGCAAGAAATGACAATTCAAATACTTATCTTTGTTTGGTTGTAGGGTGGACTCCCTCTCAATCTTTACTTCCTTGTAGGAACTACTGGAGTGTGCTCCCTCTTGATCTTTGCTTCCTGGATTACCTATCTTTGAACTTATATCCATCCTTGATCACTATGCATACTTACTAGTATCATCATTGTGTTATCCTCAAGGTCTCATACATACATACATTAGCATAAAAAAAACATTATGATTCTAAGTAATCTTAAACATGTATGATCAAGGTCATTTCATCACAATTCTTTTACTCATGCATATTCCTATTTGACCATAGGAATTTTCTATTTTAGTCATATCATCAATCAAAGTAAGAAGCATAATATGCCTAAACCCATGATTACTAAATTTAATGAATAATCATTATCAATCATGCCATGTATACTTATATAAGAGATCCTAACACAAGGTAGGATTCTAACTTGATATAGGAAAAACATACCTAGATTAATATGTTAGCCGGTTATGTCTAACATACCCACATGATGTCTTCTTGTTCTCTTAAATGACTTGTGCTAGTGACCTGCATATCTCATAAGTTAACCATTGTGGAACAAAATTATACATACCTTGTAAGTAGATCTTCTATGTGATCCATGGCAATGGATGAATCTTTGTCTTCATATCACCATGGTCATATGTTCTTCAACTAGAACATGATTTGTCTTTCTTGATGTACCTTTCATGTTAGCGGACAACATCAACCTCATACAACACCACAATGCATTAGTACAATCATATATGTCAAAACCCTAATCAATGAATATCTTCTATCATGCATTCATATTTTTATTAAGGTGATACGACAAGTCTAAAATTAATCAACATTGTACTAATCTTAATGAAGACAAACATATCTTAAACTTAATCATGAACATATTTCGAAACATACCTGTAAGTCATACCTGTCGAGTTTGCTTGTAATCTTCTTATGTAAGACCTTAGCCTCATCTCCCTCTGAAAATGGAACTTATTCACTTATGTAGGTGACCAATGCATTCTCTTCTAGGATTAACCCAATCCACTTGATTTGCAGAAACTGGATCTGGAGCTGGATTAGGGTTTGTCAGGGAAACCCTAAAAATTCAAACTTTGAATTTCAAAATTCTAAAAGGACAGAAAGATGCGCCTTGATGAGCTGATCAACCTGGTATACTCATAATTTGAAAATTGCAAAGTTTCACCCCTCAAATTTGCTTTTCAATCTTCCGGATTCACTTGGGAGGACCCTGAATTACAGTTTGAGTTTCCCAGAGCTTCACCCAACCAAATATTTTGATCTAAAGCTCTAAAATTCGATTTTTCCAAGGATCTTTCAGCTATGGCCACACATTTAAAAATTTCCCATTTTTGCAGAAGCCCTAATTTTCCACATTTCCAATCAAAGTCCCGATATAGGGTTTGATCAAGCCCGGCATTCTTCCCAACCAAAAAATTCAATCTTGGTCTCTAAATTTTGATTTTGATGAGGAGCATTCAGCCGTGGTATCCGATACAAAAATTCCAACAAACTCTGAAACCCTAAATTCCCGGGGCCATGAATGAAGGTGCTAAAAATCCAATTATGTTTTGACAGAAATATGCACCTAATTGTTTCTGGTGTCACTCCGAAATTTCAGATCTACAGGGTCTGAAAATTCTTCCTGGAGTATCCTAACCTATTATCTTTCCAACCCCATATGTTTCACGTCCAATGGATTCTCTGGGAGATAGTTATTCCAAGTGTCACAACGTGACCTTTTTATGGGATAAAACAGGAGAGCGAACTTGTATGGAGTGCCACGTGTCATTGGTTCAATTTCTTCCTCTGAAAATCGTACCTATGAAAGTACAATCCGTGCCCTGCCTGTCACTTTTTACGAAATTTCGTTTGGAGCTTCCTAGCCCAAGTTGTGACCTTTTTTCCTAGGTCACCTGTTTATGACTGAGATCTGGAGGAGGTAGAAACCCTAACTTGTACTGATCATAAATCACAAAGTACAACGAATTAGAGGCTGTCCTTTGGACACAAGGTACATGGGGATCTTATCTTCGACATATAATATTTCTAGATCCTTAAACCCTAGCTTCGCAAGTGCAACAAGTGTCATAAATGCCATTACATGCCTTCTTTCAGGATAGCTTTGATACCATGTTAGTTTTTGAGAATTTACTTCAATCTGATCTAAGATCTTAACTAAGAGAACAACATGTACAACATATCTACAGCATATTAATCATGGACACAATAATGCAAGCACACAAGAGACATAGAATTTCACTAGGGAAAACCAAGAAGGTGAAAAACCCCACAACTTCCTCAGAGATAGATAGAGCCATGATACAAAACCCAAGCATAAGAGATATACTCCTAGTAGCAGCTTCTCCTCCTCCACTAGTGCGCCACTCTCCAATGAGTGTATGAGTGAGAAAGTGAATCATCAAATAGAGTTCATCCCGCACTCTATTTATACTTGACCTGACTTGCCTAATAACCTTTACTAGGTCGGCCTTAACTTAACCACAAAACATAATGCTGACAGGGCTGACCCCCAATAGGGTTTTCTAATAACCCTTTAACCCACATGACTTATACAGGGCCGACCCCAACAAGGTGGTCTAATAACCCATCAAGTATAAGTTACGACACTTACAATATAAATGACAACACTTTCGTATAGAGGAATAATAACATCTCTATAGGAATACAAACACTTCCGTATAGAGGAATAATAACATCTCTATAGGAATACAATATACATATATGAAATACATTCTGAAGTTACCAATACATCAACAAAAAGTGCCTTCTTGAATGGGTACTTAGAAGAGTAAGTCTTTGTGGAATAGCTACGGGGTTTTGAAGTGCAAGGAAAAGAACATAAAGTCTACAAGTTGAAGAAGGCTTTGTATGGCCTAAAGCAAGCACCAAGAGCCTGGTATACCAGGATTGATGGATATTTTCAAGAGAATGGCTTCAAAAGAAGTAAGAGTGAACCTACCCTTTACTATAAACAAGAAGGTAATGATATTCTTATTGTTAGTTTATATGTTGATGATTTGTTGTATATGGGTAGCAGTTCTAAGATGAAGGATGAATTCAAATTTGCTATGATGAGTGAGTTTGAGATGAAATATTTAAACCTCATGCAATATTTTCTTGGAATGGAAGTTTATCAAAGTGAAGATGAAATTTTTGTTTGCCAGACAAAGTATGCAAAGGATATGTTGAAGAAATTTGATATGGTTGATTGCAAACCATCTCCTACTCCAATTACTCATGGAGTTGTGTTGTGTAGAGATGATGGTGCTAAAATGGTTGATGAGACAGTTTACAAAAGTATTGTTGGAAGCTTAATGTTTCTAACACACACAAGGCCTGATATTGCTTATTCAGTTCCACTTGTTTCTAGGTATATGACAATGCCATCTGAAATGCATATGAATGCAACTAAAATAATTCTGAGGTATGTGAAGGGAACTCTAAATTTTGGCATTCATTACTATACTTCTAAGAGTTTTGAATTGGTTGGATTCAGTGATTATGATTGGGGAGGTAGTTTGGATGATAGAAAGTCTAAATCTGGTAACTGTTTTTCTTTTGGTTCTGGTTTGATCACTTGGAGCTCAAAGAAGAAAAGTATAGTTTCTCTTTCTTCTACATAAGCAGAATATGTTGCAGTCACCTCAGCAGGAACACAAGCATTATGGCTTAGAAAAGTTCTTGAAGAAATTGAAGAAAAACAAACTCAACCTACCATAATTTTTTGTGATAATATGAGTGCCATCAAATTGGACAAGAATCCAGTACACCATAGCAGGACAAAACATTTTGACATGAAGTATCATTTTATTCAAGATTTGGTGCAAAAGAAGCAAGTTGAATTGAAATACATCAACACTCAAAAACAACTAGCAGGCATATTCACTAAGGCAGTCTCAAAGGATCAGTTTTTTATTCTCATAGATCTTATTGTGAGCCCTCTCAACATCAAGGGGGAGTATGTTGATAATTGATGCCGTGGAGAATTATTGACAGTATCTATTTTAGTTTTTGGTTGCATATGTTTAGTAAATAATTAGCAGCAAACTTCACTGCATGCTAATGCGTGTGAAGAATAAAATAGGTTTGCAGAATTATACATCAACCTACAACTGATTTTAAGGCATGTAAAAATAATGCCTTTATCTCTATGCAATGTAATCTCTATATAAGTATGTAGCTGTGCAAGTCTAGGATCAATGGGAAATAAACAATCAGGTTTTCTTTTCCTATCTTGAATAAAAAGTCTCTCTCTTATTTTCTATGTTGTTTTTTTGTGTTGTTGTTATTTGGCTCTTTAATAATATTCAAAATATACATATAACTATCGTCTAGAATCAAGCTATCAACATGCATCGTTAGTCCCTTCCAACTTGCTTGCCTTGGATGAGTTACAGCTGCAATAAGGTAACTATAGCTAGAGAGTAAGACCTTTATCATCTTAATAAAAAAATATGAGGTGGTCCATATGTGAACAACAACATAAGCACCCACTCATTCCACATATCTACTAATTTATTAGGTTACGCCTGATTAGAAATTTCATGCATCTTTCTCCTCTGTTGGAATTTAGTTTCTTTGCATATTTGCCAACCTTTTTCCTTTTCTCTACTGCATGGATCTCAATGAGATTAATTTTTTCCAAACCACCTTCATCAATTTTATCATTTCCCCAGCATGGAACATGTATCTGGTAATGGTGGAACTAGACATGATTGTCAACAATGGAAAAAAAAACTGGCATGTGATTTGAAATAGCTTTGTCTTCTCGTCATCCTTAGTCTAAAGATCTTAGTCGTAATATATTTAAATATCGAAGTCATAATATATTTAAACAAATGCTAATGAGGTTGTAAATCAAAATCTAATGAAAAAGTGACAATGGGAATTGACCCACAGTTCATGGAGTGCAATATGTCTGTTGGTGACCAGAAAGTTGGTCAAGTTTACAAATTAAGCCATCAGAGAAATAACAATCAACAAAAATGCCATGAATTTTTCATGTCTTGCAAGCGCCATGCATATCGACATCTCATTTAGTTCCATTAAAAGTGCAGTAAGTGATAAAAATAAAATTTCTATTTGGGGTCGTGTACAGCAGCAGATTCATGGAGTTCAATTTTTCCCCTTGAGAGGAAAACAATACGCCTTGGAGGATAGATTTTAGATCCCATGCAACTATTGCACCTATGTACATAATAAATCCATACAAATGGAAACTTGGTTCTCTTCCGCTAGTGATCATGACTCCCACCACAACACACACAAATGTGACATAAGTTACCAACACTTCTCATTTAAGGTCACTAGGTAGGAAAAGAATGTAGAGCGATCTTGTAGCTCAAGCTCCTCTCCTATACATATCACTTTGAAAACCACCAGGAAAAAATCATTATCTGTTCTCAATAATAATTGCATCAAGTATGTGTTGGATAAGGTGACAACAACTTCCCACAGATGTGGATCTATATTCTATTATTTATCTTGTGGTTGAGATAAGGAAACATAAGTTAAAATGCATAATTAATTATTTAGTTTCTTATAACTATATAAGAAATCCTATATATCCATCTAAGATCGTAGAGGCAAGAGGAGTGTGGGTGCTCCAAGAGAGAAAAGGGCTTCAATCCCTCTCTTGGGCAGCTGTTGTAATCTTATGTTAGTTTGAGCAATAAGATTCTCTTGCCATTGTCCAATGGATGTTTCCATTTCAAGGGGTTTTACCAGGTAATTAGGTGTCTTCTATGATTGTTGTTTGGATTTTATATCTTCTTTCTCGGCTATGTAAATGTGATCTATGTGGGTTTAATGAAACCAACAACTGGTATCATATATTTGAAGATGGCCTGAGGCAAGGAAGACATGAACAGAAAGAAACATGTGAGGCCGGAAACCACTATTGAGGAAATGAGGAGATATGTGCATCGTTCAGGTCATTGCATGACCTGCTGTATGCCGAGTGTAGAGGACCCAACTGCTAGTGGTCAAGGAGGACGCTCCTTCAACATAGAAGTAAGGAGACCATAATCACTTGTGGCATTATCAACATAGTAGATTGAGCTACTGAGCTTTTGCTAAAGAGCTACTGAGATCTTGCTAAAGACTGCTAGAAATAGTAATCTCATTAATTAAGATGTTAGTTACATTCCATTATACAGTTCTACAATTGGTTAGCTGGTATTTCTTTAGATCCTCAAAGCATGTAACATATATATACAACTGTGTAATATTAAATATGTAGTTCAAACATTTATGCTTTGTAACTCATTTATTATGTCTCTGCCCATATTTTGAACATGGTATCAGAGTTGTTGGTCAATCCATTGGTTAATCCAATATGGATTTAGGAGCCTCTTCTTGATTGGAGGTTTCGTTGAGCCGTTATGTTTTGTTGATCGCTTAGAGGTTTTGTTGAGCTGTTGGAGGTTTTGTTGAATTTTTTGCTGCAAATGCAAAGGAAAGTCTGCTTTCGTAGAAGCTGGTGCTATTATTGAAGTTTGATGAACCAGTGTTGCACATGGAGTGTTTGGTTGATCCAAAATTGGATTAGTTTATGGAGAACCTCTTCAGATATTGAAGAGAAGGTCGCCTCGAAGCAGAAACTAGCAAGAAATCTTCAAAAACGTTCTCTTCTCATCCATACTCTATTTTGTTATCTATGTCGCCATTTGACTTTCACACTATTAGGTTCCCCAAAAGGGAAAATAGGAAATCACACACAAAGACATAAAATCTAGGCATCTGAGCAAGATTTTCTCATTAACAAATGTACAATGTATACATGAGAATGACCCTTGTTTTCAACTTCCAAGAACTCTATTGGACTTCCCAATGACTGTTCACTATCCTTGAGAGATTAGGTTCCAACAAACCCCCCTTAATTCGAAGGGGTGTATATGAGTCTAAGAAAAGAGATTTGATTAACTAGAAGTGGACAACTACCACTATTGAACATTTCAACCTTGCCAATCTGATTATGCCAAGCAAGTTAGTAGAAGCTAACTTCTTTTGCTAAATAAAAGTGCTCTATATAGTGGTGATTTTGGCTGACCACAAACTAGAAGGGATAGAAGAATTTGAAGTCTTCTCCTAAGTGGTGGTTTGGTGACTACCATCTAATGTCTAGCAGAAGCTAAAGTCTTCTTCTAAATGTGTGGTTTTAGAATGACCACAAGCCTTGGAGCTCAGTCGAGCATGGCACTGACTTGGTTTAGGCTTGCTTGTTCTCACTCACTTGTTTTGGACTATTTATCATTGCCCCCCATCAGAAACAACGTGAGGAATGGAAAGTCCCATGGTGTCAAAACTAGACACATGAGTACTTTGGAGCATGGATCTCATCTATCTTCTAGATACATCTCTAAATCTGGCCTCCATAACTGGATATGGCTCATGCTCACTTGTTCTTCCTTACTTGGAGAAGGTCGTGATTCATGACTACTTGTCAATTTCATAGGGCTTCAAAAATTAAAGCCTAGTTGTCTATGATATTCTCCCCTGTCAGGTGCAAGGTGAGAATCAGGAAGACTTTCTTCTGCAATATGTGTCCAAAATTTAAATTGCAATCTTCAAGACATCTTATTGAATACTCTACCATGTAGATGTTCATATAGTTAAAGGAAACACAAACACATGGTTATGGCTCCAATGGAAGAATATATCAGAGGTAGGTTTTAGTGTCAAAACTACACACTACAAGCTCAATAAATGAAGGGTGTCGTGTTCTACCAAAAATGCATTTGATACAATTCAACTTAGCTTTCTTTGTTTGACACTTACAAACAACTATTACAAGTATCAATATACAAAATACAAGTAAGCTTACAAAGAAAACATTATTCAAAAGTTAAATATTTATATTGAATTGGTCTCCAAAAATTAATAGTTTACCTTCGAACCCTTTGCTCATGCACTATTGTTGTTCCAAGGCCATAGAAACAAACATGCTTCCAAACCGAAATCCATGGAAACAACTAGTGCTTTGATTCAAGTAGATCATAGGGCTTCGAAACTTCAAGCCTAACTATACATGATATCCCCCCTTGAAATTTGAGTGTATGGTAAGGAATTATACATGAACTTTTCAATAATACAGTGATGCTAACAGTTTCTAATAAATCCACTCCTCCAACAATTGTCTTGTATGATAAATATTGGTAATTCCTTTGTGCAAGATCCAAAGTTATAGATATAACTATCCTTTGGAATCAAGCTATCAACATGCATCATTAGTCCCTTCAAAACTGCTTGCCTTCGATGAGTTACAACTGCAATAAGGTAACTATTGGTGGAGAGTAAGACCTTTATCATCTTAATAAAAAATATGAGGTGGCCATATGTGAACAACAACACAATCACCCACTCATTCCACCTATCTACTCATTTTTTAGATTCCAGCCGATTAGAAAGTTCATGCATATTTCTCCTCTGCTGGAATTCATTTTATTTGCATATTTGCCAACATTTTTCCTTTTCTCTGATGCATGGATCTTAATGAGAGCAATTGTTTCCAAACCACCTTGATCAATTTTATCATTTCCCAAGCGAGGAACATGTATCTGGTAATGGTGGAACTAGACGTGATTATCAACAGTGGAAAAAAAAACTAGCATGTGAGCTAAAATAGCTTTGTCTTCTCATCATCCTTAGTTGTACTAAATATCTGAGTCATAATATATTTAAAGATCTAAGTCATAATATCTTTTAATAGCTGCTAATGAGGCTGTAAATCAAAATCTGATGAAAGTGTGAGAATAGGAATCGACCCACAGTACGTGGAGGGCACTATGTATGTTGGTGACTAGAAAGTTGGTCAAGTTTACAAATTAAGCCATCAGAGAATTCACAATGAGAAAAAATGCCATGTATTTGTCATGTCTTGCAAGTTCCATGCATATCGACATCACATTTAGGTCAATTAAAAGTGCAGCAAGTAATAAAAATAAAAATTCTATTAGGGTCATGTACAACAACAGATTCATGGAGTTTAATTTTTCCCCTTGAGAGGAAAACATCATGCCTTGGAGGATAGATTTTAGATCCCATGCAACTATTGCACCTATGCACATAATAAATCCATACAAATGGAAACTTGGTTCTCTTCCGCTAGTGATCACGAATCCCACCACAACACACACAAACGTGGCATAAGTTATCAACACTTCTCATTTAAGGTCACTAGGTAGGGAAAGAATTTAGATCGATGTGGTAGCTCAGGAACCTATCCTATACATATCGCTTTGAGAACCACCGGGGAAGCATCATTATCCATTCTCAATAATAATTGCATCAAGTACGTGTTGGATAAGGTGACAACAATTTCCCATAGATTTGGATCTAGATCCTATTAGTCAGCTTGTGGTTGAGATAAGGAAACCTAAGTTAGAATGCATAATTAATTAAGTAGTTTCTTATAACTGTGTAAGAGATCCTATACATCCATGTAATCCCGTAGAGGCAAGAGGAGTGTGGGTGCTCCAAGATAAAGTCAGGGATTCCCAGAGAGAAAGGGGCTTCAATCCCTCTCCCGGGAAGCTGTTGTAATCTCATGTTGGTTTGAGAAATAAGATTCTCTTTCCATTGTCCCATGGATGTTTCCCCTTCAAGGGGTTTTACCATGTAATTATGTGTCTCTTATGTGATTGTTGTTTAGCTTTTATATCTTGTTTCTTCAGCTATGCAAATGTGATCTATGTCGGTTTAATGAACCCAACAAGTGGTATCATATATTTCGAGATTGCCTAAGGCAAGGTAGACATGAACATAGAGAAACGTGTGAGGATGTCAATCACTATTGAGTAAACGAGGAGATATGTGTGTCGTTCAGGCCTATGCATGACCTGTCGTGTGCCGAGTGTGGAGGACCCAATTGCTGGTGATCAAGGAGGATGCTCCTTCAACACGGAAGTAAGAATACCATAATCACTTGTGGCATCATCACCATAGTATATCAATCTACTAAGCTCTTGATAAAGACTATGTTTGCAAATGGAGACACATTGCTGCGAATGCAAGCTGCGTTGAACACAAGAGCATTGCCGCAATCAAGCAGACGTGGTCTAATAGTCAGACAGAGCCATTTTGCATGGTAGGAGGGAGCCGTTAGTAATTAGAGAGGTTCCTTTGCCACTGTGAACAAAATTTGTCGTGGTGATGAAGGATCACTATGTGTAGGAGATAATTACTTCTCCAACAACCCCAGTACTGGTATATAACAATTTTGTCTCAGACTCTTGGCAGCTTATCGATGACGGCATGGTTCAATGTATTTCAGGTAAACAAAATCCATGTTATTGTTTTTTTTTTGTGTAGGATAGGGATGGGATCCCGCCGTCCACTGATGGGAATCTTTATTTCCGCCTTTTTTTTCAATCATCTCAATTCTGTAGGGGAGCTAGAAGCTGTGCGAACGATTCTCTTAAATTTTAATTTTTAATTTGTAGCAGGCATTTATTGTCTCTTCTAAATATTTCCCTCTGAGGATTTATAAAAATGTTTTGTAATCTGTCTTTCGGTGACATAATGAAAAGGAGTGTTCTATTATTTTTTCTTCTGTCTCTACACAATTTTAATTTCCTCTTTCTCTCATTTTTGTATCAGAGCCAACTTGCATCTCGTTCCCTCTAAAATTGTAGACACAATGTTCCATGTTGAATTGTAGATGGATCAGCTAGTCGTGCTAAAGAAAATTAGAGGGGAAATTGAGCTGCCCACGAGCCTGTGTGGTGTATTTTTTCTCCCCAAGAGGCACACCGTGGAATCTCAGATCTAAAATTTCCTGTAGATGGCATCAGGTAGTCTAACCCATCCAGTGGTCCCTATTCTCATAGGGAATAACTATGACACCTTGTGTATTAGAATGAGGACCATGATAGGTTCCTAGGATTTATGGGGTTATGTTTCAATGGGTTACCAGGAGCCTGATTATTATCTAGCTGAAATGGATTTAACAAATGCTGAGTGTGAATAGCTTAGAGAGAATAGGAAGAATGATAATAGGGCACTGGGTCTTATTCAGCAAGGCCTGGATGATACCAATTTCCCAAAGGTGTCAAATGCCTTGTCTTCAAAATCTGCATGAGATATTCTTGAGATATACTATCAGGGTGTGTCCAAAGTAAATATTGTAAAGCTACAAAATATCAGGAGAGACTTTAAGAACTTAAAAATGAAGGAGGTGGTTACTGTGGATCAATTCATGACCTAGGTCATGAATATAGTAAATCAATTGAGGTGGTTTGGTGAAGATTTATGAGACCAAAGAGTGGTTGAGAAAGTGCTTAGAAGCCTTCCTAAAATTTTTGAAACTATTGTAGTTTCCATAGAAGAGACAAAATACATCAGTCAGATGCAGATAGATCAGTTGGAAGGATCCCTGGTAGCTCATGAATATAGGATGACAAGGTATGAAGATAGCATTAGATCATGCATTTAAGTCTCAGGTGACAATTTCAAAAGGAAAAGTCAGAGGTAGATTTGGAGACAGAGGAAGAGGGGGAAGAAGCCATGACCAAATGGAGTTCAAAGATGATTATGAGACTGAGAAGAAATCTCATCATAACCCTCGGATTTCAAGGGGCAGTAGTAGCAGAAATTGGCAGCAAGGAGGCCATAGGACTAATAAGTCAAAAGTACAATGCTTCTACTATAAAAAAGATTGGGCATTTTGCTAACCAATGCAGAAAGGAACAGGATGTTACAATAAATCAATCAGAAAACACAATGGAGGAGTATGAAGAGGGACAAAAGGTAATTTTATTACCATGCAATTTGTCTCAAACAAGATCCAAGGACATATGGTTATTGGACAGTGGTTTCACCAACCACATGACTAGTAACACAGGTTTGTTTGTCAGCCTTGATACTAGCATTGAATCAAAAGTAAACCTTGGCAATGACACTTTGGTGACAGTGAATCGAAAAGGAGTAATTGCATTCTATGACAAGAATGGTGAGAGGAGGATATTCAAGGATGTCTATTTTGTACCAAGGTTAAAGTGCAATCTCTTGAGCATTGGACAACTCATTGAGAAGGGTTACAGAGTATTTTTCAAAAACAAGGTGTGTACAATCTTGGACAAGCATCCTAGCAAGCAACTAATAGCTAAGCTAGAAGTGACTAAGAATGTGATGTTTCCTCTTACCATGATAACTAAATTGACAAGTTTTGTAAATGCTTGTAAGGCCACAAGTTTGGATCAATCCTGGCTGTGGCATCTCAGGTATGGTCACTTTCATTTTGGTGGCTTTGATTTATTGAATAAAAAACAAATGGTGAAAGGCTTTCCTAGTATTCATTAGCCTAATAATTCTTGTGAAAGTTGCATCTTTGCTAAACATCCCAGGGTGAAGTTTGATTCAATGGTCTCTTAAAGAGCCAAAGCTCCATTGGATCTAGTCCAGATAGATTTTTGTGGTCCAATGCAAACACCCTCATTGACTGGAAATTATTATTTCCTCACATTCATAGATGATTACAGTCGAAATACTTGGATATATTGTCTGAAAAATAAGTCTGATTCTTTTGGACTATTCAAGAGGTTCAAGGCTATGGCTGAGAAAGAATCTGGCCACTACATCAAGGTTCTAATATTAGACAGAGGAGAAACCGAACCCTACCCACTCCTCTGACGAAATGATCCGTCCCATGCACATAACGAATCATCTTCATAGGATTGTACTCAAGGAATAGGAATTCCTCTCGCATCCTGGTCATGTGATTGCATTGCTTGAAGTCAATCATCCATCTCTCATCATCTTGAACCTATGGCTTACTACTATCATGTCCTAACAGAAATGAGGTAAGTGAGAACTCCCTCTCAAATATGGAGGAAAACACATCTACCTCCTATGCGGCTGCTACCTGCATGTTATTCTTTCTATGTGGGCACTGACCTACATGGTGTCCATAATCATTGCAGGAAAATCACTTGAACTTACGTAGGTCATTCTTTTGTTTGAACATTTTCTTTCCTTTAGTTGCAAGCACTGCATCATCCTCCTCAGGGATGGCAGAAGATGAGCCTTGAATGTAACCCCTCTAGGTCTCCTCCTGTGTTAAATCATCCCATGGATGATCCCACTTGGGAAGGTTCTCTCTAGAAACAATGGATTCGACAAATACTTCCAATGGCTTGGTCATGCCATTCAAGACTTTTCGAACCAACTCACCATCCTCAACCTTCTCACCTGTTGCCTCCAGCTCATCGCTTACCTATGTAATCTTGGTAAGATGTGTGGCCATGTTCTCATCCTCTCCCATCTTTATACTCTTCAATTTCTCTTTGAGTGCCATATTTCTATTTGCATTGGAACTCTGGTACAATTTTGTCAAGGAATCCCACATCTCAAATAGACTATCCTTAACTAACATGTGTGGGATCACATGGTCCTTGGTTGCATCAAGGAGGATCCTTTGGGATTTGATATTCTTTTTTTCATAAACTTCTTTTGCAGTTGCATATGTCGATATTGTGACTGGGTTTGTGTTTATTCTATACACAACATCCCATAGTTCACTCTCTTTCATAAGCAACACAATTCTAGCCTACCATGCACTGAAGTTTGAAGCCCCATCCTATTAATTTTTGAGCATCAATTCAATATGATCTAGGATCTTATCTGAGAGAATAACATGTACAGCATATCAATCACAAGAAGCAATCACAAGAGACAATAGACACATAGAGTTTCCTTGGGGAAAACCATAAAGGTGAAAAACCGCATAAACTTCCTCAGAGATAGATAGAGCAATGATACAAAACCCAAGCATAAGAGATAGACTCCTAGCAGCAGCTTCTCCTCCTCCACTAGTGCACCACTCTCCAATGAGTGTATGAGCGAGAAAGTGAATGATCAAATAGAGTGCCCCCCACACTCTATTTATACTTGACTTGAATTTCCTAATAACCTTACTAGGTCGGCCTCAACTTAACCACTTAACATAATGCTGAAAGGGTCGACCCCCAATAGGGTGGTCTAATAACCCTTTGACCCACATGACTTATACAGGGATGACCCCATCAAGGTGGTCTAATAACCATCAAGTAAAAGATACAACACTTACAATATAAATGACGACAGTTCCATATAGATGAATAATAACACCTCTATAGGAATACAATATACATATGTGAAATACATTCCAAAGTTACATATACATCAACACTCCCTCTTAACTAGGAAGGTATTTCTCGACACAAATCTGCTAGCACAAGTCTTCTTCTGTGGATTTGTCATCGAATCATCGTCATCGTCACTACTGCTGCTATCTCAATCAATATTTGAACTATTCATCATAGGAAGTTCTACAGAGACAGTCCTTTTTCATATTGGATGTAGGCCCACCACCTATAGGTCTTCATCATCACTATCCATACTTTGGAATCCTCACGACTTATTACGTGTGTCACAAAACCTCGCAAGAGCATCCCAGGACTGATTACGGACACACAACCCAACCTATCAGATCTCCCAGGGAGCTATTACATGTGAACCCACCACAAAACCTTGAAAGAGAATCCCAGGACTGATTACGAGCACAAAGCTCAACCTATCGGATCTCCCAGGGCACTATTATATGTGGTCATGGCAAAACCTCGAAAGAGCATCCTAGGACTAATTATGAGCACACAGCTCAACCTATCGAATCTCCCAAGGTGCAATTATATGTGGTCATGGAAAAACCTCGAAAGAGAATCTCCTGACTGATTACGAGCACACATCACAACCTATCAGATCTCCCAGGGCGCTATTATATGCCATAGGACAAATCCTCGAAAGAGCAATTTCCATATATCCCAGGGCGCTATTATATGCCATAGGAAAAACCTCGAAAGAGTATCTACAAACCTCCCACGGCGCTATTATATGTCCTCCCAAGCAAAACCTCAAAAGAGCTTTTTCCAGATATCCCAGGGTGTTATTATATGCCATAGGAAAAACCTCGAAAGAGTATCTGCAAATCTCCTAGGGCGCTAATATATGCTTATTTGCACAACCTGTTCACGACCATAGAGTATCAACCTAATACTCACCATACATCATCTTGATGTACATTATCGCATGATCATCTTGATCATCATCGTAGCATCATCCTGATGCATATCATCTGGAGCAACATCCGGAAGCTCATCATCCATGATCATCCTGACCATGCAATGCATCCACCTGATGCATACACAGTATCTACCCGATACATATCATGTATCCACCTGATACATATACAAATACATGATCCAACTAATCATATCAAGCATCCAACATGATGCATACACATATACATGATCCAACTGATCATATCCAACATCCAACATCATGCATATACATATACATGATCCAAATGATCATATCCAACATCCAACATGATGCATATACATATACATGATCCAACTGATCATACAAAGCATCCAACCAATGCATATCCAAAGCAGTAACTGGAGCATCGTCCTGGTGCTCATCACACAGTTCTTACATCCACAACCATTGGAAGGATACTCCTCTCACCATGATTGGAATGGCTCCTACAAATGTGTCCCATCACTTCTTCCTCAAAGAATCTTCAATCTGAAGAACACCAAGCCTCTCTCTTAAGTACTCAAACTTCACTCTGGATAGTGGTTTCGTCAACACTTATGCAAGTTGCTCATCCATTGTAATAGACAGGAGATCCACTGCTCCTCTTTGCACCATATCCCTGATATAGTGATATTTGATCTCAATGTGCTTTGACCTATCGTGGAACACCAGGTTCTCAAACAGCTTCACACAACTCTTGTTGTCACAAAAGATACCAACAGCCTCCAATGGGAGATCAAATAACTTAGATAGTGGCTTCATAAGCCATACTACCTCACAACTGGCCAAACAAGCTCCAACATACTCTACTTCGGCTATACTCAGTTCTATGCAGTACTGCTTCCTGCTAAACCAAGAGATCACACCTGATCCCATACTGAAGCAGCACCCAGAAGTGCTCTTCCTATCTGCAGCACTGCTTTGCAAGTCTGAATCAACATAACCCTTCAGGTTAAACTTTTGATTCACATCATACTTGAGCCCATAATCAATTGTACCCTTTAGGTACGTCAGAATATGCTTTACAGCAACTAGGTGAACACCTCTAGGATCCGTCAGGAACTGGCTCAATGTGTTCACCACAAAGCAAATATCTGGTCTTGTGTTCGTCAGGTACATCAAGGACCCAATCATCTGACGATACACAGTGACATCAACTAGATCAGATGAAGCATCACACAGAAGCTTCAGGTTTGATGCCATAGGTGTGACGATGGCCTTGCAGTCCATCATCCCAAACCGCATCAGGATCTGTACTGCATACTTCCCTTGTCCAAGTAAGATCCCATCTGCACTCTGCCACACCTCCATGCCTAGAAATAGTGCATCATCCCAAAGTCCTTCATCTCGAACTCAACAACAAGCTTCCTCTTCGTATCGGCAATCAATCCATCCTCACCTGTAACAAACAGGTCATCCACATACAAAAGTAGTATCACGGGATCGCCTTCCTCAACCTTGTAGTAAAGTTTAGAATCCGCTTTACTCTTGGTAAGGCCCAAACTAGATAGAAAGCTGTCTATCCTACCATACCAAGTCCTAGGAGCTTGCTTCAAGCCATAGAAGGCTTTCTTCAACCTGCACACATATGACTCCCTTAAATGTGTCTCAAAAATGAAGTGGCTGCTCCACATACACTTCCTCTTCGACTACACCATTCAAGAAAGTTGTCTTGACATCCATCTGGTGTATCTTCCACTTCATCACTATAGCCAGGGAAAGTACCGTTCTGATAGAAGTGTATCTGGATATAGGAGAAAAAATCTCTTCATAATCTATTCTCTCTTTCTGGGAGAAGCCACGAGCCACAGACCTCGCTTTGTATTTTTCTATGCTGCCATCTGCAGCATGCTTGATCTTATAGATCCACTTGGAAGTCACAACAGACTTCCCATCTTCTCTTGGGACCGCATCCCAAACATCATTCTTCATTATCCACTTGTATTCCTCGATCATGACATTCTTCCATTACTATATCCTGAATCCTAGGAACTTTAGATTCTTCAATAGATAGATTTGTTGCTGGAATAAATGTTGTAGTCCTTCTTTTGTAGGTGATGGTATACGATATTTCCTACAAGACAAGTTAAATTGCATGATTAGAAACATCTCATAGTTTTCAGAACAAATTCTTATACGTAAAGAAATATGTCATACAGTCATGCAATTATTTTAGCCAATGCTTCAATACAACATTTATCCATATCCCGTAACTTTCTAGATGCCTTCTAATCTCTACCAGAACATTGTTAAGAGTGTGCACAACTCCCAACATATCAGCAAAGAGGTTTCATTCTAAATAAGTAGCAATGGAATGTTGTAAAATGCCATAGGCCACTTACCCATTACATGCATATGAGTAGCATATTGTTCTAATATGCATAATACACAACCTAAGTCTAGGAACATAAGCATATACATCATTAAACAGTATTATTTAAACAATCAAATGTACAAGAAATGACAATTCAAATACTTATCTTTGTTTGTTTTTTGGGTGGACTCCCTCTCAATCTTTTCTTCCTTGCAGGAGCTACTGGAGTGTGCTCCCTCTTGATCTTTGCTTCCTGGATTATCTGTCCTTGAACTTATATCCATCCTCGATCACTATGCATGCTTACTAATATCATCATTGTGTTATCCTCGAGATCTCATACATAATCATACATTCATTAGTATAATCTTAATACTATCAAAACAAAATAATATTAAACATGTATAGTCATGATCATTTGAAACACAGATAATAAGCATTAGCATTCAAAGTTTCAGAGAAGACCTCTCTTACTCATGCATATTCATATTTGACCATAGAACTCTTCCGGTTAGTCATATCATTAATCAAGGTAAGAAACATAATATGCATAAACGCTAGATTACTCCAACTTGTAACTTCATGAATAATCATTATCAATCATACAAAAGTACAAGATCGTTACATAGGGTAGGATTCTAACTTGATATAGGAAAAACATACCTGGTCATCATATTTGCTAGTTATGTCTAGAAATGTTTTTCTTTTTCTCTTCACTGACCTGCATAACTCATAAGTTAACCATTGTAGAACCAAATTATACATACCTCTATGTGATCCATGACTATGAATGAGTCTATGTCTTCATGTCACCATGGTCTTGATCTAGAACTTGATTTGTACCTTCATGTTAGCAGATAACATTCTCCTCGTACAACACCACAGTGCATTAGTAAAATCATTATACAATCATAAGTGTCATACCCCTAATCAATGAATGTCTTCTATCATGCATTCATACTTTTACTAGGGTGAAAACTCAATAACATGAAGACAATCATATTATAAACTTCATCATGAACAGATTTCAAAACATACCTATAAGTCATACTTGTCATATTGCTTGTAGTAGTTGTTGTTGTTGTTCCTTTTTTTCTTAGGACAATTAGAGGAAAAGTGTCCTCTTCTTGTTATGTGCTGTGAGAGCTTGATCTTCATTCCACATCTTTTCTTCTCAAGCTACAATCCGAGCTTCTTTTTGTGAGCATTCTTCCCACAGCCTACTGAATGTGATAAGTTTCTTCCTAGCACAAACTCCTTGGATGAAGGAAGGCCATTAAGAGTGGTCATTACCACTTCTCCATTCTCTATATCTTCTCCCACGGCTTTAAGTTCTTTTATCTGGGAGACCCTTGAGAAATAAGACTACATGGTTTCTGCATTCTTGGATCTGGATGTTCTTTAGTTGATTCCTCAATGTCATCTTCCGATTTATGTTCTTCCGTTCAAATAGCTTGGTAAAGGAATAAAACATCTCCTTAGGTGTCCTTAGGGAAGACACATAGGGTATGAGATAGTCCTTAATAGAATCAACAATAATTCTCTTGGCTTTGACTAATTTTGTCTTGTCTAAGGCCTTAGTCTCTTCTCCCTCTAGGACATGAACCCGTTCACTTATGTAGGTGTCCAACTCACTCTCTTCTAGAATTAACCGAATCCTATACTTCCATGCTCGAAAGTTATCAGCCCCTTCAAGCTTATCCTCAAGCTTGGTGTGGTGAGACATCTTAAAGAGTACTTCAAATGAAATAGAAAAGATTTAGGTCCTACCACTTGATTTGCAGAAATCTAGATCTTGAGCTGGATTAGGGTTTGTTAGAGAAACCCTAAAAATTCAAACTTTGAATTTCAAACTTCTGAAAGGATATAAAAATGCGCCTTGATGAGATGATCAAGCTGCTATACTCAGAATTTGAAAACTGCAAAGTTTCACCCCTCAAATTTGCTTTTCAAACTTCCGGATTCACTAGGGAGGACCCTGAATTAGGGTTTGATTTTCTCGGAGCTTCACCCATCCAAAAAGTTTGATCTTGGTCTCTAAACTTCTAGTTTTCAAAGGAGATTCCAGCCATGGTCTCAGATTTCAGAAATTCCAATTTTTGTGGAAAACCTAATTTTTAGGGCTAAAACTGAAAGTTCCCATAATTGAATTATGATTGGATAGAAAGATGCTCCTTGCTGAGAAGAGTCAATCTAGCCTCCTCCCTTTCAAGATCTATGGAGAGAAACCCAAAAAACAAGAAGCCCTAGCTTCCGCAACTACATAGTGTCTTCTTCTCAGGTTAGCTCCGATACCATGTTAATTTTCGAGCATCATTTCAATATGATCTAGGATCTTATTTGAGAGAATAACATGTACAACATATCAATCACAAGAAGCAATCACAAGAGACAATAGACACACAGAGTTTCCTTGGGGAAAACCACAAAGGTGAAAACCCCAATAACTTCCTCAGAGATAGATAGAGCAATGATACAAAACCCAAGCATAAAAGATAGTCTCCTAGCAGCAGCTTCTCCTCCTCCACTGGTGCGCCACTCTCCAATGAGTGTATGAGTGAGAAAGTGAATGATCAAATAGAGTGCCTCCCGCACTCTATTTATACTTGACTTGACATTCCTAATAACCTTACTAGGTCGGCCTAAACTTAACCACTTAACATAATGCTGACAGGGCCGACCCCCAATAGGGTGGTCTGATAACCCTTTGAACCACATGACTTATACAGGGCTGACCCCATCATGGTGGTCTAATAACCCATCAAGTATAAGTTACGACACTTACAATATAAATGACGACACTTCCGTATAGAAGAAAAATAACACCTCTATAGGAATACAATATACATATGGGAAATACATTCTGAAGTTACATATACATCAACTCTCCCTCTTAACTAGGAAGGTATTTCTCGACACAAATCTGCTAACACAAGTCTTCTTCTCTAGATCATCGTCACTTGATCATCGTCACTGAATCATCGTCATCGTCACTGCTGCTGCTATCTCAATCAATCTCTGAACTCCTCGTCATAGGAATTTCTATAGAGCTAGTCCTTTTTCATACTGGATGTAGGCCCACCACATGCAGGTCTTCATCATCACTAGCCATACTATGGAATCCTCAGGACTTATTACGTGTGTCACAAAACCTCGCAAGAGCATCCTAGGACTGACTACGAGCATACAGCCCAACCTATCTGATCTCTTAGGGAGCTATTACATATGAACCCACCACAAAACCTCGAAAGAGAATCCTAGGACTGATTATGGGCACACAGCTCAACCTATTGTATCTCCCGGGGCGCTATGATATGTGGTCATAGAAAAACCTCGAAAGAGCATCCCAGGACTGATTACGAGCACACAGTTCAACCTATCAGATCTCCCAGGGCGTTATTATATGTGGTCATGGAAAAACCTCGAAAGAGCATCCCAGGACTGATTACAAGCACACAGTTCAACCTATCGGATCTCTCAGGGCACTATTATATGCCATAGGACAAAACCTCGAAAGACCATCTGCCAGATATCCTAGGGCGCTATTATATGCCATAGGAAAAACCTCGAAAGAGTATCTGCAAATCTCCCAAGGCATTATTATATGTCCTCCCAAGACAAACCTCAAAAGAGCATTTGCCAAAAATCCCAGGGCGCTATTATATGTCATAGGAAAAACCTCGAAAGAGTATCTGCAAATCTCCCAGGGCGCTATTATATGCTTATCTGCACAACCTATCCATGGCCACAGCGTATCAACCTGATACTCACCATACATCATCCTGATGTACATCATCAGATGATCATCCTGATCATCATCGTAGCATCATCCTGATGCATATCATCTGGAGCAACATCCTGAAGCTCATCATCCATGATCATCCTAATCATACAATACATCCACCTGATGCTTACACACTATCTACCTGATACATATCATGTATCCACCTGATACATATACAAGTACATGATCCAACTGATCATATCAAGCATCCAACATGATGCATATACATATACATGATCCAACTGATCATATCCAACATCCAACATGATGCATATACATATACATGATCCAGCTGATCATATCCAACATCCAACATGTTGCATATACATATACATGATCCAATTGATCATATCTATGATCCAACATGATGCATATAAATATACATGATCCAACTGATCATACAAAGCATCCAACCGATGCATATCCAAAGCAGTAATTGGAGCATCGTCGTGACGCTCATCACAAAACACTTACATCCACAGCCATGGGAAGGATCCTCCTCTCACCATGCTTGGAATGGCTCCTACAAATGTGTCCCATCACTTCTTCCTCGAAGTATCTTCAATCTGAAGAACACCAAGCCTCTCTCTGACATACTCAAACTTCACTCTGGCTAGTGGTTTCATCAACACATCTTCAACCTACTCATCCGTCGTAACATACAGAAGATTCACTGCTCCTCTATGCACCATATCCCTGATATAGTTATATTTTCTCTCAATGTGCTTCGACCTATCGTGAAACACCGAGTTCTCAGACAGCTTCACACAACACCGGTTGTCACAAAAGATACCAATAGCCTCCAACGGGAGATCAAATAACTCATACAGTAGCTTCCTAAGACACACTATCTCACAACTAGCCAAACAAGCTGCAACATACTATGCTTCGACTATACTCAGTGCTATGCAGGACTGCTTCTTGCTAAACCAAGAGATCACACCTGATCCCATATTGAAGCAGCACCCATAAGTGCTCTTCCTATCTGTAGCACTACTTGCCTAGTTTGAATCAACATAACCCTGCAGGTTAAAGTTTTGATTCACATCATACTTGATCCCATAATCAATTGTACCCTTTAGGTACCTCAGAATATGCTTTACAGCAACCAGGTGAACACCTCTGGGATCCGTCAGGAACTCGCTCAATGTGTTCACCGCAAAGCAAATATCTGGTCGTGTGTTCATTAGGTACATCAAGGATCCAATCATCTAACGATACATAGTGACATCAACCGGATCAGATGAAGCATCACACAGAAGCTTCAGGTTCGATGCCATAGGTGTGACCATGGCCTTGCAGTCCATCATCCCAAACTGTTTCAGGATCTCTACTGCATACTTCCCTTGTCCAAGTAAGATCCCTTCTGCACTCTGCCACACCTCCATGCCTAGAAAATAGTGCATCATCCCAAAGTCCTTCATCTCAAACTCAGCAACAAGCTTCCTCTTCATATCGGCAATCAATCCATCCTCACCTGTAACAAACAGGTCATACACATTCAAAAGTAGTATCACAGGATTTCCTTCCTTAACCTTGTAGTAAAGGTTGGAATCTGCTTTACTCTTGGTAAAGCCCAAACTGGATAGAAAGCTGTCTATCCTACCATACCAAGTCCTAGGAGCTTGCCTCAAGCCATACAAGGCTTTCTTCAACCTGCACACATATGACTCCCTGTCATGTGTCTCAAAAATGAAGTGGTTACTCAACATACACTTCCTCTTTGACTACACCATTCAAGAAAGCTGTCTTGACATCCATCTGGTGTATCTTCCACTTCATCATTGCAGCCAGGGAAAGTATTGTTCTGATGGAAGTGTATCTGGCTATAGGAGCAAAAATATGTTCATAGTCTATTCTCTCTTTATGGGAGAAGCCACGAGCCACAAACCTCGCTTTGTATTTTTCTATGCTACCATCTATAGCAGGCTTGATCTTATAGATCCACTTGGAAGTCACAACAGACTTCCCATCTACTCTTGGGACCGCATCCCAAACATCATTCTTCATGATTGACTAGAATTCCTCGATCATGGCATGGGAAACTTTCCTAAGAAATGTGGTTCACTTCCTAAGGAGTAATCTAGGGTTTATGCATATTATGTATTTTACCTTGATTAATGATATGACTAACCGGAAGAGTTCTATGGTCAAATATGAATATGCATGAGTAAGAGAAGTCTTCCGTGAAACTTTGAATGCTAATGCTTATTATCTGTGTTTGAAATGATCATGACTATAGATGTTTAAGATTATTGTGTTTTGATAGTATTAAGATTATACTAATGAATGTAGGATTATGTATGAGATCTCGAGGATAACACAATGATGATACTAGTAAGCATGCATAGTGATCGAGGATGGATATAAGTTCAAGGATAGTTAATCCAGGAAGCAAAGATCAAGATGGAGCACCGACTGCTCTCAAAGCTGAAAGAACATTATTAGGGAAATGAACTTCGCATTCATTTCTGGATAAATGAACTTTGCATTGATTTCTGGATAAATGTTGAGGCTGCGACTGCTCTCAAAGATGAAAGAACATTGGAGAAAGCTTGAATTAAACAAGATCGAAAATTCAAGAAACTAATGTCTGAACAGAAACCCATACCTGTAATACCAAGAAGCTGCGTTGTCAATCTTACAAATATCGAATTGAACAGAAATGAAAACAGCGTCCTACAGAAAGGCTTGAACTTCGCAATTGCTCCAAAACGCATCCCACATGAAGAGATCATTTGTGTTGTTGAGGATACCATTAGAGTACTACGTGAAGAAGAAGCCGAGGACATTCGACTGGATTGCGCCACCATTATAAAAAAAGAAAAACCTCCTAAGAGCAACATAACCAAGGACGAACAATTAGTGTTAAGAAGATTAAAAGAAAACAAGGATATTATGATCCTCAAAGCGGACAAAGGCAATGCTACTATGGTCAACAAAACTGAAGACTATCAACAAAAGATGATTCAACATCTTGAAAGTGGTTACTACAAAAAAGTAAAAAAAGATCCAATGAAGAAAGTAATAAAAGATGTTACTAATGCAATAAAAAAATCCTCTTTGAGTGATGAAATAAAGAAGAGAATCATCCCTAAAAATGAAATCATGCCACGTATATATGGTTTTCCAAAGATACATAAAGAGGAAATTCCCTTAAGACCCATTGTAAACACAAGAGGCTCACCTACCTATGATTTATCAAAACACTTAGCTAAAATCCTGAAACCTTTAGTTGGAAAAACTTTCTCATTCATTAAGGATTCCTCCCAACTAGTGGAAAAAATGAAAAACTAGAAAATGGATAAAGACGATTCATTGTTTAGTTTTGATGTGATCTCTCTCTATACAAAAATACCTATTAACAAAGTGATTCAAGTAATTAAAAAAGTTTCAAACCCTGAAATAGCTAATCTTGTGGAGATTTGCTTGAAGTCCACCTACTTCCGCTTTCAAGGAGTGATATATGAACAAACAGAAGGGGTGGCCATGGGCTCACCACTTTCTCCCATTGTTGCCAATCTCTTCATGGAAGATTTGGAAGACAGAGAAATCAAGTCATTCCCCCATAAACCAAAGTGGTGGATAAGGTTTGTGGATGATTTCTTTAGTAATTGGCCACATGGTGATGAAAAACTGATTGAGTTCCTCAACCACATGAATAATCAATGTGAAAGTATCAAATTCACCATAGAAAAGGAGGCATAGAATTCCCTTCCCTTCTTGGATGTTCTTATCATGAAGAATCCTGATGGTTCTCTTTCTCACCAGGTATATAGAAAGAAAACCCACACGGACAGATACCTCCATGCCGACTCACACCACCATCCATCCCAAAAGGTTGGTATTATAAACACTTTAGCCACACGAGCTTGGCGTGTATCAGATCAAAGCCACCTAAAGGAAGAGCTAAAGCACCTTAAAGATTCCCTAAAAAATAATGGCTACAATGGAAAAGAGATTGACAGAGTTTTCCGCAACGTAAGGAAGAAGAACAAAAAGAAAACTAATAATAATAAAAAAGAAATGGACAAAATCTGCCCTAGGATTACCCTTCCATACATACATGGCACCACTAACAAAATTGCAAATGTCTTAAAAAGGAAGAAAATCATGGTTTTGTTTACTCCCCCCAACTCCTTAAGAAACATGCTTGATAAATCCAAAGACCCGATCAATCCAAAAGATCATAAAGGTGTATACAAAATACCATGCTCTTGCGGTGATGCTTACATAGGTGAGACCGGGAGATCAATCGAAACTAGACTAAAAGAACATAGTGCAGACCTTCGACATGAGAGAATAAAAAACTCAGCCATGGCAAAACATGCTCACAACACAAGACACCACATTTGCTTAGAAAACTCGGAGGTCTTAGCCATTGTTCCTCAATATCATACAAGAAAAACTCGTGAATCTATTGAAATTGAAAAATGTAGAAGAAACTTCAACCGAGATGATGGCTTCAAACTTAAAGAAGCCTGGAAACCCATAATTCACAAACTTAAAACACGTTAAGGTAGATCAAATCAACATAAAAAATTTCATAAGTCTTTAGTAAGCAACTTTAGCTAAACAAATCATAAAACACTTAAAGTAACTTATAACCTCTTCTTTTGTCCTAAAAATCTTCAAACCCCATTCTTTAATAAAAACCCTAATACCCATTACACTTTTTGATTTTAATGTAAACTTTTCATAAATTATTAATCAAAGTATACTATAACACATTTTAAAAATTTTAAATATATAATAATATTTTAAAAATTTTAAATAAAAAAAAAAAAAATTGGTTTAAACATTATTAAAATAAGAACTTTTCATAACTTGATTAAAAAGCTAAAACCCTTTAAAAAAATTTAAACATTAAAAAACTAATTAGAATTCATTTTGAAACATTACAATACATTACAAAATTAATAATTTCATTGAAAAACTCATAGAAATTTAGTTACATATTAAATTTGTTAAACATTAAATTACTCAAAACCCTACATAAACTAAAAACCGACATGTTATAATTAAAAAACAAGATAAAACATTAAATTGCTCAATAACCCTAAATAAACTAATAACTGACATGTTCCAAATAAAAAAATAAAAACAAGATAAACATTATTTATTCTTTCTCACCTGTGCTAAAAAAGAGCGAGATTTGCTTCTCCTGATGATGAACCTGCTTGAAAGGTTCGAAACTGTCGAGTTTGAAAACTTCTTCCATAGTCTTCCTTCCTTCACTGTTTAAATAATACTGTTCAATGATGTATATGCTTATGTTCCTAGACTAACCACTTATACTATGAAATGAGAACTATATACTATGAACGAGAACTCTACCCATAAAAACGATGATTTTTGCAAAAAAACACCAAAAACACCCCCCAAATAGAAAAGTGTTGATACCAGTATACACGTATTTTTTTTTTAGGGTAAAAAATAGAGCCATGGACTAAAATTACCATATTGTTGTTTAACAAAACTTTAAAATCAACCTTAAATTGGAAAAAAATAAAAATTCTTGAAGAGATAAATTACAACTTTCAGGAAAATTGCATATTAAACAAAAAACAAATTTCTCTAATAATTTCACCATTATAACCATATAAAAACAAAGAAATTATGATGCAATTCATAATGAGATAATATATTAGACCATACAAGAACAAATGGTTCATATAAATATTCAAAAACTCCTCTAGAGTTTCAATTACAAAAATCATACTAGTAAAAAGCATCTAAACTACTTCTTCAAATTCATCCATGGATTCTGACACCCCATCATCAAAAACTCCTCTAGAGTTTCAATTATAAAAATTATACTAATAAAAAGCATCTACACAGCTTCTTCAAATTCATCCATGGATTCTGACACCCCATCAGAATCTACATTTTTTGTAGATGAAGGACTTGATGAAGATGTAGATGACCCATACTCTTCTCTATTATCAATGGGCGCACCATCTGAGTCTACATCTATACCCATCATTTCAGATGTCATATTCCTTCGGGATCTATGGCTTGGTTTAACAAACTCCCATCTTGCACGAATGCTCCCTATTCTATGAATTTTAGCTTTGGGTTTTAAAAAGGAAATTAAACTAACATTTAAACTAACAAATTTAAACTAATGTTATAATTAAAAATTTAAAAAAAATTAAAAACAAACTAAACTAAGATAACATTATAATTAAAAATTTAAAAATACATTAAAAAAAAAACTAAGTAACTATATACTAACCAAACTAACATTATAAAAAAATTAAAAAAATCTATACAAAAACTTAAAAACAATTAAAACAAAAATTTAAAAACAATAAAAAAATCAAACTATACAAAATTTTTAAATAAATTAAAAAAAAATAAACTATACAAAATTAGACAAACTTTAAACAAAATTTTAAAAAAATTAAACAAACTTTAAACAAAAAATTAAACAAAATTAAAAAAGAAAAACTATACAAAATTAAACAAAATTTTAAAACAAATCGAAACAATGCAATGGTGGGGAGGTGGGCGACGGTGAGGGAGGGCGGGTAGCGGTGGAAGGGAGGGGCGACGGGGGAGGAGCGAGGAGGGGGAAGGGGAGGGTGGTGGAGGGATAAGGGGGGAGGAGGAGGTGGTGGGCGGCGGCGAGGGAGGGCGGTGGCAGTGGAAGGGAGGGCGGCGGGGAAGGAGGGAGGATGGGGAAGGGGAGGGCGGTGGAGGGGGAAGGGGAGGAGGTGGTGGAGCTGGGGGGCGGCGGGAAGCGGGAAGGGAGGGGAGGGTGGAAGGGAGGGCGTCGGGGGAGCGAGGGAGCGCGGAGGAGGGGCGAGAGGGGGCGTGGCTCCGAGGCGAGGGAGGGGGGGAAGTGGAGGGTGCGGGGGGTGGAGGAGGAAGGAGGGGAGGGACCGCTTGCTTGGACGCCCAAAGTTTGCCTTCGGTCCGGGGTGCGCGCTCCAGGAAAGGGGCGGCCGTTTGGCGCCCAAGCGGGCAGTGCCCTCCACCTCCTTCCTCCTCCCCGCTCCCCTCCACTTCCCCCTCCTCCCTCCTCGCGGCCCCTTCCCCCACCACTCCGCTCACCTCCCCTTCCCCCTCCTCCCTCCTCCCAGTGCCACCTCCCTTCCACCTCCCCCCCGCCCTCCCTTCCACCTCCCCCAGCCACCTAGCTACACCACCTCCTCCTCCCTTCCCCCTCCCCTCGTGCCCTCCCTTCCACCTCCTCCTCCCTTCCCTCGCCCAGCTCATCCACCTCCTCCCCTTCCTCCTCCTCCCTTATCCCTCTGTCTCCCTCCCTTCCCCCTCCCTCGACGCCGCCCACCTCCCTGGCCATTGCATGGTTTTTTTTTTTTTTTAAATTCTGTTTAATTTTTTTTTTAGTTTTAAATTTTTTTGTATAGTTTAATTTATTTTTTTAATTAATTTTTTTAAGATTTTGTATAGTTTGGTTTTTTAATTGTTTTTAAAATTTTGTTTAAATTTTTTTTTTAATGTTTTATATTTTGATTTTTTTTATTGTTTTTAAATTTTTTTTTAAATGATATATAGTTTGCTTTGTTATTATATATAGTTTTTTTTTTTAATTTTTAATTTTTTATAATGTTAGTTTTAGTCTGTTTTTATTTTTGTTTTTAATTTATTTTAAAATTTTGTATAGTTTGTTTTTTTTTAATTTTTAATTTTTTATAATGTTATTTTTATTTTGTTTTTAAGTTTTTTAAAATTTTGTGTAATGTTTGTATATGGTTAATTAGTTTTTTTTTTTTTTTTTTTTTTTAATTATAATGTTAGGTTAGTTTATTGTGTTTTTATTTTTAATTTTTAATTTTTAATTATAACATTAGTTTAAATCTATTAGTCTTAATTTTAGTTTAATTTGTTTTTAAATTTTTTATTATAATGTTAGGAGTTAGTTTGATTTGTTTTTAATTTTTCTTTAAATTTTTTATTATAATGTTGTTAGGAATTTTTTATTAAAATGTTGTTAGGGGTTAGGTTAATTTGTTTTTCAATTTATTTGATTATAATGTTAGAGGGGGGGAACATGCAGCAGAAGAGGACATGAATTTGGCCTGCATGATATTGTTGATTAGTTTCATGTTTTGAAGAAAATGTTAAGTTTGACAATATTTTGATAAGATATATTAGTAATGTTTAAAAATGTATGCTATTTTGCTAAATTTCTAAAAATACACCTGAAAATAGAAAGTAATTTTTTTTTACGATAAAGATAATCCAAAGGTCCCAAAAAATGCCTCGAAATGAAAATGTGTGATACTGGCATCACCTATTTTTGAAACGGAGCTAAAAATACCTACTTAAACATGGAGAGAGAAAAACGAGAACTGTGTCAAGTTCTCGTTTCATAGTATAAGTGGTTGACTTACGTTGTGTATTATGCATATTAGAACAGTATGATACTAATATGCATGTAATGGGTAAGTGGCCTATGGCATTGTAGAACATTCCATTGCTACTTATCTAGAATGAAACCTCTTTGCTGACATGTTGGGAGTTGTGCACACTCTTAACAATGTTCTGGTAGAGATTGGAAGGCATCTAGAAAGGTACGGGATATGGATAAATGTTGTATTGAAGCATTGGCTAAAATAATTGCATGATTGTATGACATATTTTTTACGTATAAGAATTTGTTCTGAAAACTATGAGATGTTTCCCATCATGCAATTTAACTTGTCTTGTAGGAAAGATCGTATACCATCACCCACAAAAGAAGGACTGCAACATTTATTCCAGCAACAAAACTATATATTGAAGAATCTAAAGTTCCCAGGATTCGCAATATAGTAATGTTACTAGGCAAGTCAAGTCAAGTATAAATAGAGTGTGGGAGGTACTCTATTCGATCATTCACTTTCTCACTCATACAATCATTGGAGAGTGGCGCACTAGTTGTATGAAGAGAATGTTATCTGCTAATATGACAGGTACAAATCAAGCTTCGATACCATGTTAATTTTTGAGCATTAATTCGACATACTCTAGGATCTTTACTGAGAGAATAACATGTACATCATATCAAGCATATCAAACACAACAAGCAATCACATGAGACAATAAACAAAGAGAGTTTCACTGGGGAAAACCATAAAGGTGAAAAATCCCACAACTTCCTCAGAGATAGAGAGAGCAATGATACAAACCAAGTACAATAGATAGTCCTCTTAGTAGCTACTCCTCCTTCCTCACTTGTGCACCACTTTCTAGAGAGTGTAGAGGTGAATAATGAGATTATCAAATATAGTGCCTCCTGCACTCTATTTATACATGACCTGACCTGCCTAATAAACTAGCATGTCGACTTATCTAGCTCAGTCTAATAATCCATGGTAATACTAATCAAGGCCGACCCCACACTTGGTGGTCTAATAACCCAACACAAGCAAGTTGCGACACTTGTCAATACAAATGACAACACTTCCGTATAGAGGAATAATACCATCTCTATAGGAGTACAATATACATAAGGTGAAATACATTCTGAAGTTACAATTACATTAACACTCCCTCTTAACTAGGAAGGTATTTCTCGACACAGATCTACTATCACAAGTCTTCTTCTCTGGCACATCGTCATTCGATCATCGTCATCGAGTCATCGTCGTCATCATCATAACAGCTGCTCCTATCTCAATCAATCCCTGATCTACTCATCATTGGAAGTTCTATAGAGCCAGTCCTCTTTCATATTGGATGTAGGCCCACCACCTGCAGGTCTTCATCATCACTAGCCATATTGTGGAATCCTAAGGACTTATTATGTGCATCACAAAACCTCGCAAGAGCATCCCAGGACAGATTACGGGCACACAACCCAGCCTATCGAATCTCCCAGGGAGCTATTACATGTGACCCCACCACAAAACCTCTAAAGAGAATCCCAAGACTGATTACGAGAAAACATCTCAACCTATCGGATCTTCCAGGGCGCTATTATATGTGGTCATGGTAAAACCTCAAAAGAGCATCCTAGAACTGATTACGAGCACACAGAGCGTTTTCCAGATATCCTACGGCGCTATTATATGCCATAGGAAAAACCCCGAAAGAGTATCTGGAAATGTCATGTCCCAAATATGGAATTGGGTCACAATGGCCTAATCACATTAGCCATATTCATTAGAGTTTGTAAAATTGATGTTAAGGGTCAAATAATTGCCAAGGAGGAAAATTACTAGTTTCCTAGGTTTGGGGTGTAAGCTTTGGGATTTGGAATAAGGGGGATAATAAATGATGTTTAGACATTAGAAGGGTTCAAGTATTTAATAAATATAGTGAATAAAGAAATTCAATAGAAATCCTAAGTGACAAATGGTTTTGGAGACATATGGAGGATGTGGGACCCACACTAGCTTGATTTTTCATAATACATGGTATCTCTCTTTTGCAAATTCGAATTAATGGGAATGTGAACACTCTTGGGTGAGTTGGTAAGTCATAAAAAATGTCATTGAGCATCTTAGGTAGAATTGGGAAGGATTGGTAACCTCCATGGAAGATAAAGAGTCAAAGTGGAAGTTTGTGGACACTTGGGCTAGATTCCCTAGCCCCTATGACACCAATGATGGAGCATCTATGACAACTATGACAAATTGCAGACCTGACCTCTGACATCTGACCACTATGACATGTCAGCCCCAAAAATAGGCTCAAAGAAGGCGAATTTGGGAGTGGGAGAAGCCAAAGGGACTCAAAATCGAATTTGGGAGAAGATGAAAGGTTGGAACTAGGAGACAAGTAGCAAATGTGGAATATTTCCTAAATGGAAATATATTGAATCTATTGAGAGGATTTCGACCCTTAGAAGGATACTGTTGGTTATAAAATGTAGAAATGAAGTATGAGAATAGCTTTTGATCATTTGTAGAATTTGCAATTGCAATTGTGAAGAGGGAGAGCTAGTGGATGACTAGTTTCTTGCCTTAGCCAATTTCGAGGGTGAAAGATTCCCATCCAAGTTGGAAATTGGAAAGGCCACTCAGACCTTTCATTTGGAGATTTAATGGAGTCTTTATTTGCAGGCGTAAGATGCAGGGAAGCTCATGGTTTCTTCTATTGCAGCTCGCTCCTTCAACCATTTCAAGTTTTGATGGCATATTCTTGATCGTTGAGGGAGAGCATTTTTGGTGATCTATTGTACTCTTTGGGAGAGCTTCCAAAGCCCCATTTATTTTGTAATATGAATTAAATACTCTGTTCTTCATCTCCAAAAAGTTTCAGGTCGAAATTCCAAGTATAAATGTATAAATCTCATTTTTAATGGAAGAACAATGCCATTTCCCCACTACCTTGTTGTGAGCCAATGTATTGATGATGATTTCGAATGAATGGATGATTCTCTGGTATATTTGTGATAAATATACTTCCATGGATGTATTATACAAGTTTCATGTACTGTACTTGAGCATTTGAATCATTTTTACTCAGTTTAATTGCATTGGGAGAAGAAATAGTGCCATTTCCCCAAGGGTCGAATTGGGGATTTTTGCAGTTGAATGGGAGAGGGTGAGAACAGTTGTAATAAACCATTAATTGTGCATATGATACCTTAATAACATAATTCACACATTACATACCTCTGTTAATAAATTTGAGTGGGTTTGGAGGCATTTGGGAATCCATTTTCAGTACTTACCTTAGGGGGATTTGAACCCCAAATTACTAGTAAAATTGCATACTTGGTCTAGAATCTTAGGAGAGTTTGTAGAGGTATTTTGGTGGCCATATGTTATCCCTGAACATCATATTCAATTCCTAATATCATTCATAAACCTTCCTTGAATATTTGAAGGCATTTGGAGTCAATTTGAGACCTAGAGACCAATACTAGTCAAAGGGAAATCACTAGTAAAGTTACCTACATTGACCAGAATTGAAAGAGTATTTGCAGAAGTGTTTTAAAGGTACAAAGGCATCCCTGAAACACATATTTATGTTCTAATATCATTCATATACCTTCTCAGAATATTTGGGATCATTTGGGGCAAATTTGGGACCTAGAGATCGAAACTAGTCAAAGGTCGAACCAAGAAAAAAAGTGGAAAATTGCAATTTTGATAAAATTCCTATTAAGGGACATTACAGTGGTATCAGAGCATGGTCCTTGCACCTGTGTATTAGGTACATACATTCAAGAATAATTGGCATCCATGTCTTACTATTATGATGAATCCTATGAGTATAATTCTTATGAGGAATATGCAGATGCTTATGAGCAATGTGAAGCAGAATGTGAATGGTATGAGGAAGAGGTGCCATCATGCAACACTTCTTACAATTTCAAGAGAAATAAAGATTATTCTTATGACTTTAAATCTGATGAATATGATTGTGTCACACCAACCAAGGATAATTCTATGAGTGAGTTCCAAAGATGGAGAGCAAAATATAAAACCTTGCCCCAACAATATCAAAAATATCAAGAATATCTTGCTTTTAGCAAAAATACACAAAATGCCATGTCTTTTGAGTACTATGCTAAACATGTTTTTGAAAATAGGCCCAAAAATGAAGATGTGGAGTTAGTGAAGAAAGGTTTATGCCCTTCTTGTAAAAACCCTTGGAGCGAGTATCATATATGTGTGCATGAAATGATGTCCTCCTTGAGGAGAGCTTTTGAGATTTATTCAAGAAGAGATTCCAAATATATTGATCCTAAGGAAAGCAAGGGGTAAAATGCATCAGCTTGCTTTAAGGAGCAAAAGGAAGAGACATCACAAGAGCATGAAGAAGATTCTATTGAAAATATTGAAGATCATTTCGAGACACCTTCTAGCTTAGACATGAACCAAAGAGCGTCTACTGATGGATGCTTAAACTATGAAGGAGTACCTACTGATGGGTGCTCACACCTCTATGTTGGTGACATAGAGATCACTTTTGAAAGTGTTTATACAAGTACAAGTTTCATTAAGCATGATAATGAAGACCTTGTAGCAGTTGAAGAAGAACCAAGATCAACTTCCCCATCACCACTTGAGCTTCATGAAGTTGGTCCAAGCAAAATTGAAGAAGATGAGGAGGCTCATTTGCAAGAGCCTCATTTTCTTGAAGGGTCCTTAAAGATGAATGAAAATAAGATCCAAGAGTCCCTCAGCATTCTCCATGACACTCAAGCATTGGTGTCAAATTCTTGTTGGAGAGCTACTTCATTGGAGGAAACATCCTTCCTTGAAGACATGGAGAAGATTCAAAGAGCAATGTGCCACATCAAAGGTAATTTCATGTCTTTGCTTTTTGATAGAAACAATTTGTTTGAGCTTAATGAATTGTTACATGATGCATACTTGAAGAATAATGAGGATATTCATAAGCTCACAATTCAAAATGAGCAACTTCTTGAAAAGTTGCAAGATACTTGTTTTTCCTCCTATGTTTCAGATTGTCAAATGGTAGATTGTTTGGAGGATTCTCATGACATGGTGGATCATGCGAAATGTGGGAATTTGAATGTACTTAATGTGTTTGAAGATGAATTTGAAGAGATCCAAACACTTTATGTGGTGGAAGAGGAACTTGAATTGTCTCTTGATGAAGCTTATGCAATTTTTAAAGAAGAGCATGATTCCTCTACATTGGAACCAATCTATGACAAAGGTTTCCCACTTTTGAAGGAGCTGCATGATACTACCCACATGGATCATTCCCATGATGAAACTCCTGAACTTTTTGATCATTTGGGTGAGTTAGTACATTCTCCTACATCCTACAATTCCATGTTTTGCAGTATTAGTCTCAATGAAGTATGGGTGAAAGGGTTCCTTTTGATGGTGCCACATGAGGAGTATGGAACTCCTAGATTTAACTTTTATGATGACATGGTTGGAGCACATTCTTATTCACATTTACAGCAGCATAATTTGTCACTTTATGATGATTCACATCTACATGGATGCACCTATGATATGGATTTGAGTCACTTGAAGACTCATGGTTTTTCTTGCTCAACACTAGGTTCATTTGATGTTAGAGGAACTTCATCCAACACTTGGATGAATAGATTTATGATGGGAGAAAATTTTTGTTGGCAGCCACATACTTTGTTACATCTTTATGATTCTCACATTCATGGATTTATGGGTGAGACTTCTTTGAGTCATTTGAAGTCTCATTGTTTTTTCTGCTCATTATTTGGTTTAGATTTTAGTGGAGATTCTTCATTCACTTCTTGGATGAAAGAATACATGGTTGAATATTTTGATGCATATCACATCCTTTTGGAGAAGAATTATAGGACATGGGATCCTCACCTATGTCATTAGAGCAGATTTGATTGGTCACTTGAAGCTTGTATGCACTTGGAAAATCGTGGTCTACTTGCTTGGAGGTACAAGCACTTTCATGATTCTTTGATGAAGCACCTCCTTGATGTACATTTTCATTATGTAGTTATGTACTTTGATGATATATATTTTGTACTCATGATGTTTGGAAGAATGCATACAAGAAAATGGGATCCAGGAATCATCTTATATGATGGTATGGGTTGGAGAGCACTCTTCATTGTTGGGGTGCAATACAAGCAATGGGACCCTGGAATAATTTTTATCTCATTGGTTTCAATTTTTTTGGGGAAACAAGAAGTATGGGAGATGGATTTCCCACTTAATAAAGTGATTTTTATCAAAGTAGTGCAGCAGCAAGCATGGTGGTTCCTCTCTAAAATCTTCATGGAAACTCAAAGACTCAAGGTTTGGCAATTCAATGGCAACTTCAAAGAATTATACAGAAAGCAGGTTCTTCAACACCCATGTTTGAAATTGCTTGAGGACAAGCAATATTCGGAAGGGAGTATTTGTCATGTCCCAAATTTGGAATTGGGTCACAATGGCCTAATCACATTAGCCATATTCATTAGAGTTTGTAAAATTGATGTTAAGGGTCAAATAATTGCCAAGGAGGAAAATTACTAGTTTCCTAGGTTTGGGGTGGAAGCTTTGGGATTTGGAATAAGGGGGATAATAAATGATGTTTAGACATTAGAAGGGTTCAAGTATTTAATAAATAGAGTGAATAAAGAAATTCAAGATAAATCCTAAGTGACAAATGGTTTTGGAGACATATGGAGGATGTGGGACCCACACTAGCTTGATTTTTCATAATACATGGTATCTCTCTTTTGCAAATTCGAATTAATGGGAATGTGAACACTCTTGGGTGAGTTTGTAAGTCATAAAAAATTTCATTGAGCATCTTAGGTCGAATTGGGAGGATTGGTAACCTCCATGGAAGATAAAGAGTCAAAGTGGAAGTTTGTGGACACTTGGGCTAGATTCCCTAGCCCCTATGACACCAATGATGGAGCATCTATGACAACTATGACAAATTGCAGATCTGACCTCTGACATCTAACCAATATGACATGTCAGCCCCAAAAATAGGCTCAAAGAAGGTGAATTTGGGAGTGGGAGAAGCCAAAGAGACTCAAAATCGAATTTGGGAGAAGATGAAAGGTTGGAACTAGGAGACAAGTGGCAAATGTGGAATATTTCCTAAATGGAAATCTATTGAATCTATTGAGAGGATTTCGACCCTTAGAAGGATAATGTTGGTTATAAAATGTATAAATGAAGTATGAGAATATCTTTTGATCATTTGTAGAATTTGCAATTGCAATTGTGAAGAGGGAGAGCTACTGGATGACTAGTTTCTTGCCTTAGCCAATTTCGAGGGTGAAAGATTCACATCCAAGTTGGCAATTGGAAAGGCCATTCAGACCTTTCATTTGGAGATTTAATGGATTATTTATTTGCAGGTGTAAACTACAGGGCAGCTCATGGTTTCTTCTATTGCAGCTCGCTCCTTCAACCATTTCCAGTTTTGATGGCATATCCTTGATCCTTGAGGGAGGGCGTTTTTGGTGAGCTATTGTACTCTTTGGGAGAGATTATAATGCCCCATTTCTTTTGTAATATGAATTAAATACTCTGTTCTTCATCTCCAAAAAGTTTCAGGTCAAAATTCCAAGTAGAAATGTATAAATCTCATTTTTAATGGAAGAACAATGCCATTTCCCCACTACCTTGTTGTGAGCCAATGTATTGATGATCATTTCGAATGAATGGATGATTCTCTGATATATTTGTGATAAATATACTTCCATGTATGTCTTATACAAGTTTCATGTACTGTACTTGACCATTTGAAGCATTTTTACTCAGTTTAATTGCATTGGGAGAAGAAATAGTGCCATTTCCCCAAGGGTCGAATTGGGGATTTTTGCAGTTGAATGGGAGAGGGTGAGAACAGTTGTAATAAACCATTAATGGTGCATATGATACCTTAATAACATAATTCACACATTACATACCTCTTTTCATAAATTTGAGTGGGTTTGGAGGCATTTGGGAATCCATTTTCAGTACTTACCTTAGGGGGATTTGAACCCCAAATTACTAGTAAAATTGCATACTTGGTCCAGAATATTAAGAGAGTTTGAAGAAATATTTTGGTGTCCATATGTTATCCATGAACATCATATTCAATTCCTAATATAATTCATAAACCTTCCTTGAATATTTGAAGGCATTTGGAGTCAATTTGAGACCTAGAGACCAATACTAGTCAAAGGGAAATCACTAGTAAAGTTACCTACATTGACCATAATTGAAAGAGTATTTGAAGAAGTGTTTTAAAGGTACAAATGCATCCCTGAAACACATATTTATGTTCTAATATTATTCATATACCTTCTCAGAAGATTTGGGATCATTTGGGGCAAATTTGGGACCTAGAGATCGAAACTAGTCAAAGGTCGAACCAAGGAAAAAAGTGGAAAATTGCAATTTTTATAAAATTCCTATTAAGGGACATTACAGGAAACCTCCTAGGGAACTATTATATGTACTCCCAAGAAAAACCTTGAAAGAGAATTTTCTGGATATCCGAGGGCGCTATTATATGCCATAGGAAAAACCTCGAAAGAGTATCTGCAAATCTCCCAGGGCGCTATTATATGCTTATCTGCCCAACCTGTCCATGGCCACAGAGTATTAACTTGATACTCACCATACATCGTCTTTATGTACATCATCACATGATCATCCTGATCATCATCGTAGCATCATCCTGATGCATATCATCTGGAGCAACATCCGGAAGCTCATCATCCATGATCATCTTGATCATACAATGCATCCACCTGATGCATACACAGTATCTACCTGATACATATCATGTATCCACCTGATACATATACAAATACATGATTCAATTGATCATATCAAGAATCCAAGATGATGCATACACATATACATGATCCAACTGATCATATCCAACATCCAACATGATACATATACATATACATGATCCAACTGATCATATCAAGCATCCAACATGACGCATATACATATACATGATCCAACTGATCATATCCAACATCCAACATGATGCATATACATATACATGATCCAACTGATCATATCCAGCATCCAACATGATGCATATACATATACATGATCGAACTAATCATATCAAGAATCCAACATGATGCATATACAGAGCAGTAACTGGAGCATCGTCTTGATGCTCATCATCCAACGCTTACATCCACAGCCATGGGAAGGATCCTCCTATCATTATGCTTGGAATGGTTCCACAAAATGTGTCCATCACTTCTTCCTTGAAGTGTCGTCAATCTGAACAACGCCAAGCCTCTCTCTGAAGTATTCAAACTTCACTCTGGCTAGTGGTTTTGTCAACACATCTGCAACCTACTCATCCGTCGCAACATACAGGAGCTTCACTGCTCCTCTCTGCACCATATCCCTGATATAGTGATATTTGATCTCAATGTGCTTCAACCTGTCGTGGAACACAGGATTCTCAGACAGCTTCACACAACTCTGGTTATCACAAAAGATACCAGTAGCCTCCAGTGGGAGATCAAATAACTCAGACAGTAGATTCTGGATCCAGACTTCCTCACAACTAGCCGAACAAGCTGCAACATACTCTCCCTCAGCTGTACTCAGTGTTATGCAAGACTACTTCCTGCTAAAACAAGAGATCACACCTGATCCCATACTGAAGCAACATCCAGAAGTGCTCTTCCTATCTTCAACACTGCCTACCTAGTCTGAATCAACATAACCCTACAGGTTAAACTTTTGATTCGCATCATAATTGAGCCCATAATCAATTGTACCCTTTAGGTACCTCAGAATATGCTTTACAACAACCAGGTGAACACCTCTGGGATTCATCACGAATTGGCTCAATTTGTTCACCGCAAATCAAATCTCTAGTCTTGTGTTCGTTAGGTACATCAAGGACCCAATCATCTGATGATACATAGTGACATCAACCAGATCAAATGAATCATCACACATAATCTTCAGGCTCGATGCCATAGGTGTGGCCATGGCCTTGCAGTCCATCATCCCGAACCACTTCAGGATCTCTACTGCATACTTTCCTTATCCAAGGAAGATCCCATCTGCACTCTGCAACACCTCCATGCCTAGAAAATAGTGCATCATCCCCAACTCCTTCATCTCAAACTCGGCATCAAGCTTCCTCTTCGTATTGGCAATCAATCCATCCTCACCTATAACAAACAGGTCATCCACATACAAAACTAGTATCACAGGATTGCCTTCCTCAACCTTGTAGTAAAGGTTGGAATCTGCCTTACTCTTGGTAAATCACTAAATGGATAGAAAGCTGCCTATCCTACCATACCAAGTCCTAGGAGCTTGCTTCAAGCCATACAACGCTTTCCTCAACTTGCACACATATGACTCTCGGTCATGTGTCTCAAAACCAAGTGACTTCTCCACATACACTTCCTCCTCGACTACACCATTCAAGAAAGTTGTCTTGACATCCATCTTGTGTATCTTCCATTTCATCACGATAGCTAGGGCAAGTACTGATCTGATGGAAGTGTACCTGGCTACAGGAGAAAAATTTTCTTCATAGTCTATTCCCTCTTTTTAGGAGAAGCCACGAGTTACAAATCTCACTTTGTGCTTTTCTATGCTGCCATCTACAGCATGCTTGATCTTATAGATCCACTTCGAATTTACAACAGACTTCCCTTCAGGTCTTGGGACCACATCCCAAACATCATTCTTCATGATCGACTGGTATTCCTCGACCATGGCATACTTCCATTTTTTCTTTTCCACTGCTTCTTCATAACTGGAAGTTTCTTTGTTGATAATGTCACAGAGTAAGGCAACATAACTGGTATGAGATCTAGTCCTCTTCCTTACTCTGTGTTCTTCTTCTGGAATACCATACCTTTCTACATCTTGAATGTGCTCTCTAGCCAATGCCAGTTTCCTCTTGTGAGAGTTCTTCTCATGGGGTGGATCTACATGTTCTTAAGGATCTTCAACTTCACAATCTGCTTCTGGAATTGCTTCATTCATGGTGGTGTCTTGAAATCTGGTTTGCTTTGGTTCTTCATGATCTTCAATAGGTGCCTTCCTTGACTTGATGAAAGCTAAGACTTCATCAAATGTTACATCCCTGGTGACACCAATCTTCTTGAACCCTGGAAAGTATATTCTGTAATCCTTCGAGCTTTCATTGCACCCCACAAAGATGCCCTTCTTTTTTGAAGGATCTAGCTTAGTTCTCTTTTCCTTTGGAACATGTGTATATACTGGACAACCAAATATTTTGAGATGGTTGACTTTAGGTTTCTTACCAAAGAAGACCTCTTCTGGTGTCTTGTTGTCCAATATCTTGTGAGGTGTTCTGTTTTGCACATATACAACTGTCCTAGCTGCTTCTACCCATAGGTGCATAGCCAGATCTTGGTCATGCATCATTGCCCGTGTTGCTTCCATGATTGTACTATTCTTTCTTTCTGCCACTCCGTTTTGTTTTAGATTGTAGGGAGCAACCAACTCCCTCTTAATTCCTTAATCACTACATAACCTTTTGAAATCACCTGAAGTGAATTCTCCGCCATTGTCAGATCTGAATGTCTTGATCTTCTTATCAGTTTAATTCCTCAATGTCATCTTCTAATTTATGTTCTTCCCTTCAAATAGCTTGTTCAAGGAATCAAACATCTCCTTAGGTGTCCTTAGGGAAGACAGATGGGGTATGAGATAGTCCTTAATAGAATCAGCAATGATTCTCTTGGCTTTGACTAAGTTCCTCTTGTGTAAGGCCTTAGTCTCTTCTCCCTCTGGGACATGAACCTTTTCACTTATGTAGGTGTCCAACTCACTCTCTTCTAGAATTAACCCAATCCTATACTTCCATGCTCAGAAGTTATCAGCCCCTTCAAGCTTATCCTCAAGCTTGGTGTGGTGAGACATCTTAAAGAGTACTTCAAATGAAATAGAAAAGATTTAGGTCTTACCATTTGATTTGCAGAAATCTGGAACTGGAGCTCGATTAAGGTTTGTTAGAGAAACCCTAAAAATTCAAACTTTGAATTTCAAACTTCTGGAATGATAGAAAGATGCACCTTGATGAGCCGATCAAGCTGGTATACTCATAATTTGAAAACTGCAAAGTTTCACCCCTCAAATTTGCTTTTCAAACTTCCATATTCACTAAGGAGGACCCTAAATTAGGGTTTGATATTCCCGGAGCTTCACCCATCCAAAATGTTCGATCTTGGCCTCAAAATTTCAATTTTTCAGAGGAGCTTCCACATATGGTCTCAGATTTAATAAATTCCAACTTTTGCAGAAACCCTAATTTCCAGCTTCACTAGACACGACCTCAAACTAGGGTTTGATTTTCTCAGAGATTCACCCAACCACAAAGTTTGATCCAAAGCTCTAAACTTTGATTTTTCCAAGGATCTTCCATCCATGGTCTCAAATTTTGGAAATTCCAACTTTTGCAGAAACCTTAATTTCCCGCTTCACTAGACACGACCCCAAACTAGGGTTTGATTTTCCTCGAGATTCATCCAACCAAAAAATTCGATCCAAAGCTCTAAACTTTGAATTTTCCAAGGAGCTTCGAGCCATGGTCTCAGATTTCAGAAATTCCACTTTGTGTGGAAACCCTAATGTTTAGGGCCAAAAGTGAAAGTGCTCATAATTGAATTCTGATTGGACAGAAAGATGCACCTTGCTGAGGAGAGTCAATCTAGCCTCCTTCCTTGCAAGATTTGTGGAGAGAAACCCAAAAAACAAGAAGCCCTAGCTTCGGCAACTGCATAGTGTCTTCTTATCACGTTGGCTCTTATACCATCTTGATTTTCGAGCATCAATTCAATATGATCTAGGATCTTATCTGAGAGAATAACATGTACAACATATCAATGACAAGAAGCAATCACAAGAGACAATAGACACACAGAGTTTCCTTGGGGAAAACCATAAAGGTGAAAAACCCCAATAACTTCTTTAGAGATAGATAGAGCAATGATACAAAACCCAAGCATAAGAGATAGTCTCCTAGCAGCAACTTCTCCTCCTCCACTAGTGCGCCACTCTCCAATGAGTGTATGAGTGAGAAAGTGAATGATTGAATAGAGTGCCTCCCGCACTCTATTTCTGAGGAAGTTTTATTTTGGTTGTACTTTGGTTGAGCCATTGCTCTCTCTATCTCTGAGGAAGTTGTGGGGTTTTTCACCTTAGGGTTTTCCCCATGAAAACTCTATGTCTCTTGTCTCTCATGCTTTTGATTCTTGTGATGCTTGTCATGCTTATTGTGATTGTTATGCATTGATATACTGTATATGTTATTCTCTCAGTAAAGATCCAAGAGTATTGTGAATTAATGCTCAAAATTTAACACTGTTTGCTCCACATATTAACAATCTTCTTTGAACCTTGGTCATCCTCATATCATTCTTCCTATAATCTGTCATCCTTGCTTATCACAGAACCTGATGTTTTCAGCTATCTTATGCTTTCTCCATGTGAATTCATCTCTTGAGCCCTACAGAACCAATCCTAAAATCCAGATTCATTCAACTTGAGGTGCCTAAACTTTGTGCTCAGCAGTCAATACAAACTTTAGGACTAACAATTAACCTTGGTTTACATTGTTTGGGCATGGTTGACTTTGGTTTAGTTTGTAGGACTTTGGTTGTTTCGTTAACATTGGTTATTTTCGTTGACTTTGGTTATTTAGGCATGGTTGTCTTTGTTTGACTTTTGTTTTTTTGGTTGTCTTTGGTTGTTTGGGCATGGTTGGCTTTGTTTGACTTTAGTTGTTTGTGCATGGTTGGATTTGTTTGACTTTGTTTAGTCATGGTTGAGTTTGTTTGACAAAGATAGACTATATTAATCGACGGTTGGCCATTATTTAGGCATGGTTGACTTTAGTGTATCATCATTCCATATGGTTGCATCATAGTTGACTATGGTGAAATTTGGTTAACCATGGTTCACTATGTTTAGCCATGGTTGATGACATCCCATTGTTGACCACGATAACTTTGGTTAACCATGATGGTAAATTATTAGTATTATTATTAATTTTAGTATTAATGTTATTATTATTGTTGATATCAATACTACATTAATAATAATATTAATGCTATTAATTTTAGTATGATTAATGTTATTAATATTAATATTATTGTTATTGTTATAATATTAATGTTGTTATTAATATCAATATTATTAATAATATTAATATCATTATTAATATTAAAATTATGTCGAATTATATCATCTAGTTATATTTAAGTAGCAATAATGTAAATTTTTATTAAGTATTAACCACCTAAGAATACTTCTTTCTAAATGTTTTTATCATGGAAATAAAACTTTACAACAATCATTATCATTAAAAAAAAAAAAAATTCTATTAATACTAACATACATTTATATTTTTAATTTAAAACCTTATTATATATATAAATTCAAAAATATACACTATATTCATACAATTGTCAAATATAAATCCTTTTTAAATTAATACTAACATACATTTACTTTTTAATTTAAAACCTTATTATATATATAAATTTAAAAATATACACTATATTCATACAATTGTCAAATGTAAATCCTTTTTAAATGATCTTATATAATCTTTTTTAAATTTGTTATATAAATTGTAATTTCTTTCAATGTGTATTAACCATGGATGATTTTTATATATTTGTGTAATTGGATTGGGAATGTGTAATTTTTTCATACTGGTAGAATTTACATATATGACATTTTAAAATAGTACTAATAAAAAAAATTGAATTTCAGTCATAATGTCATTTTGTAAATATAAAATTTATATAAATGATATTTAAAAATAATATCAATAATAAAAAACATAAATTACAATACTAAATAAAATATTTTAATATTTTTTAAATAAATATGAATATAAATTCTGAAAAATATTATATAATGAAAAATATCATCATATTTAATTTTAATTTTAAAAAAAAATTACATGAATGGAAATTCGATCCATTTCAAGAAATATCTTATGTTAAGAAGATCAAATTCATATATTTTTCTTTTCTTCATATTTATTTTAGTTTGCACATCATTAGCCCCCATACTTTATCCGTCTCTAAAAATAAGTTTTGCATAAATCCTACTTGGAAATCCATTTATTCTTCAAGGTTTGATACTTCACTACATGACAATATAATATGATAATCCATAAAAAAAATGTTCATATTAATAAGGTTTGGCATTTGATTATGATTTAAGCTCATTGCTATGATTATCATCTTTGAGGAGATTGAGGAAAAATGGAAATGATGTGATCACTTGATACTCCATCAACATCTTATCTTGTAGCGCCTGTAGTGTGCTCAGACTAATTTTACTCTTCAGACCTTGCTCAAATTTGTGACTTCTCCTTGGCAGGAACCGAAGCTTCTCCAACGCTCCTCTAGTTTTGACCATCGCCGTGACTCTCTAAGTCGGAGCTGGAGCAATCAATGACTACGTTATTTCGCTCTCCAGAACAAGATTTCTTCGGATTTTCTCCTTGTTCTCAGATTTCTTCGAATTTTCTCATTCTTTTCTTCAGTTTAGAGGCTGCTAATTACTTCTCCACGTTTTTCTGCTGCTGCGTGTTAATTTTAAACTCCCAGTCATCGGGTATCACTATAGAGTGGCCTGATAATTCCTTCTTGTTGCTGCTCTTATCCGAATCCTTCTCTGGTATAATGGCAGGATTTTCTATCTCCTTTGCTTTACCCCATAACACCGCATATAGCTCGCCAACGATCAGAATCGAACACTGGATGAAACATTGCAAACAATTTAATTTATAATCGGATGCTTAACACCAAACAACTTTAAATTTGTAAAATTATATGCTTCATACCTTCCCCAATAGTTAATAAGAATTGAGAAGAACTTGTTCTCTTACATTGTTAAAATACTGGGTATTGTTGAGCTATTTATATATCACTATAGATAGCCTTCATAAAATGTCAACCCGGGAAGGTAGACTTAGAGGCACAAGCACAGGAAATGCAGGATTGGAATCTAAACTAGTCTAACCTAATGTTTGAGAACACACACTATTTGAAATCAAATCTAAAGCTAAGAAAACTTGAAATTGAAAGGAAACTAATCTAGTGCTAAAATATAAAGCAAGAAATTGAATTTGAAATTCATTATGCTAAAAAGAAAATTTGAATCTAATCAATCTATAATGTCTCTATTCCTAAACAAAACATTTCTAAATCAACCTCTAAGAATAACGAGAACTGAAATGCATTGCTTTAAAAATGAAATATAAATCTGATCTAGTTCTAAGGCTTTTGCTTATGAAAATCAAAAAAATGTTGAACTGAAGCAAAAAGGTGCAAAACAGGTGCAGAATCAAAAGTGCAGAACTTTTAACAAGGTGTAGAACAGAACAGGAAGTGCAGAATGAAACAGGTGTAGAATGGAATAGTAACACTTCTTGCTTTGTTTCAAACTCAAATTAATTTCTAGTTTCTCGTTTCCATTTTAATTTAGTTTCTAGTTTCCCCTGTTTTCTATATTCTATTTTACTATTCTATTCTTCAATCTACAAAAGCCATAATTAAAATTTCCACTTTCCATAAATAACATGAAACCTGTTTATCCAAAATGCTAACTTTATTCTTAATTATTTCCATCAAATTATTCATCTAAAATCAAACCTACATTAATCCCATGCTACTTTCATATATAAAACAACAATCTATCAACATTCAACCTATTTCTATGAATCTAATTCTACAAATCTGTAATATAAGTTAATCTAGAATTTAACTATTAACAAGTAATCTAACTACATTAACAGAATGCATTCAATTGAATCTACAGTGCTCTGATCGGAATCCTAATATGTTCGTTATTTTAATAGAAATCTACAATCTAATATATACACAATCTAAGCTTGGCAAACAGATTCAAAACTTGAACAATGTTATCCTCTACAGCGTGCTTCTATCTCCTGCAATCACACTATCTCTTCATGCCTGAAAATTTAATGAAACATTTTCACTTTCAATCTTAATCAAATACCCTACGCTCCGTGCACTGAGCAAACTGTAATAGAATGAAATCTGAACTATATATCTTTCTAATCTATCATTTATAAAACAGATTCAATAACACAGTAATATAGAAAGCAATGATCTCTTAAAAAAAACACAACTCTAACATCTACTATAATTAAATGAGGAGATCCACTACCTCTGTTGGTGGGCCCTCCCACAGAGATAGAGATCTCTGCTATGCCTTAGGAAAGATCAACTATCATTCTATATCCATTCAAATAGAGCTACTTCATTCAAACGCACACCTTGCTAAACACAGTAAACCAGCTTCATATATTCCAAATGCTTTCAAAAATACTCATTTCAAGAGTTGTATACATCCATAGCTCTCTTCTATTTCCATCTCAAGCTTTATTTATACATGAACAGATGGACAAAATCCATCCCAAAATTCAGAAATTCGAGCAGCTACCCAGAAAACGGCCAACACCAAATCTGGCAAAACCACGTCTGTTCCGGAAGGGATTTCTCCACATTCGTTCAGAAATTCTGAAAACTGCTCGCGGTTAGGGGTAAATGGGGCCATTTGTGAAGTGGGTTTCGAACCGTTTTGAACAATTCCCAACCGTTTGCTCAGAAATTGATCCCGAAATCAGTGTCCTGATCAAGGACGGAAATGCCATTTTGAGCAAATGACATCCCCAGAACAGCACTGGATAACTGCACCTGCGTCCTGGAAGCGATTGGAAATCAAACAAGATGTTATCCTGAGCAACAAAATCCCCCAAATCTCTGGTTCAGCCAACATAGATCTTCTTTGGAGCGCCGGCACAAGCGTTGGGCCAAATAACCAAAAGACTCCTGCATAAAAGAAATAAAGACTCATTAATTGACCCATTATTAAATGAAAACTAAAGGTTCCATTATATACATAAAACAAAGCAAAATAATAAATAAACAATTAAAAAGTCACTTACCAAAGCTCCTAGCATTGTTGCTCTTCAAAAGGCATAACCATGCACAAAACAACACTAAATAAAGCTGATGATTACTTGGTTTCATGAGACTTAAACTAGAAAATATTGTGCTGAACAGTCAAAATAGGAGGCCAACATCTCCCCCAGACTGAAGATCTTGCATGACCCTATGCAAGAAAGTTTCAGACAAACAAAATTTGAAACTCATAATAGATGATCAAGCTTTGGCTCAAACTCTAGAAACTGAGGCTGAAGTGCCTAACATACTCCTGTAATTTCTTTGTCAACTTAAAATTTCTCTGCCTGAAGAAATCAATTCCCTGTGCTGAAGTATCAGATTTATGAGAGTAGGTGAAACAAAGATATTTTCATGACCCTTTTTTCCCCCAGACCGAGAGCTTGCATGCTACAAACTCAGGTCTGGCTAACAACTGCTCATATTCTGAGGGTTCATGCCGATCCAGCTTTGTGGAGACAGGAAAAGAGAATACAGCAAGTTAACAACAATCAGACAGTCAATTCAAAGACAAGGGAGAATTTCATCAATCTTTCTCTTCGTTGGGGATGGTAAAAACAAAAACAACCCGAAAGAATGATGGCAAAGGGTGGTAATGATAGGAAGTGAAGGTAATGATAACAGTGGACGTGGTGGAAAAATCATTGTGAGCTGTGGCACACCTGCCCACGTTGCAGTGAATTATACCCATATTAGAACACGTTTAATTCACCGTAACTTCTTGGCATTTACGAATTAGATCAATAGTTATAAATTTTATTAAAGATTGCAAATCAATAATAAAGAATGAAATATTGCCAAAGGTTAACACCATAAAAAATGATTTATAAATAAACGTTGGTGAATTAATTAAATAAATGCCAAGGTTATTATGGTAATCCATAGCTCATCGAACTTTGTATTAAAGGGAAAAGCATTTGATTATAATCATAATCCTTAACAATTAAGACTTGGCCAATCATACAACGTTCATTACGTTCATTACCCTTACCATTGAACATGCCAATTTTTCAATTTTTATTCCGACACCCCATCCGGCACTCAATCTGGCACTTCAGCAATTTAAAATACAGAGATACTTCCAGGCTGATACGGACAAACAATAATTACCAGCATATGTTGAAGGAGTGATAATCACCAGCATAGCAGTAATATTATCAGTAAGGACAAATAACTGTCTTTCCAACTTTCGTGAGTTGAAAAGACAATTAAAACTGCCTAAAAAAAATCAAATAACTGCTTGGAAAATTAAATAACAGCCTAAAAATTTTGTTTTATCAGCAGGCTCCTTGCACAGTTACCATTATTCAGTGGTTGTGTCCTCAGCTTTAAAGTGTTTGAATCGTGAGCCAAACAACAGAGCCTATCACCTTCTTCAAAAGTTTTCTTCTTCAACAATTTGTCATGGCATTTAGTCCTCTGATTCTGTATTAAATCAGTTCATGGACAACATCTTGTTTAATTTCATCAAGCCCATTAATTGCATCAACCTCTGCTCGTAAGCTTCATCTAAATTCAGGCTCAATTGTGCAGCAATATGAAAGGTCTTCACCTGAAATTCTATAGGGAGCAATAGTGATATTAAAGCAAATAAATGTCTTTGAAAATATACCACTTGTGTGAGTTGCAAAATGAAGTAAAACGGGTTGAAAATTTATTTTACCCAAACAAGCTTGTGGCACAATTACCTCAGTTCAAGGTTGCTGCTTCACCTGATCAGACAGGAAAATGAGCTGAGTTATGAAACCAATTTTTATTAACAATAAAAAAAAACAAACAATCAGGAATGCAGACTTCAATCAATCACCCTTACTTCTATGTAACTATAATTCTCAACAATCATAAATGCAGACTTCATTCTTGTCATTCATACAGAACTTTTTCCACCAGGACATGTGCCACAAGGCAAGGGGAATACTAACAGAAGCTAATGGGGTACTGGTCCACGTTGACTCAGCTTCACACAGGACAGTTTGAGTAGTGCAACAAATAGTACTGAAATTCTCAGCTATGTTCAAGACTCAGAAAATAGCAGGCATAAACCCCTTTTTTACAAGAATCAGGTAACCAAAATTCAGAGCAGCTCGAGATGATTATCAACTGGCTGAATTTCTTAAACAGTTTCTTTAAATTTTATTTAACCACCCTTACGACTTCTCTTTTACCTTTACATAGGTACATTGTTCATACAGACAAGTATAGATGAGGCTTTTAAAGGAGATATTAGAGTCAGAACCCACTGCCAGCGAGCCCGTTCAGTACTCCGGTGGGGTAACTGTAACATCTAAGAAGATTCTTCCCCAGGCAGATGCCCCATTGCCAACAGGCCTGTTCAGCACCCTGATGGGTTTGCCTGTTTATACCACAGGTCGGTACCCGCTGCCAGCGGACCTGTTCAGTATCCCGGCGGGTTAACCTCTTGCACCCATTTTCTATCAGAGGCCCTTGTCCCAATTTCATCTTAAAGATAAAGTTTATGATTTGCTCAAGCATAAATGAGTGGGGGAGCTGCTCTGAAAACCATCTAGGAGTGGGATGGTACCAGAATTGGAAGAGTATTCTTTGTATATGCCTGTAAAGATTTGCCCAAATGAACAACTAACCTTTGCAACTGTATAAAGTGAAAGTCATAAAGTGGCTGCAAAAAAATGTATATATATGTATTTGATATTATAGAAGCCAATATATAATAACCACCAGACTGCCCAGTCCTGGATACCTTTTTCCAAAATGGTTCCTGACGTAAAAATAATTTAATGCCCATAGCTGTCACTAAAAACAATTCCCTCGCTCCATCTAGTGTGAAACCAAGTCAAATGGTCCTAGTAACCCATAAGTTCATAAGAAAAAAACCCCTTAAATCACTGATGGAGACAATGCCAGGTGGATAAGTACTCATATGAAAAACGAGGACAGGTCTAAAAACCCTAGCAGCACACATCTTATTTACTTGATACAGGCATTCCAATCAGCCAGTGAAACTCATAAATTAATCCAAATTAACACAGTCTTAAAAATGATTTGCAAAAATAATCAAAGGCTGAAATAGGGGTAGTAACAGAAAGACTTCCCTTATGCTTTCAAAACATCCTGAGCCTTACTGACAAGAATATCTGCATCCTTCCCCCATGCCGAGTCTTTTGCATGTCCTCATGCAAACGAATTCACCTCTGTAATACTGACATGGTAATAGAATGTTAACAGTCCCAAAAACTGTCCATCTTGATTAATAGGAACTGCTGAGAAGAGCCCCTGTACTCTGAGTATAGTCTAGCAACTCATCCATTCATCACTTAGATAGAAAATCTTCAATCATTTCTTATTCGAGTTGATGCTCTTTTTATTTGCAGAAAACATAAACTATCTAAAGGTGTTATCTTTTACTCACTACCCTACCTACCTACTTAAAGAAATGAAACATTTCTTTAAGTATAGGCAAATAACCAATGTAGCCACCGTCTTAGCAGAATCATCAATAAATTCATGCCCTTTGATAGAATATATAGATGCATAATTACCAAGGCATGCTGAGCAAGCAACACCGGTTGCTTGATGTCCAAGAATTGCTGAAGAAGAAGATTATCTGAAGGCTGTAAAATAGATTGAAACCAATGGTCAATATGATTATGCATACCATGTTCTTTCTCAGCTGGATTGTCTAACTGTTCATTGTTCTCTGCAGGTTGGCAAAGGTGTTCCATCAGAACCACTGAATCAAGTGCTTCCTCCTCCATCTCTTGAGCTGCAGAGATCTCTCCAAGTTCCTACAAGATGCATGAAAGTTCCTGCAACAATCTCTTCTTTCGTTCATTCAATCTTGGATCCATTAGTCAAATTTTTTTTTGTGATTTTTTTCTTTTCTTTTCTTGTAGGGGGTTTTCTAAAAACTTTGAAAGTCACACCAACTAATAATAATTCTGAAACCCACACTAGCTTGAAATAAAATGAAATGCACTCTTGCTGAAAGGAAAACTGCTTCTACTGAATCAAATACACACCCTCTCATACTGATGAAATCAACTGCTGAATCAAATCTAACACTGCTGAAAGGAAGACTCTACTGCTGTTAAATAAAACCTACTGAAATAGAAATTTCTTTGCTGCTGAATGTAATCTAATACTGCTGAAATAAACCACTTGCACACTAATAAAATCAAATCTGATCTGGCTAAGAATGAAAGCACACCTACATCCACTCTTCAATCCTTTTTAGTACCTCCCCGGCAACGGCGCCAAAATGTTGAGCTATTTATATATCACTATAGATAGCCTTCATAAAATGTCAACCCGGGAAGGTAGACTTAGAGGCACAAGCACAGGAAATGCAGGATTGGAATCTAAACTAGTCTAACCTAATGTTTGAGAACACACACTATTTGAAATCAAATCTAAAGCTAAGAAAACTTGAAATTGAAAGGAAACTAATCTAGTGCTAAAATATAAAGCAAGAAATTGAATTTGAAATTCATTATGCTAAAAAGAAAATTTGAATCTAATCAATCTATAATGTCTCTATTCCTAAACAAAACATTTCTAAATCAACCTCTAAGAATAACGAGAACTGAAATGCATTGCTTTAAAAATGAAATATAAATCTGATCTAGTTCTAAGGCTTTTGCTTATGAAAATCAAAAAAATGTTGAACTGAAGCAAAAAGGTGCAAAACAGGTGCAGAATCAAAAGTGCAGAACTTTTAACAAGGTGTAGAACAGAACAGGAAGTGCAGAATGAAACAGGTGTAGAATGGAATAGTAACACTTCTTGCTTTGTTTCAAACTCAAATTAATTTCTAGTTTCTCGTTTCCATTTTAATTTAGTTTCTAGTTTCCCCTGTTTTCTATATTCTATTTTACTATTCTATTCTTCAATCTACAAAAGCCATAATTAAAATTTCCACTTTCCATAAATAACATGAAACCTGTTTATCCAAAATGCTAACTTTATTCTTAATTATTTCCATCAAATTATTCATCTAAAATCAAACCTACATTAATCCCATGCTACTTTCATATATAAAACAACAATCTATCAACATTCAACCTATTTCTATGAATCTAATTCTACAAATCTGTAATATAAGTTAATCTAGAATTTAACTATTAACAAGTAATCTAACTACATTAACAGAATGCATTCAATTGAATCTACAGTGCTCTGATCGGAATCCTAATATGTTCGTTATTTTAATAGAAATCTACAATCTAATATATACACAATCTAAGCTTGGCAAACAGATTCAAAACTTGAACAATGTTATCCTCTACAGCGTGCTTCTATCTCCTGCAATCACACTATCTCTTCATGCCTGAAAATTTAATGAAACATTTTCACTTTCAATCTTAATCAAATACCCTACGCTCCGTGCACTGAGCAAACTGTAATAGAATGAAATCTGAACTATATATCTTTCTAATCTATCATTTATAAAACAGATTCAATAACACAGTAATATAGAAAGCAATGATCTCTTAAAAAAAACACAACTCTAACATCTACTATAATTAAATGAGGAGATCCACTACCTCTGTTGGTGGGCCCTCCCACAGAGATAGAGATCTCTGCTATGCCTTAGGAAAGATCAACTATCATTCTATATCCATTCAAATAGAGCTACTTCATTCAAACGCACACCTTGCTAAACACAGTAAACCAGCTTCATATATTCCAAATGCTTTCAAAAATACTCATTTCAAGAGTTGTATACATCCATAGCTCTCTTCTATTTCCATCTCAAGCTTTATTTATACATGAACAGATGGACAAAATCCATCCCAAAATTCAGAAATTCGAGCAGCTACCCAGAAAACGGCCAACACCAAATCTGGCAAAACCACGTCTGTTCCGGAAGGGATTTCTCCACATTCGTTCAGAAATTCTGAAAACTGCTCGCGGTTAGGGGTAAATGGGGCCATTTGTGAAGTGGGTTTCGAACCGTTTTGAACAATTCCCAACCGTTTGCTCAGAAATTGATCCCGAAATCAGTGTCCTGATCAAGGACGGAAATGCCATTTTGAGCAAATGACATCCCCAGAACAGCACTGGATAACTGCACCTGCGTCCTGGAAGCGATTGGAAATCAAACAAGATGTTATCCTGAGCAACAAAATCCCCCAAATCTCTGGTTCAGCCAACATAGATCTTCTTTGGAGCGCCGGCACAAGCGTTGGGCCAAATAACCAAAAGACTCCTGCATAAAAGAAATAAAGACTCATTAATTGACCCATTATTAAATGAAAACTAAAGGTTCCATTATATACATAAAACAAAGCAAAATAATAAATAAACAATTAAAAAGTCACTTACCAAAGCTCCTAGCATTGTTGCTCTTCAAAAGGCATAACCATGCACAAAACAACACTAAATAAAGCTGATGATTACTTGGTTTCATGAGACTTAAACTACAAAATATTGTGCTGAACAGTCAAAATAGGAGGCCAACAGGTATAATAAAAAATGCAAAGTATGACTGAGTTCTTAATATCTAAAATTAAAATTTGAACAAATAACTTCACTATTTTATTTGTAAATTGAAAGGTGCAAGGTACATAGAAAAAACCTACAACATATTGCATACATTAAACTCAAATTGTGGAGAAGACAACTAAAACCTACAGCTTATTGCACTCAAACTGTGAAGAAGAAAAGGTACATAGAAAAAGCCTACAACATATTGCATATATTGCACTGAAATTGTGTAGAAGACAACTAAAACCTACAGCTTATTGCACTCAAACTACGAAGAAGAAAGACTATATATCTAACAGTATTTCCTACAAATTAATAAAAACACTTCAACAGTAAACTAGTGATTGTACTATATTTCTAGACCATTTACAGTGCCGAATTAGAAAATAACTTTGAAATATATTATGGATTGTTCTATTACTGTAGGCACTTTACTGATTCCATTTTGTATTTTTCAAATTAAGAATGTAAGTGAATGGATATAAATGAACATTGAAACTATGGCAACAGTTACAATGAATATAGAAATACCAATTAGTAAATCTATTTTTAAGATGATATACAATATATTTGTTTATATTGTCAACACAAGGGTGATAGTGCAAACACAGACATAAAATATAGAAATATGAAATAGAAAAAACCTGAAAAACAGAAAACATCTGGTTGATTATCTTTTGCAAAACTTCAACATGCTATGTAAAACCATAGTATATGTATATTATTTTGAACTTTTGACTATTAATATGAAAAATAATATAAGGATGTTAGAAGAAAGGGTCAGTGCAAGCTAATGAGGGTCACTTTTGGCACGTTAGATGCAATAGAAAACTGAAAAAGCAGGCATCCCTCAACTTACTTGGATTTTTTGATCTACTTATAGAAAATATCTTGCATTGAGTAAAAAAGATGAAATGTAGGAAATTGAATCATGTTTCTGAATATATAACTTTTATGTATTGAAAATTTGCATAGTTATGTCAAGTTTCATTTTTCCTAACAGACACTTTTTATTTTTCAGGCAAATGATAAGGTATATGTTTTTGTGGGTAGAGCCTTTGAGGGCCTAAATGATGGAATCAAGCTACAAAAATCGGCATGCATGTAGAGAACACATAGCACTTGTGCGCCATTATTTTTCGAAAATTAAATTAGTAATTTTATAATTTTTTTATAATTGTCTAAGTGATCAAACCTCGAAAATAGTACCTCTTTTGTGGGTAGAGCCTTTGAAGGTCTTAATGCAAAAATCTTGAAATGGGTTTTTCATAGAACATGGAGGTTAGTGTCCTCTTGTGCACCATACAATTTTTTTTTGAAATGATTGAGAATTGAAAAAGTTATGGAAGAAACACTAACAGTGTGTTTCATGAGTTAAGGAGGTAGGACATAAAAGAAATTGAAAGAAAATAGGAAAAATTAATATTTCAAAATAAAAGTTACATATTTGGAATCTGCAGAAAAAATGCTATTTGTGTCTAAGATTTCGTCAAAAATGACTCTGTGTAGCATATTGTAACGAGTGGCTAAGCACATGCTTCTCCAGAAACTGGAAGAAATACCCAATTAGCTTTGGTTTTTCATTAACATAGCACAGGTTTGGAATTACCGAAGCAAACTCCAAAGCATACACATAGGATTATTGTTGACATGTGAGCATGTGACTCGGCCTGTTTAAATTCACAAATATTGCCGCGCTTTTAGATGTAAATAACGCGTACGTGTTATATAACTACATAATGCGTGCGCGTTATATAACTACTTAACGCGTACGCGTTATATAACTACATAACACGTACGCGTTATATAGTTACAAAACGCGCTCGCGTTATTCAAATCATAAAATACATGTTTAATACTTGAGAAAGAGGGGGTGTGGAAGACTCAAGGGAATTTTTGTTTAATATTTGAGAAGGGGTGGGGAAGGGTCAAGGGAATGTATGGTTAATATTTAATAGGGGTGGGAAAGGGTCAAGGGCTTAGAAGGATGTTGGAAGCTTGAGTGGGGAGAGATGAAGGGAATGAGAACATGATGGGCTACAGGGAGTGAAAGGAAATGGAGCTTGAGAGCACTATTAGGAGTAGAATAGGTTCTGAAGAGGTATAGGGTTAGAAGTTGAAAGTGAGACTTGAGTGACAAGGGGGAATGGATGGAGGCAAGGGGGATGTGAGAGAGAAATAAAGAATACAAGCGGGGGAGAGACATAGAGCGAGGGAGGGAGAGGGACAATGGGGAGGAATGGATTTGGAGGGAGTGAGAGATAGATGGGGATAGAACGAAATAAGAGATAGGAAGGGAGGGACAGAAAGTGTTGGTGGGAGACATGCAGAGAGTGGTGGCGATGGAGAGAGAGGGAGTGATGGAGAGATTGGGATAGGTTGAGGGAAAGATGAGGGAGGGATAGAAGGTGAGAGACAGGCAATGAGAGAGGGAGGGAGAGAAGGTAGGGTGAGGGATGGAGGGAGAAAGTTGGAGATAGATATGGATGGAGGGGGGATGGGTTTGAGAATGGAAAGTGACATAATGTGTGTGTATGTGTGTGTGTTTGAGAGAGAGAGAGAGAGAGAGATTGATGGTTGGGGAGAGAGAGACTAGAGGGAGTTGTGAGCATCATATTCTCCATCAGCATCATATTCTCCATCAGCATCATATTCTTCATCATCATCATCTTCATGACCATCATCGTCATCATCAACATATTCATCATCATCACCATCATCATCATCATCATCATATTCCTCATCAAATCAACATCTCCATCATCATTATCATCATCTTCTGAACATCATCATGATCATCATCTAAACATCACCATCACCATCATCATCAACATCTTCATCATCATCACCATCACCATCATCATCAAAATATTCATTGTCATCACCATCACATCACCATCACCATATTCATCATCATTGTCATCTCTAGATTCCCCATCAACATCAACATCTCCATCATCATCATCTTCTTCATCATCATCATCTTCATGACCATCATCATCATCATCAACATCTTCATCATCATCACCATCATCATCATCATCATCATCTTTCTTGAATCAGATCAACATCTCCATCATGTCACCATCATATTCTTCATCATCATCATCATCATCTAAACATCACCATCACCATCACCATCATCATCATCATCTTCATCATCATTACCATCACCATCATCATCAACATCTTCATCATCATCACCATCATCATCATCATCATCATTGGCATTTGTAGGTTCCTCATCAACATCTCCATCATCATCATCTTCTCCATCATCATCATCTTCATCACCATCATCATCAGCATCAACATCTTCATCATCATCACCATAATCATCATCTTCATCGTCATCAAGTCAACATCTCCATCATCATCATCTTCTCCATCATCATCATCTTCATCACCATCATCATTAGCATCAACATCTTCATCATCATCACCATAATCATCATCTTCATCGTCATCAGGTCAACATCTCCATCATCATCATCTTCTTCATCATCTTCACCATCATCATCATCATCATCATCTTCATCGCCATCTCCATCATCTTCAACATCTCCATCATCATCACCATCACCATCATCATCATCTTCATGAACATAAACATCTTCATCATCATTGTCATCTCCCCCTTCCTCATCAACATCTCCATCATCATCATCATCATCACCATCTGAACATCACCATCACCATCATCGTCAACATCTTCATCATCATCATCATCATCATCATCATCATCATCATCATCATCATCATCAGCATCAGCATCATCATCAAAATCTTCATCGTCATCACCATCACCATCTTCATCATCATTTTCATCTCTAGGTTCCCCATCAACACATCTCCATCATCGTCATCTTCTTCATCATCATCATCTTCATCACCATCATCATCGTCATCTTCTTCATCATCATCATCTTCATCACCATCATCATCGTCATCAACATCTTCATCATCATCACCACCATCATCATCATCATCTTCCTCATCAGATCAACATCTCCATCATGTCACCATCATCTTCATCTTCATCATCATCATCATCATCATCATCATCATCATCATTACCAGCACCATCATCATCAACATCTTCATCATCATCACCATCATCATTGGCATCTGTAGGTTTCTCATCAACATCTCCATCATTCTCATCATTGGCATCTGCATGTTCCATATCAACATATCCATCATCGTCATTTTCTCCATCATCATCACCATCATGATCTTCTGAACATCATCATGATCATCATCTAAACATCACCATCACCATCATCGTCAACATCTTCATCATCATCGCCATCAGCATCATCATCAAAATCTTCATCGTCATCACCATCACCTTCTTCATCATCATTGTCATCTCTAGGTTCCCCATCAACACATCTCCATCATCATCATCTTCTTCATCATCATCATCTTCATCACCGTCATCATCGTCATCAACATCTTCATCATCATCACCATCATCATCATCATCATCATCATCATCATCATCTTCCTCATCAGATCAACATCTCCATCATGTCACCATCATCTTCATCTTCGTCATCATCATCATCATCATCATCATCATCATCATCATCATCATCATTACCAGCACCATCATCATCAACATCTTCATCGTCATCACCATCATCATTAGCATCTGTAGGTTCCTCATCAACATCTCCATCATCATCAGCATTGGCATCTGCAGGTTCCTCATCAAAATATCCATCATCGTCATTTTCTCCATCATCACCATCATGATCTTCTGAACATCATCATGATCATCATCTAAACATCACCATCACCATCATCGTCAACATCTTCATCATCATCGCCATCAGCATCATCATCAAAATCTTCATCGTCATCACCATCACTATCACCATCACCATATTCATCATCATTGTCATCTCTAGGTTCCCCATCAACACGACATCTCCATCATCATCATCTTCTTCATCATCATCATCTTCATCTCCATCATCGTCCTCATCAACATCTTCATCATCATCACCATCATCACCATCATCATCATCATCTTCCTCATCAGATCAACATCTCCATCATGTCACCATCATCTTCATCATCATCATCATCATCATCATCCGAACATCACCATCACCATCATCATCAACATCTTCATCATCATCACCATCATCTTCATCAACATTATCATCTTTATCATCTTCATCTGCATCATGATCATCTTCATTGTCATCACCCTCCTCCTCCTCATCATCTTTATCATCTTCATCTACATCATGATCATCTTCATTGTCATCACCCTCCTCCTCCTCATCATCTTGTGCACTTATGCACTTAGGGATTAATGTTTAGAAGAGGGTCTAAAGGCCTTTATGGGGGAGGGGCTCTAGGAACAAGGTAAGACAAAGAGGGCAGGGGGGAGGGATAAAGGCGTAGAGGGTTAGTGATTAAGGGAGAAGAAGGGAGAGAGTGTTATAGGGAGGGATAATGACGAAGATAAAGAGAAGGTGGAGAGATGGAGTGGGGTGGTAGAGACATGGCTGGAGTAAGGGAGAGAAAGAAACATGAAAGAAACATGTAGGGAGGGATGTAGGGAGAATGAGGGACAGATATTTAGAAAGAGATAGGGGGTATCTAGGGATTATTGGGAGAGAGATAGGGGGTATTAAACCATACAAAACATTTGTTTTGTATGTAACCATATAAATTATTAGTTTTCTTTGATTTTGTTCGTTGCCCTAGCCATGCACCTAACCTATTTATTGTGCTTGACTATATTGCGTTTGCGTTTTTTCACTACATATCGCGCACGCGTTTTGTACTTCTATAACGCGTGCACATTTTGTAACTCCAGAAATAATGGACTGTTGTTGTCCGAGAGCAACTTCACTCTGTCCAAACAAAAACAACAATCCCGCGATTTTTCGAACAGCACGAGCCTGCCTCTGAAAATTTTCACATTCTACACCAACTCCATCATTTTTTTTTATGCAGGTGCAGTATTGAGGACATCTTTCATGGTTGCTCACTGTGGTGCTGGGTTATATGGCCATATTTGAAGAAAATAATCAGCAAGCTTGAAGAATCTCCAATTGAAGAACACCAAAGATAAGGCCTTTGAAAGATTCATTTTGCCTATATTTGAGGAGCACACAAGATAAGATATCAAGCTTCAAGACCAACAAGGAAGAACTTCCATTTGCTTATTATTGAAGAGCTTGTAATTGAGGAGCAACAAAAACAAACTATATTGAATTGATCATTGTGGTGATGGGGAATGCACGTAACCGAGTAAACAAATCAACAAGGAAGAAGAGACCTCAAGAAGTCATTGAAGAAGAGAAAGAAAAGAAAAGAATATACATGACGAATCAGAGGCTTTCTTTGGAAACTAATCCAAATCCAATTGTAGAGGATACCATGGTTCATCCTATTAATCCACGACAAGAGGGACCTTCAATTTCCACAATAGTTATTGAACAAGCACCCCATGGAAGTAATCAAGAAGCAAAACGTAGGTGCTCATTAGGGGATGTTTCAATTCCCACTTCAAGTCAAAGTGATAAGTTACCATCTCAAGATGAAGCTCACGAAGAAACACCCAATTTGCTATCTGGATGTGGTTATACAAGCGATGAAGTCAGAGAGGCATTGGACATTTTGCCTACTGTTGAAGAAGAGAATGTTATCCACACCATCGATGAGGATGTTGGACTTCCACAAGGGGATGTTGGACTTCCATAGACCATGGATGAGGATGTTGGACTTCCACCATCCAACTACCAGGAAGAGAATGAAGGACACCAAGCTACTACTGAAATGCCAGAGCGTCTTGGTGATGCGCTACATGGTACAATTCCAACCCCCTTACCTCCATTAGCAAGCACACGTCAAAGAACTCCGAAGCGTATACAAGTTGATGAAAGACTTATGAATTCCATTGAAGGTACACTATCTAAACGTAGTATTGCTTATCAAACTCAACAGATACTTGATAAATATTTTGTTTCTAAATGTGATGGAGATAAATGTAGATTATTTTTATCATTGTTAAAATCTAGGAGCATGAATGTTGTTAGGAAAAAGTTAGGGATAAAGATGATAAAGAATTCTGAACCAAGTTCTCATATAGTTAAACGCCTAGTAGATGCATTTGGTAAAATTGGTAAGAACACACGTTCAAAGGACCGCAATGCTGCTTGTCGTGTGTTGTCACAATCAATTGCAAATAAGAACACCAGGGCGCTTCGTATTCTCAGGCCTACATCCGAACTAGTTAATTTGAATGTAAAAACCCTCCGTAGGTATTCTATTAGAAGAGAACATCTTGACACAACCGATCAGACATATTTTTGGGCCTTTGTTGGTCGGTTGCCACATCGTGACATGAAGCTAGTTGATGCAGTAAAGGGACTAGTGCACAGTTTTTGGCATGATCACACAAGGCCTTCTTCAAACCGAAAGGATGTACTAAAACTAAGAATGGGTTCAAAGGATCGTGAACCACATACTAAGCATCTTCTTGATATAACACAGACAGAGCTTTATGAGAAATTTAAGATTGAGCATAGACAATTGAACTTGGGGCAAAGATCTTTTGAGAAATGTAAGCCATGGTATGTTAGAATAAATACTCTTCGTAACACTTGTTGTTGTAGATACCATGTAGAATATGAATATTACTATGAAACATTTTTGTACATTCGTCGTGTGTTGCATACTAACATTGTGCAGGATTGCTCCATGACAATACCACCGACTTCATCAAGAGAATTATGTTACATCTCCATAAATTTTTATTTATTTATTTTTTTTTTTTTTTAATTTTTTTTTTCTTGTATACTTTTTACTGTACTATAAATGAACAGCAATTGAAAATCTATGTTCATCAACATCTAACATAATTAATACCTTTGCATGCTGTTCCTGCTTATATTTTCTTCCACTGTAATTTCCTACTAGATAGAAGGGTATTAAGGCTGTCATGCCACTTACTTAGCTATGGCTAACTCTAACTTATATGTTGGTATGTAGGTTCAAAACTGCATCCGGAGTCTCTCATGACGCAGGTAACAAGGATTGGTAAAAATTGACGCCCTTTAATGTTTTCTTGTCGCTTGTGCTGGGCTTAAAAATGCTTTACACACAACCATATCTATTTTAATATGGGCTATTGGAAAACCCCTTGTATTAGCACTAATTCAAAAAAAAACAATACCGTTCTAGTAATGAAATGAGAACTAAGATGTCATGCTTTCTTTGCTTATCACAACTTTAAAACAATTCATTATACTCAAGAATTTCCTATGCCTAACAAGTAAAAGGTTCATTCACCATGTGGTTTTCCAAGTTAGTTTTCCCAAAACCATAAGGAAGTAAAATGGTCTTGGACCACTCAATGTAAATTTCTCGAACTACTAGATTTCATGGACCAACAACATGGTTCGTTTGTCCCATCACCTGCCTTACGAGGGTATTGGTAAAGAGACATTTTTTTAAATTATTATGGTTGAAAAATACACTATACTATGATATTTCATTTGCTCGCATTTCCTTTTTGCAGGAGTTATGATTTAATAAAGAATTGTAGCATGTAAGGTGTACTTTCATATCTGCTACAAAGCTCTATCGGGTTGTCCAAAAGATACCATAACTCTTTGATTACCGGCAGGGTGCCACCTGCACCTTGACAGGTTACAGGGTACAGGGTGTGTATTTCAAAAACTTTCCAGCAGCAGTTTTTGTAAGGCCGGCCATGTGATTCACTTAAGATGATCGAATATGAAAGTGCCACCTGCACCTTGGAATTACTACATGATAGTCTCGTTTCTTGGAGTGTAATAACCTCCTCGAACTGTATTCATTCACCCCTGGTTGTTAGTTTACTATCTGGAAATCGAATTGAGTCTGGTGGTTTTGTTTTGAAAGCAAACCGACGATACATCTAGACTTCGGGTATGTTGGTACTCCTAGGTTACCATCGTGGGTACTATGCAGAATTTTCATCTTAAGTCCTCAAAGAACAGCTACTTAATTTTTGATACCTCTGAGGAAATCTCGAATGCCCTGGTTCAGAGATTTTTTTTCAATTTTTGTTCTTTTGACAGTCTATCATTTTAAGGTGATAACTTATTTTGCTCGTGATGTCAGGCACCACCAGCTTGAAAAGGTGCAGGCTACAGGAGGAGCCTTCCCTATCTGGTAAGTGGCATCGCTCCCTACACCTTCCTACAAAGGCAAAAAAAAACAATGGCAAGATCCTTCTTCATCGACAAAGGAGTGTTGTAATTTCCTATTCTGGTTAGTCTTTTGCAGCTCCAAAGGTTCAATGTGGCCTAGGGTGTTGCTGTCACAAATTTAATGTAATAAATATTTTATATTACTTCCTCCGTGAGGATCCTAGGTTTTAAGGAGGAAAAAAGGACTGTATAACATTTAAGTTCAAAGGGCTCTTCGTTTCTGTATCTTAAATGAATTTTATTATCTGGTTCCAGGTTATTGTAATTATCTGGAGTTTAAGTTTCAGGGTTCCATGCCCTCTGAAATTCTACATTTGAAAGTGGATCTTGTGAAAATGGGTTTCTCATTCCTTCCAGTTTAAATAGTAAAGATAATTCTTGCAATTCGTATCTCCTATATGAGTTAAATCTTTGGTCTAAGGTACGCGGAATCTGCTTCAATAGCTACCCTCTCCTATACTTCCACCGGGAAAGAACCACGACCAAACCCTAGGTTAAATATATATCTTGAAAGATCTGACTCAGTGATTTTTCCTTTTTGTACTAAAGATTCTTTGTAGAATAAAGATGGATTTGTTCTAAAGGGGTACTCGTCGCTCTAAGGGTTGAGCTAACAATTTTTTAACAATCAAAGGTACACATTAACTTGGCATTTTCCAGGTATCGAGTTACCTGCATCAATTTCATTGCTGATAACATGTTAACATTGCTAACATAGTAGGTGGATTCTACCTTAAGCCTTTCAACACAGAAATCGCAGGAGATATATTTATGCTCCGATCAACACAGGGTTTTATATTATTTTTTTTTAACAGCAGAAGGATATAACATCGATCTCCGCATAGGGTTTATTTATTGAACCTGGCTATAACAAAATCATATGGCGATCCACAAAGCTAATGCAGAAACAAATAAAAAAAGTATATTCCAGATCTCAAAAGACTATTAGGATCCTATTCGACTATGTAGAGGTCCTCGTTGTCAATGCAGAACTAAAGAAAAAGGATCACCACGACTGCTATTATATAAATAAAGGATGTCGATTATTAGGGTTCCTCTACCATTCAACGCTGAACACTAACCCAGCTCTCGACGATTACTATTTCAGAAGAAATTAATTCTTAACTGAAGCATGAATACCTACAAGGTCAAATAATAGACCGACTTACTATTAATACAAATCAATATCTCTGTAAATTCAACCTTTGAGAATTAATTTTATGAATATCTTCCAATACATTTTATCGCAAATGTCTGAGTACAAACGCCGGTTGATGTTACCAGTTTTAAATTAGCTTAATCCATGCCAATGAATAACTCAGGTTAGATTAAGAAAAGGAAAGTCCCACGGGAGTACTAAATGTATATTCTTTAGTCGATCTAACAACTATTGACAGTAATATAATTAACATTTTTCCTTATGCATAAAATCTCATTTTAACTAATCTGGACAGAATAAAATAATAGGAAATACTTAGAGTCTGTAATTAGAAAAAACCTGGGACTGATAACCCGAATGAAGTCGGAACAACCAAGTTCCACGCAACCGTAGATTAGGCACAAACACCCAGTCTGTCCGTAATCACCCCCAAGCCAGATGCATGCATGAAAAGTGTGGACAGTTAACCTCGAAAACTCAGTCACATTTCCAGAATCCCTTGCCTAACAGAGTGCTCACACAGCAAGAATAATCCTCTCCGGCATACTAAGCAACGTCCTTCCTCCCACATATGCCCTTTCTTTATAGTTTTTTCCTTGGTCTTACCATCAGTAGCCAATTCCTCATGGAATTTTCGCAGCTAAGTAAATCCCTGATTTTCAGGGTGTGTCTAGTGTCTTAAATACACTTCTGACACCTGTTATGGTTTCCCTGAGACTAACTCTCACTTGTCCCCCACTTTTCCATGCATGATCTCCTCATTTAACTTGGTTGTTCCTGTTCATCCTTTTTTTTTTTATTAAAGACAATAATTTAAATCAAAGTTGTTTCTTACAACCGTCCTCCTAGGACTTATTCAGAAGATTTCTCATCTAGCCCCCTTATTGAAATGAAATTCATAATGATAACAATATATATAAAAAAAAAATATAATGTCCAATTATTATTTGGGGAACACCACATCCTTGCCCCCTTATTGTGAACACTGTCCTCAGTGTTCTAGTCTTCCTCCATCGGTTCTGGGAACAAATTCGGATACTTTTCTAGTATCTCACTTTCTAATTCCCAGGTCGCCTCCTCAGGACTAAAGTGCTTCCATTGCACCTTTACCTGAGCGATGGCTCGGTTTTGAAGTACTGTTTCTTTCCTGTCCAGAATGCGTAAAGGTTCCACTTGAAATTCGCCTTCTGGAGCCTCTTGAATCAAATTCCAATCAATAATATGAGTGGGGTCATGAATATACTTTTTCTGTACTGAAATGTGAAAAACATTATGAATTTTTAAATGTGCTGGTAAAGCCAACTTATAAGCTACAGGTCCAATCCTCTCAAGTATTTGGAATTCCCACATAATCGTGGTGCCAGTTTAGTGCAACTCCCTAGTCGGAGTGAGCTTTTCTTTGGTTTAACCCGCAAGTACACATGTTCTCCAACTGAGAATTCCTTATCCTGTCTTTTTAGGTTAGCATAACTTTTTTGGCGGTCCTGAGCCACCTTTAAATTTTTCTGCACCTTCTGGACTATTTGTTCCATAACCCACAGCAAATCCGGTCCTACCAACAAACGATCGACCGGGCTATCCCAGCTAACTGGGGTAGTGCACTTTCTTCCATTAATAATTTCGAATGGACTCATTTTTTTTTATGCTTGATACCCATTGTTGTAAGCGAACTCTACCAGATGTAAATAGTCATCCCATTTGGTGGGTTTTTCCATGACGTACATTCTTAGCATATCTTTAATGATCTGATTGGTACGGTCAATCTGTCCATCCGTTTCAGGGTGATAACTCATGCTGAAATTAATTCTTGTTTCTAGACTTGCAAATAAAGATTTCCAGAATTTTGAGGTAAATTTTACATCCCTATCTGAAATTACCATCTTTGGTACTCCGTGTAATCTGAATATTTCTTTTAGAAATATTCCTGCAACATCTGCTGCCTTGTAGGTGGTTTTTACCGTAATGAAATGTGCAGATTTGCTAAATTTGTCAACCACCACCATTATAGAGTCATGTTGTCGCTGTGTTCTCGGCAAACCTGTGATAAAATCTAGTGAAATCACTTCCCATTTCCATTCAAGAATTGGTAATGGTTGTAATAAACCAGCAGGATGTCTATGGTCTGCCTTCACCTGTTGACATTCCAAGCATTTAGATAAATAATCAGCTAGATCGGTTTTTAATTTAGGCCAAAAGAACTGTTTTCTAAGGGCTGTTATCATTTTTTGATACCCGGGATGACCTGCAAAAGGGGGTTTATGCATCTCATTTAGAATAAATAATTTAATTTCTGCAACATTAGGCATGTACAGTCTATCTTTGAACCAAATCAGACCTTTCTGATCAATACTTAAATCTGTCCCGTTCATGTTTATCTCATTTTTTTGTATTTTACTTCGCAGATTTATGTATTCTGTGTCCTGTTCGCTTGCCACCCTTATTTTATCCATGAGATTACTCTCTGGTTGACTCATTATTATTTCATACACCTCGTGGGTCCTTCGACTAAGTGCGTCTGCCACCGTATTTTCCTTACCCTTTATGTGTTTTAAATCAAAGTCGAATTCACTTAGAAAGGCCATACACCTTTCTTGTCTGGCATTGAGTCCTGGTTGGTTAAATAAGTTCTTGACGCAAGTGTTATCTGTCAGTAACAGAAATTTCTTTCCCAGCAGGTAGTGACGCCACATTTTCAGTGCGTGTACTACTACTGTTAATTCTAAATCGTGAACCACGTAGTTGCGTTCATGCTCTTTTAGCTTCCGTGATTCATAACACACTACATGTCCGTCCTGGGACAGTACTCCTCCTACTCCTTCTTTACTAGCATCTGTACAAACTGTGTATCCCTTACACGGGTCTGCTACCCTTAGAACAGGTGCTTTGGTCAGTAAATCCTTGAGTCATTCAAAACTTTCTTGACACTTGCAGGACCAAACAAACTTAATCCCCTTTTTCTATAGTGAAGTAATGGGATAGGCTATCTTTGAGAATCCCTGAATGAACCTCCGATAGTAACCGGTGAGTCCCATGAAGGATCTAATATCAGCTACATCTCTCGGTACTGGCCAATCTGCTATGGCTTTTATTTTCTGAGGGTCGACTGAAATTCCTTCTTCAGAAATAATATGGCCCAAGTACTGAATTTCCTTTTTAAAGAACTCACATTTCTCCAACTTAGCATACAACTGATGCTCCCTCAAGGTTTGCAATACCATTCTTATATGTTGTTCATGTTCTTCCTTTGACTTGGAGTATATTAGGATATCATCAATAAAAATCAACACAAATTGGTCTACGTATTTGTTGAAAATGCCGTTCATTAGGCACATGAATGTGGCAGGGGCGTTGGTTAGACCGAAAGGGATCACTACAAATTCGTAGTGTCCGTATCGAGTTCGGAATGTAGTTTTACTGATGTCTTCATTTTTAATTCGAATCTGATGATACCCAGATCAAATATCCAATTTGGAAAAGACTTTGGCTCCCCCTACTTGGTCGAACAAGTCGTTAATTCGTGGTAAGGGGTATTTATTCTTAACAGTTACCTTATTCAGTTGCCTATAGTCGATACATAGTCTTAGAGTCCCATCTTTTTTCTTGACAAAAAGGACCGGTGCACCCCAAGGTGAGACACTAGGTCTAATATACCCTTTGTCTAGTAATTCTTGAATCTGAATTTTTAATTCCGTTAATTCTGGGATACTCATTCTATAAGGTATTTTTGATACTGGTGCTGATCCTGGTAAAATTTCAATGGAGAAATCTATTTCTCATTGAGGGGGTAACCCTGGTATTTCTTTTGGAAATACGTCTAGGAACTCGCCCAAGACACGATGCTCTACTATGGAAGTTTGACTTCCATTGAGGAGTAAATCAAACACTCTTACAGCGTAAATCTTGCATCCTTTTCTCATGCACTTCTTTAACTGCATAGCAGAAATCTGCCTAACAAAGACAGGTTTCTGTTTCCCATTCACTGTTCTTAGAGTTTGGTCTTCCGCAATGTAGGTAAAGTTTTTGGTAAAGCAATTCAGTACTACTTTATATCTTTCAAGCCAGTCCATACCTATTATCATGTCGTAAGATCCTAAAGGAAACACATTTAAATTAATGTTTGTTTTGTGGTCCTCTATGTGAAGCTCACAATCAGATATATATTCGGTTACCTTCCTCTTTGCTCCTGTAACTAACTGAACTAACCAGGGTTTTGGGTGCTTTACCTTGATGAGTTGACAGTGCTCCATCATCTTGGGAGTGATGTAGCTTAAAGTTGCTCCAGGGTCAATTAAAATAGTACAAGTATGGTCAGAAATCTTACCTTCAATTTCCACAATTGCAGAGTGATGATCTGCCTGTCGGTCTTCCAAGGCTGCATTAATTCGGTGATAACTTTTCCCAATGTCCCCCACCGTGGATGCCTCTTGCATATTATGCAGTACCCTATTTGTTTCATTGTATCGGGGACAATTCCTGCGTAAATGGGCTTCACCACATTCCCAGCACTTCAGGGGTTCTTTAGGGATACCGGCACTTCCTTTTATTCCCATGTTAGGGGGTTTAAAAGTTTTCTGCTGTAACTGTTCATTCTTGGGAAATGAATTTCCCTGGAAGTTTTTGGGCATGTTCCTGAAGGGCGGGGGTTTGAAACCTTTCTTCCGCTGGTTAAACTTTTCCTGTTTCTTATCCTTCCATGCCTTAGTAGTATCATTCCTTTGTTTGTATTGCTCAAAACATAGTCTGGCCTTTCTCAGTGCTTCGTCTAAAGTTCTTGGATTGTCGAACTCAATTCGATCTTTATAGGACTGTGGCAGACAGCTTAAGAACCACTGTACCTTCAATTTCTCTTCCTTGATATATGGAACGAACCATAACAAGTCTAGGAATTTATTGATAAGATCTTCCATTGTCATTTGTCCCAGCTTCAATTCGTAGAATTCCTTAGTTTTTCTTTCATAATAACTTTCTGATAAGTACTGTTTCTAAAAATATTTCTTGAATTCTGACCATTCAAGGTTCTTTTCTTTCAGTCCCTGGGAAATCTTAAGGTCTTGCCACCATATGCTAGCCTTTCCCTTCAGATTGTACACAGCCATTCTGACTTTCATATTGCTGGAGTAATTGTAAATTTGAAAGTATTTTTTTATATCCAGCAGCCAGGCTTCTGCTTCTTCGCCAGTTTTTGATTCTCCATCGAAGCTGGTAGGTTTTATCTTTTTGAATTCACCCTCCAGGTGGTCAACCCTCCTCTTTCCCATGGTCTTGTCTTGATGCTCAGATTTATGGGTCTCATTGGAGGAGTTCCCTTTTTTCTCAGCGTTTTCGTCAGTCTCTTCTTTCCCCTTGGTCTCCTCCTTTTGTTTTTCGCCATTATTCCTTTCGTGAAGACTCTGCAGCAAAATTTCATTGATTTCTTGTTTCTTTTCCTGAGCTTTCTTTAGTTGTTCATTGTCTTCCTTGAAGCTCTGTATCTCCACGATCAAGCTTCTCATAGTTTCTAATACCTGACTTGCTTCAGAATGTTCTTCTGTTCGTGCCTGTTCATTTCCTTTAGGCTGTTCTCCATATTCCTCGCGCGAAGTCATCTGAAAAAATCAAACTGGGACATATGCATACAATATTCGAATACACCATTAGAAATTTTTATTTTATGTGCAACAGAAGTTAAGTGTTTCCTAGGCGACAGTGTTGAATCTGGCTCCGATACCATATGTTACATCTCCATAAATTTTTTTTATTTTTATTTTTTGTATACTTTTTACCGTACTGTAAATGAACAGCAGTTGAAAATCTATGTTCATCAACATCTAACATAATTAATACCTTTGCATGCTGTTCCTGCTTATATTTTCTTCCACTGTAATTTCCTACTAGATAGAAGGGTATTAAGGCTGTCATGCCACTTACTTAGCTACGGCTAACTCTATCTTATATGTTGGTATGTAGGTTCAAAACTGCATCCGGAGTCTCTCATGACGCAGGTAACAAGGATTGGTAAAAATTGACACCCTTTAATGTTTTCTTGTCGCTTGTGCTGGGCTTAAAAATGCTTTACACACAACCATATCTATTTTAATATGGGCTATTGGCAAACCCCTTGTATTAGCACTAATTAAAAAAAAAACAATACCGTTCTAGTAATGAAATGAGAACTAAGATGTCATGCTTTCTTTGCTTATCACAACTTTAAAACAATTCATTATACTCAAGAATTTCCTATGCCTAACAAGTAAAAGGTTCATTCACCATGTGGTTTGCCAAGTTAGTTTTCCCAAAACCATAAGGAAGTAAAATGGTCTTGGACCACTCAATGTAAATTTCTCGAACTACTAGATTTCATGGACCAACAACATGGTTCGTTTGTCCCATCACCTGCCTTACGAGGGTATTGGTAAAGAGACATTTTTTTAAATTATTATGGTTGAAAAATACACTATACTATGATCTTTCATTCGCTCGCATTTCCTTTTTGCAGGAGTTATGATTTAATAAAGAATTGTAGCATGTAAGGTGTACTTTCATATCTGCTACAAAGATCTATCGGGTTGTCCAAAAGATACCATAACTCTTTGATTACCGGCAGGGTGCCACCTGCACCTTGACAGGTTACAGGGTACAGGGTGTGTATTTCAAAAACTTTCCAGCAGCAGTTTTTGTAAGGCTGGCCATGTGATTCATTTAAGATGATCGAATACGAAAGTGCCACCTGCACCTTGGAATTACTACATGATAGTCTCATTTCCTGGAGTGTAATAACCTCCTCGAACTGTATTCATTCACCCCTGGTTGTTTGTTTACTATCTGGAAATCGAATTGAGTCTGATGGTTTTGTTTTGAAAGCAAACCGACGATACAGCTAGACTTCGGGTATGTTGGTACTCCTAGGTTACCATCGTGGGTACTATGCAGAATTTTCATCTTAAGTCCTCAAAGAACAGCTACTTCATTTTTGATACCTCTGAGGAAATCTCGAATGCCTTGGTTCAGAGATTTTTTTTCAATTTTTGTTCTTTTGACAGTCTATCATTTTAAGGTGATAACTCATTATGCTCGTGATGTCAGGCACCACCAGCTTGAAAAGGCGCAGGCTACAGGAGGAGCCTTCCCTATCTGGTAAGTGGCATCGCTCCCTACACCTTCCTACAAAGGCAGGAAACAACAATGGCAAGATCCTTCTTCATCGACAAAGGAGTGTTGTAATTTCCTATTCTGGTTAGTCTTTCGCAGCTCCAAAGGTTCAATGTGGCCTTGGGTGTTGCTGTCACAAATTTAATGTAATAAATATTTTATATTACTTCCTCCGTGAGGATCCTAGGTTTTAAGGAGGCAAAAAGGACTGTATAACATTTAAGTTCAAAGGGCTCTTCGTTTCTGTATCTTAAATGAATTTATTATCTGGTTCCAGGTTATTGTAATTATCTGGAGTTTAAGTTTCAGGGTTCCATGCCCTCTGAAATTCTACATTTGAAAGTGGATCTTGTGAAAATGGGTTTCTCATTCCTTCCAGTTTAAATAGTAAAGATAATTCTTGCAATTCGTATCTCCTATATGAGCTAAATCTTTGGTCTAAGGTACACGGAATCTGCTTCAATAGCTACCCTCTCCTATACTTCCACCGGAAAAGAACCACGACCAAACCCTACGTTAAATATATATCTTGAAAGATCTGACTCAGCGATTTTTCCTTTTTGTACTAAAGATTCTTTGTAGAATAAAGATGGATTTGTTCTAAAGGGGTACTCGTCGCTCTAAGGGTTGAGCTAACAGTTTTTTAACAATCAAAGGTACACGTTAACCTGGCATTTTCCAGGTATCGAGTTACCTGCATCAATTTCACTGCTGATAACATGTTAACATTGCTAACATATTAGGTGGATTCTACCTTAATCCCTTCAAAACAGAAATTGCAGGAGATATATTTATGCTCCGATCAACACAGAGTTTTATATTATTTTTTTTTAACGGCAGAAGGATATAACATCGATCTCCGTATAGGGTTTAGTTATTGAACCTGGCTATAACAAAATCATATGGCGATCCACAAAGCTAACGCAGAAACAAATAAAAAAAGTATATTCCAGATCTCAAAAGACTATTAAGATCCTATTCGACTATGTAGAGGTCCTCGTTGTCAATGCAGAAGTAAAGAAAAAGGATCACCACAACTGCTATTATATAAATAAAGGATGTCGATTATTAGGGTTCCTCTACCATTCAACGCTGAACACTAACCCAGCTCTCGAAGATTACTGTTTCAGAAGAAATTAATTCTTAACTGAAGCATGAATACCTACAGGGTCAAATAACAGACCGACTTATTATTAATACAAATCAATATCTCTGTAAATTCAACCTTTGAGAATTAATTTTATGAATATCTTCCAATACATTTTATCGCAAATGTCTGAGTACAAACGTCGGTTGATGTTACCAGTTTTAAATTAGGTTAATCCATGCCAATGAATAACTCAGGTTAGATTAAGAAAAGGAAAGTCCCACGGGAGTACTAGATGTCTATTCTTTAGTCGATCTAACAACTATTCACAGTAATATAATTAACATTTTTCCTTATGCATAAAATCTCATTTTAACTAATATGGACAGAATAAAATAATAGGAAATACTTAGAGTCTGTAATTAGAAAAAACCTGGGACTGATAACCTGAATGAAGTCGAAACAACCAAGTTCCACCCAACCGTAGATTAGGCACAAACACCCAGTCTGTCCATAATCACCCCCAAGCCAGATGCATGCATGAAAAGTGTGGACAGTTAACCTCGAAAACTCAGTCACATTTCAAGAATCCCTTACCTAACACAGAGTGCTCACATAGTAAGAATAATCCTCTCCGGCATACTAAGCAACGTCCTGCCTCCCGCATATGCCCTTTCTTTATAGTTTTTGCCTAGGTCTTACCATCAGCAACCAATTCCTCATGGAATTTTCGTAGCTAAGTAAATCCCTGATTTTCAGGGTGTGTCTAGTGTCTTAAATACACTTCTGACACCTGTTCTGGTTTCCCTGAGGCTAACTCTCACTTGTCCCCCACTTTTCCATGCATGATCTCCTCATTTAACTTGGCTGTTCCTGTTCCTTCATTTTTTTCTTATTAAAGACAATAATTTAAATCAAAGTTGTTTCTTACAACCGTCCTCCTAGGACTTATTCGGCAGATTTCTCATCTAGCCCCCTTATTGAAATGAAATTCATAATGATAACAATATATATAAAAAAAAACATAATGTCCAATTGTTATTTGGGGAACACCACAAATTCATTCATAGCATCATGTGCAATAGGCCCGAGGGGCAAACATACTATGCAAAATATTGTTTGGATGGAACATGCTCCAACTGTGCTGGAATGGCATTATTGAGCCAATGTATGCATGAGAATGGAGACAGTGAATTTGGGAAAATGGTTACAAACATGAAAAGTTTCAAATATATCAACTATGAAATAGTCCCAGGGAAAGAAAGCAAAAAAATACAGTTGGTGACATCTCAAGTATGCATTTATATCTATAAAATTATGTTGTAATGGTTACATTTCAATCCTTACTTACAACAAAAAACTGACATTGAGATCATTTTGTGTCACCAGGTACAAGTTAGTGACTTCATCAAGGAATTTATTGAAAAGACACATCAATATGTTCAGCATGTCCATGTGGCACAATGGCAGGATGAGAAGTTTAGAATATGCAGAGATACATTTCCCCTTAATACTATACTTTCAGTTGTTGATTTTTCCGACAACTACACTCTGCAACCTCAAAATGAGATCCAAAGTCAGTATTATCACTCTGAGCAGGTTTCCTTGATGGTCCATATCACATATAGGCATGGCCCAAATAGCACTGAAGAGCAAAGAGAAATTCCGAAGGAATATCACTTCTACATAAGTGATGATAGTTGCCACGACTTCCACTATGTACGTCATTGCTTCATCATGTTCTATGATCACTTGAAGGGAAGGAACATACAGATGGACCGACACTGGATTTGGTCTGATGGGTGTGCTGGTTAGTTAAAAAATGCACGCATATTTCAGTGGTTGTGTTCATTGCATAAAAACTACAAAGTGCCACATATGTGGAACTATTTTGAGACTGGGAATGGTAAAGGAGAGCATGATGGAGCCGGAGCATGTGTCAAAACAGCCCTACGAATAGAGGAATTGAAAGTATCTATAGAATCTACTATTCTAAATGCTCAATCTATAGTCAGGTGGTGCACGTCAATAATGGGAGAGGAATCAACTATGCGAGTAGAATCCACAAGAAAGAGACATGTGGAGAGATTTTTTTGGGAGGTGGTAGACATAGATCGTTCACATGCATGGGAATGCAAGACTGTTCCCGGGAGTCGTGGCTTTCACTCAGTTCGAAGCTCTGATAACCCAGTATTTGAAATTTGGACCAGAAAACTCACTTGTTTTTGCCCGCCTTGTTGTGATGGTGACTGGGATGGGTGTGAATCATTGGATTGGGTTGATGGATGGGATCGCATATCACTTCCACTTGATCAGCGTGCAATTGTTGAGTTAACTCCATTGGAAGAAGACCAATCATCTATTTCTGCAGATTTTGATCATGTCTCAGACCTTGTACAACCCGGTATGATGCATTTCCTTAACATTTTTTGTTTGTTTACGTAGTCTTCAAATGCACATTAATGGCCTTGTATCACATGAAAAATATTTTGATCATATACCTACAATCATATAATGCAGGGAACATATACGCAGTGGTTGCCTCAAAAGATACTGAATGGGGTGATGAATACTGATTGGCACGCTGTATAGATGGAAAGCAAACCCTCATTGTGTCCATGACTGACGATGAAAACAACCACTTTCCAACTGGGTCTATGGTTGTTAAAGGTGAATACTTGAAACGGGACAGCAATGGAAGAAAGAAGGGTGGATATGTTTACAGGGATTACAAACCAGGTGCAAGTGTGTATCACTTTACCAACTTAATCATTGGCACAAACCTTCAGGTACGAACAATGCCTAGTCGAAATACATCGAAGGTACGCTACTTCTTATCGGATACAGAGCACGAGAGACTAATGGAGACCATCAGTATAAGAGATGATCCGGAGGGCTTGGTTGTATGATAATAGGTGGGATCTAGCATGATGAGGTACGTTACATACTTTTAATACTATACTATTTATACTATTTGTAATTGAATATTGATATATGCTCAATTTTCACATGTATGTTTCATATGAATATGTCAATTTTGCGTTCTTGATATGCCAAATTTACGTTTACGTTGTTTATAAATATGCCAAAAGTTCTCTTGTATGTCAAGTTTATGAATATGCCATTTTTTACATATGATCAGTAAACCCTAAAATTATATTATGTTCATCATGTTGGTTATTGGCTTCACCCAACAAAATTAATTCAATTCATGCTCACTATATTAAACAATACACTTATATTAAATTTAATTCATGTCTTGTTAAATATTTCATAATGAATTAGCTATTTGAGAGCACCACCTTAGACCAAGCCATCATCATCAACATCTTCATCATCATCAACATCATCATCATCATGGACCTGCAAAACCCTAGTTTCCAAAGTGTCTAGGCACGTTCGGGTTAGGAACACTAGCCATACCCGCCCGGTGGATGATTTTCCAAAGTTGACCCCCGTGTGCCAAAATTGCACACTCCCACACTGAGCAAAACCCTAGTTTCGAAGATGGACCCGCAAGGTGACACATGGGCCACTGGGTAGGAGGGGAGGGGCACCCCTGGCACTATCCCGGTGTGCTGAATCCAACGGAGTCGACGGTTCATCGATCTGAGCCACGGTCTTCATTCTATGGCTCATCCCGTCTCACTACCAGAAAGCCTTCAGGGACACCTGCTGGATACCTACCGGGGGCATAGAACTCCAACCGGGTTTCGGGGAGTCCTGCAGGTGTGTCTAGACAGGTTCAGGCTAGGAACACTAGCCATACTTGCCCGGTGGATGATTTTCCAAAGTTGACCCCCGTGTGCAAAAATTGCACACTCCCACACTGAGCAAAACCCTAGTTTACAAAATGAATGTACAATGAAGCCACTGGGCCATGGGGAGACGCGGGAGAGGGCCCCATAGAGGTAATCGCATGCCAGGATACCAACGGAGTCGACGGTTCATCGATCGGACGTCCGGTTTCCGAGTTATGTTGAGTTGCAAGTCGCATGAAAATGTCGTTCAGGGACACTTGGTGAATTTCCGTCCAGGAGCCAAAAAGCAAACGGAGCAGGAAGATTGAATGCCATTGGCTCCCGCAAGTGTGTGTGGGCAATGCCGACGTGGGAACACTGCCAACACTGGATCGGGGGAGGTTTTTGTAGAGTTGACCCACCAATGCGAGATTGCATGCAATTACACTGAGCAAAACCCTAGTTTACGAAATGAATGCACAATGAAGCCACTGGGCCATGGGGAGACGAGGGAGAGGGCCCCCTAGAGGTAATCGCATGCCAAGAGACCAACGGAGTCGACGGTTCGTTGGTCCGACGTCCGATTTCTGAGTTATGTCGAGTTGCAAGTCGCATGAAAATGTCGTTGAGGAACACTTGGTGAATTTCCGTCCGTGAGCCAAAAATCAAACGGAGCAGGAAGATTGCATGCCGTTGGCTCCCGCAGGTGTGTGTGGTAAATGCCGACGTGGGAACACTTCCAACACTTGCTCGGGGGAGGTTTTTGCAGAGTTGACCCACCAATGCGAGATTGCATGCAATTACACTGAGCAAAACCCTAGTTTACGAAATGAATGCACAATGAAGCCACTGGGCCATGGGGAGACGAGGGAGAGGGTCCCCTAGAGGTAATCGCATGCCAAGAGACCAACAGAGTCGACGTTTCATTGGTCCGACGTCCGGTTTCCAAGTTATGTCGAGTTGCAAGTCGCATGAAACTGTCGTTGAGTGACACTTGGTGAATTTGCGTCCGGGAGCCAAAAAGCAAACGGAGCAGGAAGATTGCGTGCCATTGGCTCCCGCAAGTGTGTGTGGGAAATGCCGATGTGGGAACACTTCCAACACTGGCTCCGGGGATGTTTTTGCAGAGTTGACCCACCAATGCGAGATTGCATGCAATTACACTGAGCAAAACCCTAGTTTATGAAATGAATGCACAATGAAGCAACTAGGCCATGGGGAGATGAGGGAGAGGGCCCCCTAGAGATAATCGCACGCCAGGAGACCAACGGAGTCGACGGTTCGTCAGTCCAACGTCCGGTTTCCGAGTTATGTCGAGTTGCAAGTCGCATGAAAATGTCGTTCAGGGACACTTGGTGAATTTCCGTCCGGGAGCCAAAAAGCAAACGGAGCAGGAAGATTGCGTGTCGTTGGCTCCCGCAAGTGTGTGTGGGCAATGCCGACGTGGGAACACTACCAACACTAGCTCGGGGGAGGTTTTTGCAGAGTTGACCCACCAATGCGAGATTGCATGCAATTAAACTGAGCAAAACCCTAGTTTACGAAATGAATGCACAATTGAGGGTACTTTACAATAAAAAAATGAGTCAGCGAGAAATTGAAAATGCGTCGATTGCTGACAAAACGAAAATAGCGCCAAAATGGGTCACTGACAAATTGAAAAGTGTGCCGATTGGAGGCAAGTTGGAAAGTTCTCCGAAACAGATAATTTGAGAATTTTTATAGGGATATTTTTAGGCACCATAAATTGGGAAATGGCATTGAACTTGTGAAACAGATTGCGCGGAATTGAAAGGTTTACTAAAAAAATATACAAAAAAATATAGAGCTTGAAAATTGTTTCGACCACAACAGGAGCAATTCAACTCAGAATTGGATGAGACTTACGGAATTGGGACACCATTTGAGAAGGTCACGAAAGCAACAATGAGAGGCTTGAGCCAGTATTGCTCCGATTTGGTAAAAATTTTGAAAGAGACTTTCAAAAATCGATGTCTTGAGACCACATGGAATCTCAATACGGGCCAAAATTATTATGGTGTGGTCATGGACCAGGAAAATAGTTAAATTTGGAAACTTGGAGCCAAATTCCAAAGGGTGTGAAGCTGGGATGCAAAAGAAGGAAAAAATGCACTATTCCGAAGAACTTTTGGGGGATTTTGAAAAGCTTGCAGGAGGAAAACGTGACCCTATATGTCAAAACCAAAAAAATGATTGACCTCGACATTTTATCTACTCATTAAAATAATTAACTTTCGTGAGATAGATTTTTTCCAAAAATGATTATTTTGGGAGATGGTAGTTTTTGCCATAAATTCAAAGATTTTGAAAAGTTGCAAAAGTCACAAGTAATCAAACCCAAAATTTTATAGAAGTTGACTTGTGCATTGGATCGGTGATCTGAAAATTGATGCGTGATCCTTGTTATATGGAATAAATTTTCCCAGTAGAATTTTTTTTATATTTCTCTCTAGATTTACTTCTACAAGTGGATGAAGTTGGCCGCTAAAGCTAATTGTACCCATGGAAAAAGTGCAGAATTGGGCGAAGTTGACATTTTTGGAAGAGTGTAAATTCCATATCTGAAATAGGAATGGAGTAGGGGGATAGGATTTGGAAATATTATTGCATGGAAAAGCCATGGGAAATATTTATTATGGGAAATGGATATTGTATCCCATAGGAAAATGCTAAACAAGGTATGGATTAGGATAGCATGTGAGGAATATGTAATAGGTGAAGGTGATAGGTGAACTAGCCTTGTGGGAAAGTGTATGCATGCTAAAGGAAGTTGTCATGAATGGAATAAGACACTCCAGTATGTGGACCTGCCATGTGGTTAATGATAGTGATGGAAGGGACAACGTGTAAAGGCTTACCCTTTAGGGAATGAGGAATTTCTGTGTGTGTGAATCTATGGCATGATCCAAAGTTGTGGAAAATATTTCCATAGGACGGATGGAATTGACTAGAATTTACCAAAACACTATGAGCAGCAAGGTATGTGAACATAGCACAATGAGAGCTATTGCAATGATCAAGGAAAGCTACATAGGGCTAATAATATGGTTGCAACATAAATTGGAGAATAATATCCATAAGGAAATGTTGATAAAGAGGGAAACCTCTCACCTTGAACTATTTATGTTTATATCATAAGAATTGCATGCTTGAAAAGTAGCAAGTAGGAATGTTATACATGAGTATATGTATTGAATTGCTGCTTGGTGAGAAAATCATAACTAATGATTCATTGTGTGCTTGCTAGAGAGGCCATGAAAATTGGATCAACTATGATGTGGAAGAAGAATTATATGCTATGATGAGGGATTGGAAAGGGAGAATTGCTCAACTTCTCCCTTTCTATTGTATTTATATTTTATGAGTTTTATATACAGAAAATTATGGCATAGGAGTGCTAAAAATGCAAAGTGATTAGATAGTTGAAATACATATTCACTAGTGGGAATATCGAGAGATACTAGATATTGCATGTGGACTTGCTTATGCATGCATATGATATTGCATATTGTTAAAAGTTGTGAGTTTTTACATATGTAATGAGCCACTAATGACAATTGTTGTGGTTGATGATGACTGTCTAACTAGAGATAGTTGAGGCATGGTTGAAGATGTTGATGATGTTATTGCATCTGACTAACAACCTTATGAAGAAGGGTTGTGGAAACAAATCTATGATCAAGAGGTTGGTGGAAGGATGGTGTAATCCTTTATAAGAGACCAATTGATTAGGTACCATCAAAGATGTTAATTGAATCCATGTAGGTAATGGTTTATTTATGTTGATTGCATAAGTACAAAAATGGGATTGGGTAAGACTCCCTTGAGCCATATTTAATAATCATAAATTGGTATGTATGTGATGTTGAATTCCTTTATGTGACTAATATCTCATTGGGTATGGTGAGGTATAGGGTAGTAAGGACAAGGAGCCTTATCCTATATAACTGTTTAGAATTTTGAATGCATTCATATGAAAATATATTTAATTCCATTGGTATATGTTGGTTATGAGTTTAATAACCAAAGCAAGTGGTAACTTATGGTCATTTTGTGGTAGTGCATGCCATATGATATAGTCATGGTTAAGGCCATAATGGGGTTGGAATGGTAATGCTATAGTGGTACACAAGTATCCCATGAATATCCTATTGGTGTTAATTTGGGATGGAAATGCTTTGCCAACAACCAAGGAGTGAGTAAACACCTGACATGTTATTCAGATGGAGAAGGAAGGCACCTAGATAAGTTAATCAAGTGATTGGGGAGATGGTTGGGTGATGCATCAATGCATTAGCTAGACCTTCCAACACATCATGGCGGAATGCATGATATAACATTATGGTATTCATGAATCAATGCAAGGTGGAATTGAGTGGATATACATTAAAATATTATGTAAACTTTGGGATTGTTTATGCATATGTGTGGGTACATATGTTGAGAGGCATTGTGTGAATGCATGGTTGTGATTTCCTTGCAATTCATTAATAATTGAAATGATAGAATTATGGGAAATTATGAGATCATTTCATGAGCTGCTATCGATGTAGGAAAATGATTGCATGAACTGTTAATTTTTTAGCATTAATTCAACATACTCTAGGATCTTTACTAAGAGAATAACATGTACAACATATCAAGTATAGCAATGCATATCAATCACACCAAGCAATCACATGAGATAATAGACACACAGAGTTTCACTGGGGAAAACCATAAAGGTGAAAAACCCCACAACTTCCTCAGAGATAGAAAGAGCAATGATACAACCAAAGTACAAGAGATAGTTTTCTACTAGCAGCTACTCCTCCTCCTCAACTAGTGCCCCACTTTTCGAGTGATGTACAAGTGAATAATGAGATGATCAAAATAGAGATCTCCGATCTCTATTTATACATGACCTGTCCTGCCCAATAACCTAGCAGGGCCGACTTGTCTAACTCAGTATAATAACCCATGGTTAAACTAATCAGGGCCGACCCCACACTTGGTGGTCTAATAACCCATCACTGCAATTTACGACACTTGCGACACTTGTCAATACAAATGATGACACTTCGTTATAGAGGAATAATAACATATCTATAGGAGTACAATATACAAAGGTGAAATACATTCCGATGTTACATATACATCAACACTCCCTCTTAACTAGGAATGTATTTCTCGACATAGATCTGTTAGCACAATTCTTCTTCTCTGGATCATCATCCCTGGATCATTGTCATCGAATCATCGTCATTGAATCAACATCATCGTCACTGCCGCTGCTATCTCAATCAATCTTCAATCTACTCATCATAGGAAGTTCTACAAAGCCAGTCCTTTTTCATACTAGATGTAGGGCCACCACCTGTAGGTCTTCATCATCACTGGCCATACTGTGGAATCCTTAGGACTGATTACATGCGTCAAAAAAACCCTGAAATAGAATCCCAGGCATTTTACGAGCACATAGCTCAACCTATTGGATATCCCGAGATATTTTACATGTGACTGTCACAAAACCTTAAAAGAGTGTCTTGCCTAGCAATATCTCTAAAGAGCATCCGAGGCCTTTTACATGTCTAGCACAACCTATCCGGATCTCCAGGACTTATTACATGTGACCCCTACCACAAAACCTTAAAAGAGTGTCTTGCCAAGCAAGATCTCTAAAGAGCATCTAAGACCTTTTACGTGACTAGCACAACCTGTCCAGATCTCCAGGAATTAATACATGTGGTCCCCACAAAAACTTAAAAGAGTGTCTTTCTAAGCAAGATCTCTAAAGAGCATCTAAGGCCTTTTACGTGACTAGCACAACCTGTCTAGATCTCCAGGATGTATTACATGTGGTCTAGCAAAACCTTAAAAGAGTGTCTTTCCAAGCAAGATCTCTAAAGAGCATCTGAGGCCTTTTACGTGACTAGCACAACCTGTCCAAATCTCCAGGACATATTACATGCTACCCTTGCACAACCTGTAGCATCTGTCAACAAGTTCTAAACAAAAGAAAGAATGGAAGGATGCCAGCTATTGTCATTATTCACTTGTTGATCCGTTGCTCATCTTGATTGCTTGTTGTGTTTGATATGCTTGATATGCTGTACATGTTATTCTCCCAGTAAAGATCCTAGAGTATGTCGAATTAATGCTCAAAAATTAACATGGTATCAAAGCTTGATTTGAACCTGTCATATTAGCAGATAACATTCTCTTCATACAACTAGTGCGCCACTCTCCAATGATTGTATGAGTGAGAAAGTGAATGATCGAATAGAGTACCTCCCACACTCTATTTATACTTGACTTGACTTGCCTAATAACATTACTATATCCCGAATCCTGGGAACTTTAGATTCTTCAATAGATAGTTTTGTTGCTGGAATAAATGTTGTAGTCCTTCTTTTGTAGGTGATGGTATACGATCTTTCCTACAAGACAAGTTAAATTGCATGATTAGAAACATCTCATAGTTTTCAGAACAAATTCTTATATGTAAAGAAAATGTCATATAGTCATGCAATTATTTTAGCCAATGCTTCAATACAACATTTATCCATATCGCGTACCTTTCTAGATGCCTTCCAATCTCTACCAGAACATTGTTAAGAGTGTGCACAACTCCCAACATGCCAGCAAAGAGGTTTCATTCTAGATAAGTAGCAATGGAATGTTGTACAATGCCATAGGCCACTTACCCATTACATGCATATTAGTAGCATACTGTTCTAATATGCATAATACACAACCTAAGTCAACCACTTATGCTATGAAACGAGAACTCGACACAATTCTCATTTTTCTCTCTCCTAGTTTAAGTAGGTATTTTTAGCTCCGTTTCAAAAATAGGTGATGCCAGTATCACACATTTTCATTTCGAGGCATTTTTTGGGACCTTTGAATTATCTTTATCGTAAAAAAAATTTAGTTTCTATTTTTAGGTGCATTTTTAGAAATTTAGCAAAATAGCATACATTTTTAAGCAATTTATAATGAAAAACATATACATTTTGCAATTTTTTCTATAAAATAAGACATTTTTATGGACAAAATAAGACACTTTTATTGACAAAATTGTAAAAAATTCCAGAAAATATAGACATTTAAAACCATTTTCAATCAATTTTCAGATATGTTTTGTATAAAAATGATACTATTTCATATTATTTTCCGAAAAGTGTTGATTCACATAAATTCAAGAAAAACTATACAAATTATTTGTAAAAAATATATTTCAAACATTATATATAGAAATTGTATTTCTAAAATTAAGTCGGAAAGTCAAAACATTACTAATATATCTTATCAAAATATTGTCAAACTTAGCATTTTCTTCAAAACATGAAACTAATCAACAATATCATGCACGCCAAATTCATGTCCTCTTATGGTGCATGTTTCCCCCCTTTAACATTATAATCAAATAAATTGAAAAACAAATTAAACTAACCCCTAACAACATTATAATAAAAAATTCCTAACAACATTATAATAAAAAATTCCTAACAACATTATAATAAAAAATTTAAAGAAAAATTAAAAACAAATCAAACTAACCCCTAAAAACATTATAATAAAAAATTTAAAAACAAATTAAACTAAAATTAAAACTAATAGCTTTAAACTAATGTTCTTATAATTAAAAATTAAAAAATAAAAATAAAAACCCAATAAACTAACCTAACATTATAATTAAAAAATAAAAAATAAAAACTAATTAACCATATACGAACATTACACAAAATTTTAAAAAACTTAAAAACAAAATAAAAATAACATTATAAAAAATTAAAAATTAAAAAAAAACAAACTTTACAAAATTTTAAAATAAATTAAAAACAAAAATAAAAACAGACTAAAACTAACGTTAGAAAAAATTAAAAATTAAAAAAAAAAAAAACTATATATAATAACAAAGCAAACTATATAACATTTAAAAACAAACTTAAAAACAATAAAAAAAATCAAAATATAAAACATTAAAAAAAAAATTAAAACAAAATTTTAAAAACAATTAAAAAACCAAACTATACAAAATCTTAAAAAAATTAATTAAATTTTTTTTTTAACTATACAAAAAATTTAAAACTAAAAAAAAAATTAAACACAATTTAAAAAAGAAAAAACCATGCAATTGCCAAGGAGGTGGGCGGCGGCGAGGGAGGGGGAAGGGAGGGTGACGAAGGGATAAGGGAGGAGGAGGAAGGGGAGGAGGTGGTGGAGCTGGGCGAGGGAAGGGAGGAGGAGGTGGAAGGGAGTGCGCGAGGGGAGGGGGAAGGGAGGAGGAGGTGGTGTAGCTAGGCGGCGGGGGGGGGAGGTGGAAGGGAGGGCGGGGGGGAGGTGGGAGGAGGGGGAAGGGGAGGTGAGCGGAGTGGCGGGGGAAGGGGCCGCGAGGAGGGAGGAGGGGGAAGTGGAGGGGAGAGGGGAGGAGGAAGGTGGGGGAGGGCACTGCCCGCGTGGGCGCGAAAGGGCCGCCCCTCATTTCCAAAAGTACATGATCTTTGATAAAAATAAAACCGACCTTTTTTTCCATGATTTAAAAAATGATTTGTTTCCTTTATCTGTTATGGAGAACATAGAAAATATCTACCATAATTTTACCACATCCCTCTCGTCGTCCATTAGCAATTTCTCCATTGAAGTCTCCATTAAAAAGAGAGATAATATGATCAACCCTCGGTATGATCAAGAGTGTAAAAATGTGAGAAAATAAATTAAGCAAGCTACTATAGAATCGATAAAAATGGGAAAGATAAATTAGTACAAAACCCTAATTAAAAGAAAAAAAAAGGCACTACCTCAGTAAACGACAGGAAAATATCTTACACCTCTCCAAGGCAACTTCTAAGAAATTATGGAGGCAAATTCTAACTCGCAAAACAAAAGAAGATAATAAAATTGCCTTAAAATATTGGAATTCCTATCTTAAAAAGATTTACGAATCCTCGGATATTAGAGATAACATTCAAACCCTCCTTACAATGAAATAATTTTTCTCATTAGAAGACAAAGATTTAGGGGTTAAGCGATTAACAAATGGAAAAGCCAAAGACATTGAAGGCTACCAAGCAAAAATATTAAAAATTGGGGGGCCTTTCCTCATCCTACACATCCACAAACTCTTTAATTTAGTAGTTGATAAAGGGTTCCCTACACCTTGGACTCAGAGCATCATTATTCCTATTTTCAAAAGCGGCGATAAAAATAACCCATATAATTATCAGACCATTATGATTAGCCCTATCCTATCCAAGTTATACAGTATTATCTTAGAAAATTATATCAACGAATGGCTAGAGATGTAAGGTAAGAGGGATAAAGGCCAAGCAGGTTTTAGAAGGAACCATTGAACCATGGACCACCTCGTTACGCTTAGGATCATTGCAGAGGATTGTCGTAATAATAAGTGAGGTCTTTTTTGTTGCTTTGTGGACTTTTGAAAATCTTTTGATACAGTCCCGAGAAATAACTTGTGGAACAGGATAGAGGATATTAATGTTCCTTTTGAATTGAGAGCTGCCACGATAAGGTTATACGGAAAGGTCATTTCCAAGTTTAAGAATAACGAGGGCTCGTTAGTGGATATAAACTGTAATATTGGAGCTAAGCAAGGTTGCACGACCCCCCTCTCCCCTACCCTTTTTGGAATTTACATCAATAAACTAGAAAGGTGTTTAGAATTGGAACCATAGAATTGAGAAAATTATTAATGGAGGATGGAAAGCTTATTTTTGTCTTGAAAATAATTGTAAATCATCCAACCTGGTCATGTGGGATAAAAAGAAGTTCCTCTTTGAAACTCTTGTCATCCTAGTTATCTCATACAGTTTGGAAGTATGGGGGTGCAACATTTATACAGAATCTTGGAGAAAGATTGAGCAAATCCAGAAGTGGTTTATAACTTATTACCTCAAAATTAAAAGCAACACACCTTATCCTATTCTCCTCTTATAAGTGGGTCTTTCCCCCATCGAGAGCATGGCTATGACTAGGTACCTGATGTCCAAGCAGAAGATAAATAACATGGAAAACGAAAGACTTCCTAAAATTGCTTTAAATTTGAAAGTCAAAACCAATTACGCCTCAAGCGGATTTGGTGTATAGATACAATGGCTTGGTTAGACCATTGGGGCATTGATGAAAATGACACTTTAAAGAGAAATTGTGGTGCATGGAAAATTTAGCGATCAAGAGAAAACTAAGATACTATAAGGAGGTCATTAACCCTAATTTGGAAGATTAGAATTATCTATCGATACTAACTAGTTCAAAGAAGAAAATGAATATAGCCAAGATTAGAACGAACTCTCATGAGCTCCATACAGAAACAAGGTGTTGGTCTATTCCCCAAAACTCCTTGGGAGGAAAGGGTTTGCCATCTTTGTGAGTCTATGAGCATTGAGCATGAAAATCACTTTCTCTTAGAGTGTCCTTCTTACACCCACATTAGATATGAGTTTCATAGTATTTGCTACAATGTAAAATTTTCTAACTTCCTCACTTGTCAAAACTATAGTGATCTTGGAAAGCTTCTTTCTAGGCTTTTTGAGCATATGAACAAACGTTTAAAGCAAACCAAGTAATAACCTACCAAAGTTGGTCTCACTTGACGTTAATCATCATCATCATCATCAAGATATAAATAAAAACTAAATTAAAACAAGCAAATTTAAAAATAAATACTAAGAAAATAAAATATTAAAAGGATAAGTGTTTTAATCCTATAAATTTTTTAAAATGATTAAATTTTATGATTTCATTGTTATGTGGAAACTTGGTGACGATTGGGTATAATAATTTGGTGTTTGTAAGAATCATGCCACGTTGCCCCTTTTTTTTTATATGACAATGTATTGGCGGCCAACTGGACTCCTGAGAATTTGAGAAAGATTATTATAATTGGCAACACTTTTGAGGGAACTGTGGAAGATTCTACTTTCGATTGTACTTCAAAAATCAAGATCGTTGTGATGGGTCGCGTCTTGCGTGAAATACCGCTGCCAATAAATAGGCGGCGTTCTCTGGATCCTAATCGACTCAATATCCAAGCATTCAATCGTATTAATTGGCATTTCATTGTAGTAAAGAGAAGGACAACGCCTGCGAACCAGGAGTAATTCAGATTCTGAGGTCGTTTCCTTCTTGTTGGGCATACGCATGATCATATTGATCAAATGTTCAGCCATTTTGCAAGGACATTGAGAAGGAAGAAATTCGGGAGCCTACCATCATTGATTGAAATTATAATAAAAGCATACGATCTAGATCCTATTGTACAGAAATTGGAAGAAACTGTTGGCATTCAAAGATTTATGTTTGGATCGCATGGGGAAGAAAGGTGCATTGAAAAACTTAATGACATTAGCTTTCAACATCGATTTCATATAAAAAATATTGATGGAAAAACGCTATTGTGGAGAAAGAAGTACTCAACTAGCACTGAATGGGTCCTTCATCAGGTCTGACATTTCTGAAATTTGTCCCAGATCGTCAAATGTATGCTCCAAATTCATTGTTATTGCAATCATCTACAGAGATTCATAATGCAAGGTGACATAGTAGAGATGTTGATTCTTCTCAATGCTTGGAAGAAATCAAAAAGTCTATCGAAGATACATATGAGTACTTTGATGCTACTGATTTTGTTTGGTGGGAGTCCTTTTTCATGGAGCAGAGTGACATAATTTCAAACTCTACAAATGGAGATATATATTTGAATTCTCCATTTGCTTGGCCACAAATTTTATCAAATGAAAACGAGGTAACAAATTTTGAACCTCGAGGTGTTGAGTTTTCTCAAGTAGAGGAAAGAGAAATGTATATTAGTTGAAGATCATCCGCAAAGCATCGAGAGATGGAAGACCTTTACAGGGGCTCCATACAAGATATCAAGGAGGGTTGCATGATTGTAGTTTTGGCTACAGAAGATGAACGTCATTTTCCATTCTGGATTGCAAAAGTTATGAAGGTCAATGAAGAAAATGAAGAACTAGTATCAATAGAAGTACATTGGTATGCAACAGATACACACCCATTTGATGGTGTGTACACGGAAGAGATGGTGGTTGGGAAAAAGGTTTGCAGAAAGAGAAAAAGAAAGGGTCAAAAAATAAATCGTCGCATTGACATCTTGAAATTAGAGGAAGTTGATATACTTGTTTATGATTTCAAGTTGAAAAAGAAAGACACTCTTGGATCCAAGACTAGAGATATTATCAAGAGGTTGCTTCCAAAACAAGAAGTTGCAAGATGGGAGTCTCTTAAACCAAGCCGTAGATCCCGAAGGAATATGAAATCTAAAATGGTGGGCATAGATGTAGACTCATATAGTGCACCCATTGACAATAGAGAAGAATATGGGTCATCTACATCTACATCTTCATCCAGTCCTTCATCTACAGAAAATGTAGATTCTGATAGGGTGTCAGAATCCATGGATGATTTTGAATAATTTCACATTAAGCATTTTAGATGTTTTTTATTAGTATGATGTTTGTAATTTAAACTCGGAAGGAATTTTTGAATATTTATATGAAACATTTGTTCTTGTATGGTCTAATATATTATTTCATTATTTCATTATGAATCGCCTCAAAATTTCTATGTATTTATATGGTTAGAGTGGTGAAATTTTTCATATCATAGTATAAGTGGTTTCTACAAAGTGGTCTAATGATATATCCAAAATCTAAATATTCATTAATTAAAAACACTCTCTAATTAAGAATAAATATTTGAATGAGGCTTATGCCTTGCAAACAGTTACACTGAGCACTTCACTGCTTGAGAATATTTATGGCATAACCATTAATATATCCCATACCAACGATCATCACATTCAAATAGGAAGTAAGGAAGATGAATACATAAATAAAACACGATTTGAACATTGCATTCACTGGAATCTTCAATCATGACAATACACAGGGTAAATGCTAGAATTGACTTACAAGAATAGAGTATAAAATTATGTCTTTGAAACTCAGAACCCTATCCTCTCAATCTCTCGGGTTGAACCCCTCCTTATCTTTTCTTCATATAATAAATATATATACATTTTATAAAAACCACATCCATAAGAGAAGGATCAATGATCCAAATAGACTAAACTTAGGAAACTAGCTACACAAAATTAGGATCTAATAGATTTACATTAATTTCTAGATCCTATTTAACAGGGATTTGATTCAACTATCTAATAAATCAAAACTGAAGATAATATTCAACTACAAGATACATACCACATTCAATTTTATCCTTCATAGAGTATTGAATACAATCCTACCACGCTAGAGCTTCATCCATGTTGAAAATATCAAATCTGGGAATTTCATGCAAGTCCTCCAGCATTTCCACTATTTTTCTTTAAGAGTTCACTACGAGAGTTCTGTAGCAGCCTATTTTCAAAGAAAAATTAATGGTTGAACTATTCCCAACTAACGCTTGATGATGATCAATAGACATCATACTCATTGTCCTCTGAAATCATTCAAAAAGTGAGAAGATATGCACTTCACTTCAAATCTTAATTTTATAAAAAACCATGTTGAAACTGGGTTTGATTCCAAATTGAACAATATTTGACATTGGAGACCATTATATATTCATTTAAATATGAGAACAAGCATATATGAGAGGATGTATCTTCAACCTTTTGACAAATCATGAATACACCACAAAAACCACAAATACCCTATTTTTGCAAAATAGGATTTCGGTACTTTGATCATCATCATAAGGAATATATACACCTACATATTTCAAAAATTAAAACTGATATGATGATCATTCTCCCTCAATGTTGAAGACTCCATATCTACTAGCTTTGTCCACCTACAATCTGCCATCTACTAAATGACAAGCACATTGACTCCAATGTTTCCACACTATTGCAAACAAGCCCCATTTAAACAAAGATACTCAGTTTATTATTTTTCTCACCCTTTAAAAGAATCTTTCTCTAGACAATGTTAACAACTTGTATGCTTTTCCTTGCACGTTTAAATTTAGCCAAACTATTGCAATCAGCTGCAATCTCTAATTTAGGTGACCTTAAATTCTTGCATTAGAAGCATAAAGCTCCAAAGCCGAGCCTAATTCTGTAATATCTTGAAAGATATCGAGCACAATATCCGCAAGAAGAAACAGATTCCCAAACATGCGTTTCAAGCCTGGGCAGTCTTAACTTGGGCAATCAAAATCAATTTCCATTATTTAATTGTTAAATTATTTTCCTTTCGAGAAACAAAGGTTGGAATTTGATATTTTTTTATAATTCTTTATTTAGAATTAATGAATATTAAAAGTACATTTAAATCATCTTCTTGTAATATAAGAAGAGGATATTAATCCATTTCATGAAATAAAAACACCTATATTTATCAAAAATCTTTGACGTAAATGATACAGTGTGAAGTAATTAGCGGTGTTTAATTATAATTATATATCACCCAACTATGTATAACTAATTGGAAATCGTACATATTGAAGTAAAACAGTGGCACCCGCAACCGACACACCCTGTCAAATGATATATATATCCATGGGAAGCTTCGAAGAGCATTTTAGTGTTGATATTATATTATTTTATTGCATTCTGTCATTGCTAATTTGGATCAAAAGCAATCATGGATGTTGCAGAACTAACGGATTTAGAAATGAATGGAAGAGTTGAGCAACTAATCAATGATATACAGCTTGCTCAAGAAAAGTTGCAGAACTCTTCATTTTATGAAGAATTTACGAAACAAATGATGGATCCGGAAATGGTGAGCCGACTGTTGTGGGCAATAAGCGCAGACCCACGGTATTCAAAATTACAACTGGTTATCTATGGCCTTGGAGGGCTTGAGTGTTCTGAAAGACGGAGACTAGAGTATAGACACATGCAGTTCGCTTTTGCGCTTTTATTACGAGATACATTTGAATGGGTCGATGATATCGAGGTTTACGATCCAGTCCTTTCTGCAGTCGACCGAATGGCTATAAATGCCTTCAACTGTACTTGTCTCACTGTTAACGAAGACTGCAAGCGGACAGTCGACAGACCCACGCTATTTTTCATGCCACGCTGCCCCTTTTTTTTATATGACAATGTATTGGCGGCCAACTGGACTCCTGAGAATTTGAGAAAGATTATTATAATTGGCAACACTTTTGAGGGAACTGTGGAAGATTCTACTTTCGATTGTACTTCCAAAATCAAGGTCGCTCTGATGGGTCGCGTCTTGCGTGAAATACCGCTCCCAATAAATAGGCGGCGTTCTCTGGATCCCGATCGACTCTATATCCAAGCATTCAATCGTATTAGTTGGCATTTCATTGGAGTAAAGAGAAGGGAAACGCCTGCAAACCAGGAGTAATTCAGATTCTCACATCGTTTCGTTTCATAGTGTGATATTTATGATACTATTTAAAATGCTTATAATATTATTACCACAGTTATTGGTTATCTATGTATGACAGCGGCTATTGGTTATCGATGTATGACAGCAGCAGCTATGCAAGTATCAATTACTAGTTTTTTTTTAATAATTGTTATTTAGAATTTTGAATGATGCTCATAAAATTAATGGAGAAAGTATATTTGTCTCATCCTTTTTCAATCTAGAAAAGTTATAGATGGTAGTCCACCCAAAATTCTAAGATATAAACACCTATGGATGTAATTATTTAGAATAATAATGAATAACTAGATATCAACACTTTTGAGGGAATTGTGGAAGATTCTACTTTCCATTGTACTTCCAAAATCAAGATCGCTCTGATGGGTCGCGTCTTGCGTGAAATACCGCTGCCAATAAATAGGCCGCGTTCTCTTGATTCAGATTCTGAGGTCGTTTCATAGTGTGATACTTATGATACTATTTAAAATTCTTATAATATTATTATCATAGTTATTGGTTATCTTGTATGAGTGGAAAGTACACTTATCTCATCCTCTTTTAATTTAAAAAAAATGTAAATGGTAGTTCTTCTCCAAATTCTAAGATATAAACACCTATAGATTTAATTATTTAGAATAATAATGAATAACTCTATATTCTTTAGATTTAGTGTACCAATAATTTTTTTAAAATTTAGTAAATAAAATTAATAAAATATGGTTTTACTGTAAAAATAAAATAAAAATAGTAATTATGATGGTTTTACTTTCTTGATCTATCATATAGACTATGTCATGCTATAGTATATATGATGGTATATTTATATAATTAGTGATATGGCCATGTTTATAATGATATAGCCATGTTTAGAGATCAATGATTCCCTATAGGTATGAACAAATGTGTACAATGTGTGTATACACTTTTATTTATTATGTGTCTTTAATAAATAAAAGGGTGCCTTTATTATTTGTGGATATCAATATGCTTTGTCTTTAAATGAAATCTTGGATCCTTAACCAGACAAATGATATTCTTACTATCACACTTGAGGGTAGGTGCAAGCTAATGCTTACCTCTCATGACATGTTAATTAGAATGAAATGAAAAAAACTAAATTATGTTGACTATAAGGAATTATTAGAGGTACATACATACTCATACTATTATAATATGGTGTAAAAATATGAAATATATGAAATCAAATAAGTTTAAAAAATATATAACTTTTATTTATCGAAAACATGTATATAACACTTTCGGGTGTGTGCAAGAAGATGAGGGTGACTTTAGATGCAAAGCTACTTTTTTCAAAACTCGTTCCTGATACATAAAAAATAACGCGTTTCTGATATTTAGCACCTGCCATGGTAAGACCCGAGCCTAACATGTCATTGGACATGTAGGATAGGTAACCATAACGCGTACGCGTTATGTAGTTACAAAACGCGTACGCGTTATGTAAATCTAAAAATGAATTTAAATACACAGTCCCGACGATTGCCGACCACCCGCGGCACTCACGCATCAGAAACGCGAAATAGAGGCGAAATAGACCCTGGACGAGGACGATTTGTGGCCCACTCAAGTATCGGTGTTGCTCGATTTAGCTGGAGGGGAGACAAATTCACCGGTGGATTGTCATCTAGTCAGGTAATTCATTCACCCTTCCCATTTTTTTGTCATTTCTTAACCTAAATTACTATTTTTTTATTGTTTAAAACAACCTAGTTTTGTAATATTGATAAAATTGGGAATAACCCAATCTCTAACTAAATTCACATCTCCCTCAACCAAGATGAGTGAATAATTAAAATGAATCCCTTTTCAAAAACTCAAAAATTCATAATCCAACCAAAAATTGAAAAAAATAAAACTCCCCCCTTTCTACAATGTATTCATCTAAGTCACCCGGCACGAGGACACGGGACACGAGTGTCCCCACCAGGCTTCAAATTTGAAGCCTTCAGGCCACTTCAAATTTTACCCACACGTCATAGAAGGCCACTTCAAATTTTACCATGCAAAAAAAATTTAATTTCATGGTAAGCCCTTCAATAATTAAATTAACCACTACTGTTTAAAATTGCAACAGAAGGGTAGCTTCAAATTTCACCCATCAACAATTTTTAGTGGGAAATTGGGAATGCGGCTACTAGCTAGGTGACATGGGAGTGGGACTCGGTTACTCTCCAATATCCACGTGTTCGATCATCCATGGATCATGGACCATTGGGCCTCTAATAATATCATTGAGCAACTTATGTGGACGGGCTTACACTGAGTAGCCCATGGCTTGAACGCTTCGAAGTTCTCGTGTTTGTAGCGAGCGCTTACGTGTTTAACACATTTGATGGCATCAACAAAATTATTAAACCTGGTAGGTGGCTCATACGTGTTGTTTCTAGCGGGCTTACCAAGTTACAAGTTATCACATACCAATTCGTGAATGCTGACTCCGTGAGTTAATTGAGTATTCAATGTATAATATATTATGTTAATGTGCCCCCGCGAATTTGGCATTTCAGACAAAATCCACACTCCATAAACTTCTTGTAATGTTGCAGGTTGTTGCTCCTGCCCGTGGCCCCTACCTATAGCCCTATGTTTTCTTTGTTGTATCAAGTTAATCCTACCGTCTACGGCTCCCAGCCTCACACCTTGTGTTTTCTTTGTTGTATCAAGTCAATCCTGCAGCTCTCGAGTTCCACCTTTTGTTTTCTTTGTTGTATCAAGTCAATGCTCGAATTCCATGCTTCCATGGCTCCGACCATCAATATATAGTATTGCATGAATAGAAACAAGCTTTTTCTTATACCCCTATTCCACTGTAGTTGAGCTACTTCCAAGTTCCACCTACCCTATCTCCTCCAGTCCTCCAGGATAGTTTGCGGAGCGAAGCTGGCAATGCCAGCCTGCCATAAACATATTTAAAGAAATTCATTTTCTTTGAGGAGCTCAACTTCAAGGCTGACTAGATTTTTGACATCCTATGAATTTACAGGTCTGCTATATCCACTGAAAAATAAAGCCTCTCAACTTTACTACGTCAGTAAACATTGAAATTTTGATGTACTATTACATTTTCAAATGAAAAGAATAACTTATTATTAATAAAAAAATCAAATCATATTAATATATTAATGAATTTGAATTTAGCTTCCCAATATTAAAATAAATTATACATTTTAAATGATCCACAAGCAAATATTATCCTAAGAAGGAAATGGAAAAAAGGGAATCTCCTCAACACAACATGCTATTTCCTTATGATGATGCTTTTACGTTTATGATTACCAACCTTGGAATCAGGTTTGGTTATCCGAAGGTGTAATATCTTCTAAGCTAAGTCAATAGGTAGGGATGTTGGTATTGATATAATTATGACAAAGTTTTATAAAGGATTAGGAACAATTCCGTTGGCTTGTAGATGAAATATTTATGGATAAAAAGCTTGTTGTTATGAGATAATGACATCATGCCTCAAAAACATGTCCCATACAATCTAATGTTAATGGGCGCTCTACATAGAAATTGGAATGTCAACATTTGTGAGTACAATAAATATGTTGATGATTTTGGCCTACTACAACTTTAATATATTGAGTGGATTGATAACCTTCACAATTATATAAGAGATTGTAGCTATGATTAGGAGGAGAGTTAACAATGCAACAAAAACAAGTAATCGAATTTTGTGCATAAAATGAACATAAGACTCCCACCAACTTTCACTGAATCTACGTCTTAACAAAAGAACTCATCGTTTCACGGGATTCCACCCCATCAATTCTTTTAACAGTAATGGCCATAACAGTTGCTACAACCCTAGCGCGAGAAAAATCAATCGAGCTACGCATGACAATACTTGAAACCAGACTTTTTGAACTCCCTATTACGTCATAGGAATCAATACTACTTTCTCCACAACATGTGGCACCCTCAATATCTTCCATCACCGCAATTTACATTTGATAAAAAACTTGTTCCCAAATAGTAATTACCCCATTCTTTGCTCTAAAAAGGCCTCGGTTAACCTAGAATCCAATCCATGCAACATGAACACATCCATATATACACATAGAATAAATATTAATAAATTTCTCATAGCCCTTCAATAGTGTTCAATATCTCATAGCCCTTCATAGTGAAATGGGACCCCACCCTTCAAATTTGATCCCTGGTCCCCACTAGACACGGTGACCCCGGGAATTAGGACACGTAGGACATGGTGACCCCCGGAATTAATATATTTTTAAAATATATTAAAATTTAAAAATATAGACATATAGATCCAATAAAATTTAACATTTACAATTACAAATATTCAATAGAAATTACATTTACAATTACAAATATGAAATATTCAATAGAAATTAGATCATTCACAAATCACAACACATTTGTCATTCACAATCACAAATCACAATGAGACATTGAAACACATAGATGCAAACTCATCACTGCCCTGATCCTCCTCCTCCATGCCTGAATCAACAAACTCATCACTGCCCTGATCCTCCTCCTCCTCCTCCTCCTCCTCCTCCTCCTCCTCCTCTTTGCCAATCTGACTAACTTACTTTTTAATTGTCAAATGTTTAATTTTAAGTTTTAAATGTATGTAAGTGAATGCCATTAAATTGCTTACGTGAGTTTGATTTAATACATGTTCAATTTTGAAGAGACGTCATTATATACCATGTATATTTTTCTAATGATTTTCGTATTAATGTCTTTATTGCAGTTGCGGCTATGGATACCAATGCCGAGATATTGATTGAGCTTGCCCAATTGAGGGGCATAAGTGCAGCTTTTAGTGGTGGTGACAGGATTCGCCGTTCACTTGCATCAACCTTGGATGCAATTGTGGACACCATTTCTCAATCTACGAATGTCCTATATGATATTGCATCTTACAGAGAAAGAAAAAGACAACAATATGCTGATGGGCTAGATTACAATGCAATAAAAAAGTTGAAAATATCCAAAGAGCTTATATTTGCATTTTTTAGGGACCCTCGGACGGGGGAAATCCCAACTGCAAGCAGGCCGCATATCTCCATTGAGTGGTGCACATTTCAACCATTTGTTGATAACTGGATGGATAGATGGTACATGGTTTTTGATATGCCACCACACAACAACAGGGAAATTCCCTTATATTTCCCTTCGAAAGATGTACGCAGAGTTCGTGTTGCATAAACACGTTAACTATTTTGACATCTTGCAGTTTCAGGGGGATCGGTGGGGGGATGCCCCAAAACCGACCCAATGCCAGGCTTCGAGACCAGGATCGCCCTATCCCTGCACCTCGCAGGCAGTTGCCTGGGCCAGATGTCCCACCAGCACATCGCATTATTCCGCAGACACGGGATGCATTTTTGAGTTTGGCACGGGCGGTTGTTCGCCATGGCACGATGGTTCAACATATGGGTGAGGAAGGGACATATGTCCCTGGTGTGGTACATAGACCAGCTCGTCACCATGCAGGACCATCAACTAGTGCAGGACCATCCACTAGTGCAGGACCATCGACACATCCCCATCCTAGTACTGATCCTCACGAGTGCACATCATGTGGTCGTCCCTGCTATGGTATTTCCTCAGATGTTGCCTTCAGTGGGTTTTTGAGAGAGGTATGTTGATGGTTAATTGTAATAAATTCTTCATTTATTTTCGTCTTTGTACACATATATATAGTTTGAGCTAATATATTAATTTTGTGAACTTGCAGTTGATGCTTTATGCCGGCAGTGATGCCCCAGAGGCGGATGTTCCAGAATCTACAGGGGGGCATGATGCTACCCATTTGGTAGGCCCCATCTTATATACCACCTATTGCCGTATCTCACACCGAGGTAAACATTTTAAAATTTTAGTTTTTTAATACTTGTTAATTTGTTAATTTCCTCATACTTTACATTTTAGTTCATTAATGCTATCTATGGTCTAATATTTACAATTATTAAACTTGCAGATGGTAGATCCTTCACTGGGGAAAGGTAATGTGGAGGTAGTACCCATGGTCATACCGTCCCCTGAAACATCTGGGCTCCAGGTAAACAATTAAAAATGACATTTTTTAAATACATGTTTGTTTGTTGAATCATGCATGTCTAACTACATGAACACTTGCTGACTGTAGGCACCATCCGAGACATATGGCCCATTGCCTGGATTTGTATCTCCCTCCAGGCCATTCATGAACAAGGTTCGTGTGTATGTGAGGCGTTCTACTCCTAGAAAGATTCCAGCTGCCCACGACCATGGGCTTACTCACACCATGGTAATGTATATCCTTCGATGATATTTGTTGTTTAACTTGAAATCCAGTGCATAAATCATTTTTGTTAATGTTTGAATTGCATGTTTACTGCATCAGGAACCCGATTTGTCTACTGAGAACCTCGCATTGATGGTTGATGCAACAGTTAGTGCCGCATCTGCAATGGCAACTGATCACACACATGTATGTAACTATTTCAACATATCTTTACATAGTTTATTATTGTTGGACCTATTGTTTATTCATGCATTTCTAACTATTTCAACATTTGTTCATTGTAGCCACCACCAGCAGGAGCAGTGCCTGGCCCCCCTGGTTCGACCATCCTGGATGTTCAACCAACGGCTCCATCTGCTACACAAGCAACGCAATCTCCTTTGTCAGTTGAGGTGAGATGTCATTCAGTGACCAAGTGTTTCATGCACTTTCCATGCACCCATTCATAATTGTTGAGCTAATGTATTAGTGTACATAGTTAGTTGAATTTAACAATTGATATTTAATTTGCAGGATCCAGGGATGCACATTGATCCTAGAGATGTGCCTAGAGGATCAACATCGGGAAAGAACAAGAGGAAGCTTGAGTTTTGATAGTTTTGGACACATGTGCTTTTGGATACTTTTGTATATATATGTACTTTTCGATACATTCAGTTTTGGAGACATGTACATTGAATTTATTGTGCATGTACTTTTGGAGACATGTACATTGACTTCATTGGATACATGTACTTTTGGATACTTTTGGATATACATGTACTTTTGGAGACATGCACTTTTGGATATATATGTACTTTTGGATACATGTGCTTTTGGATATATATGTACTTTTGGATACATGTTCTTGTGTCAATCTAATGTGTTGATTTGTGTGGATTATCTATTACTCATGAATGCACTATGTCAAAAGAACAAACTATTATATTCAAAGGTTTCAACGAATTCACTACATGCATGCACTAATTGGTATCTAATTAAAATTTGTGATTTTCGATGATCATTACAAGTTATGTCAAAGTTCTTGCTCATGTAATTTAATCAAACTAAATGCAATACAATGTTTTCAAGGTTTCAACGAACTCACTCATGCACACCCATTGCCATCAACTACCAATGAAAGTCTAACATTATGAGGTTCTTCTTTAAAAATGGGTAATATTTCCTTGATGATCGTAAATTGAGAACCATTTGTAGCCACTCATATAATACCATCTTCACTTATCTTTGTACATGATAATCCATATAGTGTGCTATGTTTTTTAACCTAAACAATCATCAAAAACCTAGAATTATAGGGATATGACAAAGAACCTTATGGGGCACCTTATATATTACCTAATTAGTTCAATATCTGTTGATCCCACATTCATGGCATTTTAAATTTGTTGCATGCTATCCATAATATATCATTTGATCATAATTAGGACATGCATCAATTGTTTGATACTCCTTTCTTGTATCTTTCATAAGGGCACACAATTCTCAATATGTGCAAGGTAAAGTATTTGATGGTTATAGGAAAATATTACCTAACAATCTATAAGAAAAAATCAATTTATGTACTAAATAATGGATATCGCAATGTAGTTATTACAATCACAAAAAATATTAAAAACTTATATTTATCATTAGAGTTATTGTGTATACATTAGGATCTTTGTCATACCATTGTTTGAAATGTCATTCAATACCTTCAATTTTATCAACATCAAATTAGTAGACAAAGTGACTCATCTTTGATCTCTTGTATAGGCCTTTGTGTGCCTTATCAATAAGATGTACATCATGAATATTATCATAGGTCTCATACATAGGTGCATCCTCATCCATGCAAACAAAGGTGTCATGTATCAACCTATTATCCCTTTATTCTCAATAATATTAGTATCATTATCTTCCATAGGATCAAATTCAACTCCATCACCCCCATTATTGCTACTCTAAATTGCAGCCTTAGGAGTTTTGATCATGTGTTTTTGTCTCTTTAGGAGTTTTGAAATATTATACTCTTTCAAAAATAATATGGAAGTTCAAATATTTAAAAGTGGCTTAAAATATAAAATGGGCGGAAATTCACCAAGTGTCCCTGAACGGCATTTTCATGCGACTTGCAACTCGACATAACTAGAAAATAGGACGTCAGACCGACGAACCGTCGACTCCGTTGGTCTCCTAGCGTGCGATTACCTCTAGGGGGCCCTCTCCCTCGTCTCCCCATGGCCCAGTGGCTTCATTGTGCATTCATTTTGTAAACTAGGGTTTTGCTCAGTTTAATTGCATGCAATCTTGCATTGGTGGGTCAACTCTGCAAAAACCTCCCCCGAACCAGTGTTGGAAATGTTCCCACATCGGCATTTCCCACACACACTTGCGGGAGCCAACGACATGCAATCTTCCTGCTCCGTTTGCTTTTTGGCTCCCGGACGGAAATTCACCAAGTGTCCCTGAACAACATTTTCATGCGACTTGCAAATCGACATAACTCGGAAACCGGATGTCGGACCGACGAACCGTCGACTCCGTTGGTCTCCTAGCGTGCGATTACCTCTAGGGGGGCCTCTCCCTCGTCTCCCCATGGCCCAGTGGCTTCATTGTGCATTCATTTCGTAAACTAGGGTTTTGCTCAGTGTAATTGCATGCAATCTCGCATTGGTGGGTCAACTCTGCAAAAACCTCCCCCCGAGCCAGTGTTGGAAGTGTTCCCACATCGGTATTTCCCACACACACTTGCGGGAGCCAATGGCACGCAATCTTCCTGCTCCGTTTGCTTTTTGGCTCCCGGACGGAAATTCTCCAAGTGTCCCTGAATGACATTTTCATGCGACTTGCAACTCGACATAACTCGGAAACCGGACATCGGACCAACGAACCGTCGACTCCGTTGGTCTCCTGGCGTGCGATTACCTCTAGGGGGCCCTCTCCCTCGTCTCCCCATGGCCCAGTGGCTTCATTGTGCATTCATTTCGTAAACTAGGGTTTTGCTCAGTGTAATTGCATGCAATCTCGAATTGGTGGGTCAACTCTGCAAAAACCTCCCCCGATCCAGTGTTGGCAGTGTTCCCACATCGGCATTTCCCACACACACTTGTGGGATCCAACGGCACACAATCTTCTTGCTCCGTTTTCTTTTTGGCTCCCGGACGGAAATTCACCAAGTGTCCCTCAACGACATTTTCATGCGACTTGCAACTCGACATAACTCGGAAACCGGACGTCGGACCGACGAACCGTCGACTCCGTTGGTCTCCTGGCGTGCGATTACCTTTAGGGGGCCCTCTCCCTTGTCTCCCCATGTCCCAGTGGCTTCATTGTGCATTCATTTCATAAACTAGGGTTTTGCTCAGTGTAATTGCATGCAATCTCGCATTGGTGGGTCAACTCTACAAAAATATCCCCCGAGCCAGTGTTGGCAGTGTTCCCACATCGGCATTGCCCACACACACTTGCGGGAGCCAACGGCATGCAATCTTCTTTCTCCGTTTGCTTTTTGGCTCGCGGACAGAAATTCACCAAGTGTCCGTGAACGGCATTTTCATGCGACTTGCAACTCAACATAACTCGGAAACCGGACGTCGGACCAACGAACCGTCGACTCCGTTGGTCTCCTGGCGTGCGATTACCTCTAGGGGGGGCTCTCCCACGTCTCCCCATGGCCCAGTGGCTTCATTGTACATTCATTTCGTAAACTAGGGTTTTGCTCAGTGTGGGAGTGTGCAATTTTTGCACACGGGGGTCAACTTTGGAAAATCATCCACCGAGAAAGTATGGCTAGTGTTCCTAGCCCGAACCAGTCTAGACACACCTGCAGGACTCCCCGGAACTCGGTTTTGTTGCATGGTTGGAGTTCTATGCCCCCGGTAGGTATCCAGCAGGTGTCCCTGAAGGCTTTCTGGTAGTGAGACGGGACGAGCCATATAATGAAGACCGTGGCTCGGATCGACGAACCGTCGACTCCGTTGGATTCAGCACACCGGGATAGTGCCAGGGGTGCCCCTCCCCTCCTACCCGGTGGCCCATGTGTCACCTTGCAGGTCCATCTTGGAAACTAGGGTTTTGATCAGTGTGGGAGTGTGCAATTTTTGCACACGGGGGTCAACTTTGGAAAATCATCCACCGAGCGGGTATGGCTAGTGTTCCTAACCCAAACGTGCCTAGATACTTTGGAAACTAGGGTTTTGCAGGTCCATGATGATGATGATGGTGATGATGATGAAGATGTTGATGATGATGGCTTGGTCTAAGGTGGTGCTCTCAAATAGCTAATTCATTATGAAATATTTAACAAGACATGAATTAAATTTAATATAAGTGTATTGTTTAATATAGTGAGCATGAATTGAATTAATTTTGTTGGGTGAAGCCAATAACCAACATGATGAACATAATATAATTTTAGGGTTTACTGATCATATGTAAAAAATGGCATATTCATAAACTTGACATACAAGAGAACTTTTGGCATATTTATAAACAACGTAAACGTAAATTTGGCATATCAAGAACGCAAAATTGACATATTCATATGAAACATACATGTGAAAATTGAGCATATATCAATATTCAATTACAAATAGTATAAATAGTATAGTATTAAAAGTATGTAACGTACCTCATCATGCTAGATCCCACCTATTATCATACAACAAAGCCCTCTGGATCATCTCTTATACTGATGGTCTCCATTAGTCTCTCGTGCTCTGTATCCGGTAAGAAGTAGCGTACCTTCGATGTATTTTGACTAGGCATTGTTCGTACCTGAAGGTTTGTGCCAATGATTAAGTTGGTAAAGTGATACACACTTGCACCTGGTTTGTAATCCCTGTAAACATATCCACCCTTCTTTCTTCCATTGATGTCCCGTGTCAAGTATTCACCTTTAACAACCATAGACCCAGTTGGAAAGTGGTTGTTTTCATCGTCAGTCATGGACACAATGAGGGTTTGCTTTCCATCTATACAGCGTGCCAACCAGTATTCATCACCCCATTCAGTATCTTTTGAGGGTAACCACTGCGTATATGTGCCCTGCATTATATGATTGTAGGTATATGATCAAAATATTTTTCGTGTGATACAAGGCCATTAATGTGCATTTGAAGACTACGTAAACAAACAAAAAATGTTAAGGAAATGCATCATACCGGGTTGTACAAGGTCTGAGACATGATCAAAATCTGCAGAAATAGATGATTGGTCTTCTTCCAACGGAGTTAACTCAACAATTGCACGCTGATCAAGTGGAAGTGATATGCGATCCCATCCATCAACCCAAGTTTTTTGGTCCAAATTTCAAATACTGGGTTATCAGAGCTTTGAACCGAGTGAAAGCCACGAGTCCCAGGAACAGTCTTGCATTCCCATGCATGTGAACGATCTATGTCTACCACCTCCCAAAAATATCTCTCCACATGTCTCTTTCTTGTGGATTCTACTCGCATAGTTGATTCCTCTCCCATTACTGACGTGCACCACTTGACTATAGATTGAGCATTCAGAATAGTAGATTCTGTAGATACTTTCAATTCCTCTCTTCGTAGGGCTGTTTTGACACATGCTCCGGCTCCATCATGCTCTCCTTTACCATGCCCAGTCTCAAAATAGTTCCACATATGTGCCACTTTGTAGTTTTTATGCAATGAACACAACCACTGAAATATGCGTGCATTTTTGAACTGACCAGCACACCCATCAGACCAAATCCAGTGTTGGTCCATCTGTATGTTCCTTCCCTTCAAGTGATCATAGAACATGATGAAGCAATGACGTACATAGTGGAAGTCGTGGCACCTATCATCACTTATGTAGAAGTGATATTCCTTCAGAATTTATCTTTGCTCTTCAGTGCTATTTGGGCCATGCCTATATGTGATATGGACCATCAAGGAAACCTGCTCAGAGTGATAATACTGACTTTGGATCTCATTTTGAGGTTGCAGAGTGTAGTTCTTGGAAAAATCAACAACTGAAAGTATAGTACCAAGGGGAAATGTATCTCTGCATATTCTAAACTTCTCATCCTGCCATTGTGCCACATGGAAATGCTGAACATATTGATGTGTCTTTTCAATAAATTCCTTGATGAAGTCACTAACTTGTACCTGGTGACACAAAATGATCTTAATGTCAGTTTTTTGTTGTATGTAAGGATTGAAAAGTAACCATTACAACATAATTTTATAGATATAAATGCATACCTGAGATGTCACCAACTGTATTTTTTTGCTTTCTTTCCCTGGGACTATTTCATAGTTGATATATTTGAAACTTTTCATGTCTGTAACCATTTTCCCAAATTCACTGTCTCCATTCTCGTGCATACATTGGCTCAATAATGCCATTCCAACACAGTTGGAGCATGTTCCATCCAAACAATATTTTGCATAGTATGTTTGCCCCTCAGGCCTATTGCACATGATGCTATGAATGAATTCTCTTGATGAAGTCGGTGGTATTGTCATGGAGCAATCATGCACAATGTTAGTATGCAACACACGACGAATGTACAAAAATGTTTCATAGTAATATTCATATTCTACATGGTATCTACAACAACAAGTGTTACGAAGAGTATTTATTCTAACATACCATGGCTTACATTTCTCAAAATATCTTTGCCCCAAGTTCAATTGTCTATGCTCAATCTTAAATTTCTCGTAAAGCTCTGTCTGTGTTATATCAAGAAGATGCTTAGTATGTGGTTCACGATCCTTTGAACCCCTTCTTAGTTCTAGTACATCCTTTCGGTTTGAAGAAGGCCTGGTGTGATCATGCCAAAAACTGTGCACTAGTCCCTTTACTGCATCAACTAGCTTCATGTCACGACGTGGCAACCGACCAACAAAGGCCCAAAAATATGTCTAATCGGTTGTGTCAAGATGTTCTCTTCTAATAGAATACCTACGGAGGGTTTTTACATTCAAATTAACTAGTTCGGATGTAGGCCTGAGAATACGAAGGGCCCTGGTGTTCTTATTTGAAATTGATTGTGACAACACACGACGAGCAGCATTGTGGTCCTTTGAACGTGTGTTCTTACCAATTTTACCAAATGCATCTACTAGGATTTTAACTATATGAGAACTTGGTTCAGAATTCTTTATCATCTTTATCCCTAACTTTTTCCTAACAACATTCATGCTCCTAGATTTTAACAATGATAAAAATAATCTACATTTATCTCCATCACATTTAGAAACAAAATATTTATCAAGTATCTGTTGAGTTTGATAAGCAATACTACGTTTAGATAGCGTACCTTCAATGGAATTCATAAGTCTTTCATCAACTTGTATACGCTTCGGAGTTCTTCGACGTGTGCTTGCTAATGGAGGTAAGGGGGTTGGAATTGTACCATGTAGCGCATCACCAAGACACTCTGGCGTTTCAGTAGTAGCTTGGTGTCCTTCATTCTCTTCCTGGTAGTTGGATGGTGGAAGTCCAACATCCTCATCCATGGTCTGTGGAAGTCCAACATCCCCTTGTGGAAGTCCAACATCCTCATCGATGGTGTGGATAGCATTCTCTTCTTCAATAGTAGGCAAAATGTCCAACGCCTCTCTGACTTCATCGCTTGTATAACCACATCCGGATAGCAAATTGGGTGTTTCTTCGTGAGCTTCATCTTGAGATGGTAACTTATCACTTTGACTTGAAGTGGGATTTGAAACATCCCCTAATGAGCACCTACGTTTTGCTTCTTGATTACTTCCATGGGGTGCTTGTTCAATAACTATTGTGGAAATTGAAGGTCCCTCTTGTCGTGGATTAATAGGATGAACCATGGTATCCTCTACAATTGGATTTGGATTAGTTTCCAAAGAAAGCCTCCGATTCATCATGTATATTCTTTTATTTTCTATCTCTTCTTCAATGACTTCTTGAGGTCTCTTCTTCCTTGTTGATTTGTTTACTCAGTTACGTGCATTCCCCATCACCACAATGATCAATTCAATATAGTTTGTTTTTGTTGCTCCTCAATTACAAGCTCTTCAATAATAAGCAAATGGAAGTTCTTCCTTGTTGGTCTTGAAGCTTGATATCGTACCTTGTGTGCTCCTCAAATATAGGCCAAATGAATCTTTCAAAGGCCTTATCTTTGGTGTTCTTCAATTGGAGATTCTTCAAGCTTGCTGATTATTTTCTTCAAATATGGCCATATAACCCAACACCACAGTGAGCAACCATGAAAGATGTCCTCAATGCTGCACCTGCATAAAAAAAAATGATGGAGTTGGTGCAGAATGTGAAAATTTTCAGAGGCGGGCTCGTGCTGTTCGAAAAATCGCGGGATTGTTGTTTTCGTTCGGACAGAGTGAAGTTGCTCTCGGACAGCAACAGTCCATTATTTCTGGAGTTACAAAATGCGCACGGGTTATAGAAGTACAAAACGTGTGCGCGATATGTAGTGAAAAAACACGAACGCGATATAGTCAAGCACAATAAATAGGTTAGGTGCACGGCTAGGGAAACGAACAAAATCAAAGAAAACTAATAATTTATATGGTTACATACAAAACAAATGTTTTGTATGGTTTAATACCCCCTAGCTCTCTCCCAATAATCCCTAGATACCCCCTATCTCTTTCTAAATATCTGTCCCTCATTCTCCCTACATCCCTCCCTACATGTTTCTTTCATGTTTCTTTCTCTCCCTTACTCCAGCCATGTCTCTACCACCCCACTCTCCATCTCTCCACCTTCTCTTTATCTTCGTCATTATCCCTCCCTATAACACTCTCTCCCTTCTTCTCCCTTAATCACTAACCCTCTACGCCTTTATCCCTCCCCCCTTCCCTCTCTATCTTACCTTGTTCCTAGAGCCCCTCCCCCATAAAGGCCTTTAGACCCTCTTCTAAACATTAATCCCTAAGTGCATAAGTGCACAAGATGATGAGGAGGAGGAGGGTGATGACAATGAAGATGATCATGATGTAGATGAAGATGATAAAGATGATGAGGAGGAGGAGGGTGATGACAATGAAGATGGTCATGATGCAGATGAAGATGATAAAGATGATAATGTTGATGAAGATGATGGTGATGATGATGAAGATGTTGATGATGATGGTGATGGTGATGTTCGGATGATGATGATGATGATGATGATGATGATGAAGATGATGGTGACATGATGGAGATGTTGATCTGATGAGGAAGATGATGATGATGATGGTGATGATGGTGATGATGATGAAGATGTTGATGAGGACGATGATGGAGATGAAGATGATGATGATGAAGAAGATGATGATGATGGAGATGTTGTGTTGATGGGGAACCTAGAGATGACAATGATGATGAAGATGGTGATGGTGATGGTGATGGTGATGGTGATGACGATGAAGATTTTGATGATGATGCTGATGGCGATGATGATGAAGATGTTGACGATGATGGTGATGGTGATGTTTAGATGATGATCATGATGATGTTCAGAAGATCATGATGGTGATGATGGAGAAAATGACGATGATGGATATGTTGATGAGGAACCTGCAGATGCCAATGATGATGATGATGGAGATGTTGATGAGGAACCTACAGATGCCAATGATGATGGTGATGACGATGAAGATGTTGATGATGATGGTGCTGGTAATGATGATGATGATGATGATGATGATGATGAAGATGAAAATGATGGTGACATGATGGAGATGTTGATCTGATGAGGAAGATGATGATGATGATGATGATGATGATGATGATGATGATGGTGATGATGATGAAGATGTTGATGACGATGATGACGGTGATGAAGATGATGATGATGAAGAAGATGATGATGATGGAGATGTGTTGATGGGGAACCTAGAGATGACAATGATGATGAAGATGGTGATGGTGATGACGATGAATATTTTGATGATGATGCTGATGGCGATGATGATGAAGATGTTGACGATGATGGTGATGGTGATGTTTAGATGATGATCATGATGATGTTCAGAAGATCATGATGGTGATGATGATGGAGAAAATGACGATGATGGATATGTTGATGAGGAACTTGCAGATGCCAATGATGATGATGATGGAGATGTTGATGAGAAACCTACAGATGCCAATGATGATGGTGATGACGATGAAGTAGTTGATAATGATGGTGCTGGTAATGATGATGATGATGATGATGATGATGATGATGATGATGAAGATGAAGATAATGGTGACATGATGGAGATGTTGATCTGATGAGGAAGATGATGATGATGATGGTGATGATGATGATGAAGATGTTGATGACGATGATGATGGTGATGAAGATGATGATGATGAAGAAGATGACGATGATGGAGATGTGTTGATGGGGAACCTAGAGATGACAATGATGATGAAGATGGTGATGGTGATGACGATGAAGATTTTGATGATGATGTTGATGCTGCTGATGATGATGATGATGATGATGATGATGATGATGAAGATGTTGATGATGATGGTGATGGTGATGTTCAGATGGTGATGATGATGGAGATGTTGATGAGGAAGGGGGAGATGACAATGATGATGAAGATGTTTATGGTCATGAAGATGATGATGATGGTGATGGTGATGATGATGGTGATGGTGATGATGATGGAGATGTTGAAGATGATGGAGATGGCGATGAAGATGATGATGATGATGATGATGGTGAAGATGATGAAGAAGATGATGATGATGGAGATGTTGACCTGATGACGATGAAGATGATGATTATGGTGATGATGATGAAGATGTTGATGCTGATGATGATGGTGATGAAGATGATGATGATGGAGAAGATGATGATGATGGAGATGTTGATGAGGAACCTACAAATGCCAATGATGATGATGATGATGGTGATGACAATGAAGATTTTGATGATGATGGTGATGGTAATGATGATGAAGATGAAGATGATGATTGTGATGGTGATGGTGATGTTTAGATGATGATGATGATGATGAAGAAGATGATGGTGACATGATGGAGATGTTGATATGATTCAAGGAAGATGATGATGATGATGATGATGGTGATGATGATGAAGATGTTGATGATGATGATGATGGTGATGAAGATGATGATGATGAAGAAGATGATGATGATGGAGATGTTGATGTTGATGGGGAAGCTAGAGATGACAATGATGATGAATATGGTGATGGTGATGTGATGGTGATGACGATGAATATTTTGATGATGATGGTGATGGTGATGATGATGAAGATGTTGATGATGATGGTGATGGTGATGTTTACACGATGATCATGATGATTTTCAGAAGATGATGATAATGATGATGGAGATGTTGATTTGATGAGGAATATGATGATGATGATGATGATCGTGATGATGATGAAGATGTTGATGATGATGATGATGGTCATGAAGATGATGATGATGAAGAATATGATGCTGATGGAGAATATGATGCTCACAACTCCCTCTAGTCTCTCTCTCCCCAACCATCAATCTCTCTCTCTCTCTCTCTCAAACACACACACATACACACACATTATGTCACTTTCCATTCTCAAACCCATCCCCTCTCCATCCATATCTATCTCCAACTTTCTCCCTCCATCCCTCACCCTACCTTCTCTCCCTCCCTCTCTCATCGCCTGTCTCTCACCTTCTATCCCTCCCTCATCTTTCCCTCAACCTATCCCAATCTCTCCATCACTCCCTCTCTCTCCATCGCCACCACTCTCTGCATGTCTCCCACCAACACTTTCTGTCCCTCCCTTCCTATCTCTTATTTCGTTCTATCCCCATCTATCTCTCACTCCCTCCAAATCCATTCCTCCCCATTGTCCCTCTCCCTCCCTCGCTCTATGTCTCTCCCCCCCTTGTATTCTTTATTTCTCTCTCACATCCCCCTTGCCTCCATCCATTCCCCCTTGTCACTCAAGTCTCACTTTCAACTTCTAACCCTATACCTCTTCAGAACCTATTCTACTCCTAATAGTGCTCTCAAGCTCCATTTCCCTTCACCCCCTGTAGCCCATCATGTTCTCATTCCCTTCATCTCTCCCCACTCAAGCTTCCAACATCCTTCTAATCCCTTGACCCTTTCCCACCCCTATTAAATATTAACCATAGATTCCCTTGACCCTTCCTCACCCCTTCTCAAATATTAAACAAAAATTCCCTTGAGTCTTCCACACCCCCTCTTTCTCAAGTATTAAACATGTATTTTATGATTTGAATAACGCGAGCGCGTTTTGTAACTATATAACGCGTACGTGTTATGTAGTTATATAACGCGTACGCGTTAAGTAGTTATATAACGCGCACGCATTATGTAGTTATATAACGCGTACGCATTATTTACATCTAAAAGCGCGACAATATTTTTGAATTTAAACAGGATGAGTCACATGCTCACATGTCAACAATAATCCTATGTGTATGCTTTGGAGTTTGCTTCGGTAATTCCAAACCTGTGCTATGTTAATGAAAAACCAAAGCTAATTGGGTATTTCTTCCCGTTTCTGGAGAAGCATGTGCTTAGCCACTCGTTACAATATGCTACACAGAGTCATTTTTGACGAAATCTTAGACACAAATATCATTTTTTCTGCAGATTCCAAATATGTAACTTTTATTTTGAAATATTAATTTTTCCTATTTTCTTTCAATTTCTTTTATGTCCTACCTCCTTAACTCGTGAAACACACTGTTAGTGTTTCTTCCATAACTTTTTCAATTCTCAATCATTTCAGAAAACAATTGTATGGTGCATAAGAGGACACTAACCTCCATGTTCTATGAAAAACCCATTTCAAGATTTTAGCATTAAGACCTTCAAAGGCTCTACCCACAAAAGACGTACTATTTTCGAGGTTTGATCACTTAGACAATTATAAAAAAATTATAAAATTACTAATTTAATTTTCGAAAAATAATGGCGCACAAGTGCTATGTGTTCTCTACATGCATGCCGATTTTTGTAGCTTGATTCCATCATTTAGGCCCTCAAAGGCTCTACCCACAAAAACATATACCTTATCATTTGCCTGAAAAATAAAAAGTGTCTGTTAGGAAAAATGAAACTTGACATAGCTATGCAAATTTTCAATACATAAAAGTTATATATTCAGAAACGTGATTCAATTTCCTACATTTCAACTTTTTTACTCAATGCAAGATATTTTGCGTAAGTAGATCAAAAAATCCAAGTAAGTTGAGGGATGCCTGCTTTTTCAGTTTTCTATTGCATCTAACGTGCCAAAAGTGACCCTCATTAGCTTGCACTGACCCTTTCTTCTAACATCCTTATATTATTTTTCATATTAATAGTCAAAAGTTCAAAATAATATACATATACTATGGTTTTACATAGCATGTTGAAGTTTTGCAAAAGATAATCAACCAGATGTTTTCTGTTTTGCAGGGTTTTTCTATTTCATATTTCTATATTTTATGTCTGTGTTTGCACTATCACCCTTGTGTTGACAATATAAACAAATTTATTGTATTTCATCTTAAAAATAGATTTACTAATTGGTATTTCTATATTCATTGTAATTGTTGCCATAGTTTCAATGTTCATTTATATCCATTCACTTACATTCTTAATTTGAAAAATACAAAATGGAATCAGTAAAGTGCCTACAGTAATAGAACAATCCATAATATATTTCAAAGTAATTGTCTAATTCGACACTGTAAATGGTCTAGAAATATAGTACAATCACTAGTCCATTGCATTCTATTAAATAATTACTTTTGAAGTGTTTTTATTAATTTGTAGGAAATACTGTTAGATATATAGTCTTTCTTCTTCATAGTTTGAGTGCAATAAGCTGTAGGTTTTAGTTGTCTTCTCCACAATTTGAGTGCAATATATGCAATATGTTGTAGGCTTTTTCTATGTACCTTTTCTTCTTCACAGTTTGAGTGCAATAAGCTGTAGGTTTTAGTTGTCTTCTCCACAATTTGAGTTTAATGTATGCAATATGTTGTAGGTTTTTTCTATGTACCTTGCACCTTTCAATTTACAAATAAAATAGTGAAGTTATTTGTTCAAATTCTAATTTTAGATATTAAGAACTCAGTCATACTTTGCATTTTTTATTATACCCAGTATTTTAACAATGTAAGAGAACAAGTTCTTCTCAATTCTTATTAACTATTGGGGAAGGTATGAAGCATATAATTTTACAAATTTAAAGTTGTTTGGTGTTAAGCATCCGATTATAAATTAAATTGTTTGCAATGTTTCATCCAGTGTTCGATTCTGATCGTTGGCGGGCTATATGCGGTGTTATGGGGTAAAGCAAAGGAGATAGAAAATCCTGCCATTATACCAGAGAAGGATTCGGATAAGAGCAGCAACAAGAAGGAATTATCAGGCCACTCTATAGTGATACCCGATGACTGGGAGTTTAAAATTAACACGCAGCAGCAGAAAAACGTGGAGAAGTAATTAGCAGCCTCTAAACTGAAGAAAAGAATGAGAAAATTCGAAGAAATCTGAGAACAAGGAGAAAATCCGAAGAAATCTTGTTCTGGAGAGCGAAATAACGTAGTCATTGATTGCTCCAGCTCCGACTTAGAGAGTCACGGCGATGGTCAAAACTAGAGGAGCGTTGGAGAAGCTTCGGTTCCTGCCAAGGAGAAGTCACAAATTTGAGCAAGGTCTGAAGAGTAAAATTAGTCTGAGCACACTACAGGCGCTACAAGATAAGATGTTGATGGAGTATCAAGTGATCACATCATTTCCATTTTTCCTCAATCTCCTCAAAGATGATAATCATAGCAATGAGCTTAAATCATAATCAAATGCCAAACCTTATTAATATGAACATTTTTTTTATGGATTATCATATTATATTGTCATGTAGTGAAGTATCAAACCTTGAAGAATAAATGGATTTCCAAGTAGGATTTATGCAAAATTTATTTTTAGAGACGGATAAAGTATGAGGGCTAATGATGTGCAAACTAAAATAAATATGAAGAAAAGAAAAATATATGAATTTGATCTTCTTAACATAAGATATTTCTTGAAATGGATCGAATTTCCATTCATGTAATTTTTATTTTAAATTAAAATTAAATATGATGATATTTTTCATTATATAATATTTTTCAGAATTTATATTCATATTTATTTAAAAAAATATTAAAATATTTTATTTAGTATTGTAATTTATGTTTTTTATTATTGATATTATTTTTAAATATCATTTATATAAATTTTATATTTACAAAATGACATTATGACTGAAATTCAATTTTTTTTATTAGTACTATTTTAAAATGTCGTATATGTAAATTCTACCAGTATGAAAAAATTACACATTCCCAATCCAATTACACAAATATATAAAAATCATCCATGGTTAATACACATTATTCCCAATCCAATTACACAAATATATAAAAATCATCCATGGTTAATACACATTGAAAGAAATTACAATTTATATAACAAATTTAAAAAAGATTATATAAGATCATTTAAAAAGGATTTACATTTGACAATTGTATGAATATAGTGTATATTTTTAAATTTATATATATAATAAGGTTTTAAATTAAAAAGTAAATGTATGTTAGTATTAATTTAAAAAGGATTTATATTTGACAATTGTATGAATATAGTGTATATTTTTAAATTTATATATATAATAAGGTTTTAAATTAAAAATATAAATGTATGTTAGTATTAATAGAATTTTTTTTTTTTAATGATAATGATTGTTGTAAAGTTTTATTTCCAGATGTCCAAATGTTGGTCCTCCTTTTTTTCATACTAGATGTAGGCCCACCACCTGTAGGTCTTCATCATCACTAGCCATACTGTGGAATCCTCAGGACTTATTACGTGCGTCAACAAAACCTTGAAAGAGTATCTTAGGATCCTTTATGTGCCTAAGCACGACCGGCAAGATCTCCCAGGGCGCTATTACATGTTGACCGTCACAAAACCTTAAAAGAGTGTCTTGACTAGCAAGAACTCCAAAGAGCATCTGAGGACTTTTATGTGACTAGCACAACCTATCCGGATCTCTAAGACGTATTACATGTGACCCCCACCACAAAACCTTAAAAGAGTGTCTTGACTAGCAAGAACTTTAAAGAGCATCCGAGGCCTTTTACGTGACTAGCACAACTTGTCTGGATCTCCAAGACGTATTATATGTGGTCATGGAAAAACCTTGAAAGAGCATCATAGGACTGATTACGAGCGTACTGCTCAACCTATCGGATCTCCCAGGGCGCTATTATATGCCATAGGACAAAACCTGGAAAGAGCATTTTCTAGATATCCCAGGGCGCTGTTATATGCCATAGGAAAAACCTCAAAAGAGTATCTACTGTTAAATTTTGAGCATTAATTCACAATACTCTAGGATCTTTGCTGAGAGAATAACATATACAGTATATCAATGCATGACAATCACAATATGACAAGCATCACAAGAATCAAAAGCATAAGAGACAAGAGACACAGAGTTTCCATGGGGAAAACCCTAAGGTGAAAAACCCCACAACTTCCTCAGAGATAGAGAGAGCAATAGCTCAACCAAAGTACAACCAAATAACACTGAGATAGTATCCTAGTAGCAGATGATCCTTCTCCTCACTAGTACGCCACTTTCTGAGTGAGAGTGAGTTACTTTTTCGATTGAGTAAAATAGAGATCTCCGATCTCTATTTATACTAACCTTTTTGCCCAGTGACCTTATGGGGCTGACTTGTCTAGCTAGGTACATCCACATTATAATATATATAATTCAGGTTCGACCCCACATGGTGGTCTAATAACCCATTTACCACTGTTTCAATAGAAAGTAGGCCTACAACTGTTTAAAAATGCCAAGTACCCAAGGCAAAGCGATTGATGTCCAAATGTTGGTCCTAGGTTCTAACCATTTCCCAATAGTGTCAGCCTTTTCTATTGAACCAGCATAAGAGGACCCTCAATTGTACATCAATTGTGAAGCAAAGACGACAACTTCTTGTGAATTTCTTCACATCAACAAAAGTTTCAAGAGTTAAATGGTGTGTAGGCATGATAAGTTATTTGCTTAAATGGTGTGCAAGCATGATAAGTTTTCCTCTTAATTTTCCTATCATGATTAATGGCCATAATAATTCTGTAAATTGGTATTGTTTTGATAAAAGTGTTGATCTATTGTTTGGTCAAGATTTTGTTGACTATCATCTTCCTTTCTTGATAGGAAAAGATAGCATCACCTGTCATACAAGTGGCCAAGCAATTACAATCCCTAGAAAAAACACTTATGAATGCCATGTACCTAGCAATATTAAATATGTTGTTGAAAAATATGTAGAAAATCCTATCAAGATCAATAATATTTCCAGACATGCAACAAAACACGACCAAAAAGTACCTCAAGATACCAAAGATAAAATCATTAAGGATTGCACTTCTAAGTTCTAATTTCCTATATTTTGGTGTGCAAATAGTCATCTTTTGGTGGGGAATGCTGGGTTTGGAATTGTGATGTATCTTCTATATTTCTTCTTGAGTCTTCATTAATGGCTACTGAATGGATGACCTGGGTATCATGCAATACTTTTTTATCATACCCACAACCAGCACCATGTGCCTTTCCACAAAATAGGCAACCATTTTTCAGTATTGCACTGATGGCATTCTTCAACAAATCTATCAAAGAGACAAGAAAATTTATTAACAAGAAGTTACCCATGAAGCAAACGTGCTTGCATCTTGTTCCTCGTGTCCAAGTGAACCTGGCATCATTTTACGACATGTATTGTATCTGGCAAAATGTACCAAACTCAAAATATGTTAAGTTACCTATATATATGTTAAATTAAGAGTTGATAATGCATAAACACATGAGATAGAAAATATGTTAAGTTACCTATATTCACATACTGATATCCGACCTTGGATAATACAGTGGAGATCATTGCATCTGCTGTATCATGCAAATTCATAAGAAGGCACTGAATTTAATATTATATTATGACTGGAATAATTATTTATATGTACAAACCAAAACCTTTTCTAAAGCTGACTATTCACGAGTGAGATAAGCAAGCTACCTGTTCCAATCCCATGTGCATTCTTCCTAGAAGTACGACCCATGAACACCTTAAAAGCTGAATGTTTCCAATTTAGAATTTGGATACGCTCAAAAAAAAATTCACAAAAACTAGTGAAACATTAGAAAACATCTATCTCTAGTCTTCCACAAACCTTATTTTAAATAGGCGACATATATGAGCAGCATAATTCAATAGAGACGGTAAATACTCCATGACTATTGTATTGCAAGCTTCCAAACTGAGAAAGTATTCATGTGCAACCTTTCTCTCCTGTGTAGCAAAAATTTTACCTAACAACCGAACAAGTTCAATATTTGGATTCCAAACCTGTCTATCTAGTATTTCTTTAGTGTCTATAAGGCAAGCACCCAACAAGAAAAAGAAAACATCAGAAACACTACCACATCATGATATACAAAACACCAATATGCTCAAGGATATCACCTTATGTTATTTGGAGTGAGATATATCCCACTCCTAGAATTGGATATGTGGCATAATTACTAAGTTTCACATGCATACTTACCTCCTGTAACCAAGCACTCCAAATGTACAACTAGTAAGTTCTTAACATAGGCTTTTTGGTATATTCATAACTACCATATCAACAGATTATAATTGCTTACAATGACAAGCAAACTAAAACGATAAACTAATATTAAGTAGCATGTAATAAAATAAACATTTATATCATATAACAGAAATAGAGATATAGTTGAAGATACCAACCAGCTAGGTGTGAAACCATTATTGAAAATATACTCATAAGTGTTACTTTCAACAAAGACTAATTGTGCCTCGGAGAGGCCGGTCTTATCTAGGAACTAGCTGACCCTACAAGAGGGTGTGTACAAACCGGAGAGAGAGAGAAATGACTGGAGTTGATTAGTTCAATCATAGTACATAACTCAACATAAATTAAGTCACAAAAATTCTAAACTTTGACAAAGTCAAGTACTGTATAAGACCAAAACTTCAACAAGGAGGTATAAAAAAAATGGAGGGTAAATGACCGCATTAACCACAAGTCTTAGGGAAGGTACCACAAGTCCAATAATAAATCAATCAAGGTGGGAAAGGTACAACAAGTATTTAATAACTCAATTAGTAACAGGTAATAAAATAAACATATCGATCATATAACAATAAGTGAGTTATAGTTGAAGATCTCCACGTCAGCATTAAACAAAAAATCAGATCTGAAGTGTGGGAACAAATATAAACAATGGTCATAAAATAAGAAAAATATAAACAACGATCATAACATAGGTGTGGGTAGTAGAATTCCCATGACCCTTAGAACCAAGGGTATGCTCCAAATGTCATCAAACAACCATAGGACTCTATAAGAGAAAAACTTCAACAAGGTGGTTTTTAAAAAGTTACTCCAAATGTAGCCAAACAACCATAGGACTCTATAAGAGCAAAAATTCAACAAGGTGGTTTTTAAAAAGTTATGAGACCAATAATAGCTCAATAAATGTGGGGAAGGTACAACCAGTCATATCTCTCTCAAATGTACAGACGTTCCATATAACCTGAAAGTTCATCATCACAGTATAAGGAAGGGTGGTGGGATTCCAAATAAAAATATCCATCATTTCTCTCTATGAAATCCTGATAGCATCATATAATAGTTAAGTACCTTGTACTATAAAAAATAAAATCCACCTGTTTAGCCTTTAAATTTAGGAATATGGTCTACAAAAGCAAAATTTCATCACAATTACCATCCAAATTTCTGACTAGTGCCAAAGCAATAGTAAAAGATTTAATAACATAATTTTGATCTCTATCAACTTCAACACTTCTCTTTGGTCCTTGTGCTGAATTTGGTCCTTGAGATGTAAAGTTAAGTACAGACCCCAAACAGGTTTACACAGTCCACATACTACAACAATTAAGCACACAGATGATGAAAGAAAGGTACAGTAACATAACAATTCTACAGCTGAATGATAAAACGGTACTATTTCTGAATAGTGCTAAAGCAATAGTAAAACATTTTATAACATAATTTTCATCTCTTTCAGTAGCATGTCATAAAATAAACATATTTATCACATAACAATAAGAGAGGTATAGTTGAAGATCTCATTTAACCAACAATCAGATCTGATGTGTGGTACTATTTCTAAACAATGCTAAAGCAACAATACAAGATCTTACAACATAAATTTTGATCTCTATCAACTTTAGCACTCCTCTGTGGTCCCTATGCCGAAGTTGGTCCTCTAGATGTAAAGTTAAGTACATACCTCAAATAGGTTTACATAGTCCACATACTACAACAATTCAGCACACAAATGAAAGAAAGGTACAGTAACATAACAATTCTACAGCTGAATGATAAAACGGTACTATTTATGAACAATGCTAAAGCAACAGAAAAATATTTTATAACATAATTTTCATCTCTTTCAGTAACGTGTAATAACTTAAACATATCGATCATATAACAACAACAGAGGTATAGTTGAATATCTCTGCGTCAACATTTAACCAAAAATCAGATCTGAAGTGTGGTACTATTTTTGAATAGTGCTAAAGCAACAGTACAAGATTTTACAACATAAATTTGATCTCTATCAACTTCAGCACTCCTCTCTGGTCCCTGTGCTGAAATTGGTCCTCGAGATGTAATGGGCAGTAATCAAATTATAAAGAGTGATGATGATCGAAGTCATGATGAACATATCTAATATATCTAATATAAATAGAATCAATGTTTAAGACTTGTGATGACATTTAAATTTAAAACTCAAATTCTAAGAAAATAAAACATATAAATGGGAAAATTCCTTAGAGCATCAAATTAAAGATAAGTACCTCGTAACTATACCAAATAAAAGTTATCTATGTAGCATACTAACAATGTTTCATACTAACAACATTGACATCCATCAAAATACAAATCAATAATTTATGTTGCATCTACTTTTTCGTTGTTTTATGTTTCTTTGCATGTAAAAAACTTGCGAGTGGGGTATCACAATCATCCAATGGCGTAGTATTTATTGCGATATCTCCTATTATTGTTTTTGTTTTCATGCCCTCATTTATGCCACTTCTTGTACGTCGTTGAGCAAGGCGTGGAGGCAGGTCTGTAGGGGTGTGAACTGCAACAACGGAAATTAGCATATATATATGACGCAGAACTATTATTGAAATAAATATTTCATTTTTTTATTTAAATTACAATATTTCTCTTTACCAGTCACTGTAGATGTGACAACTGGGGTGTTAATTGGAGGTACAGTTGCTTCCTCTTGCAGTTCATGCTCTTGAGCTGCATCGTCTTTCATTGAAAGAAGAAAATTTATAAGTATACATCAGGAAATATATATATCAAATCACAGTAGATATTTCTATTTCCAAAGCATACATACCAGAATGGACACTATGCTCCTCACTATCATGGGACATGTGCACCCCAACATCAACTCGTACTTGCTGTGTACCGCTAGATTCACTGCTGCGGTTGCATTGTTGCTTAAAAACAAACATAAATTTTTAGTTATGGGTGATATAATCAGAAGTACTGAATAGACTATAATAGTATACTACCATTGGTGATATACCTGCATTTGCTTCATTTAGGAGATTGGAGTGTGCCCCAAGCTTTTCCGATATTCAACCACACTTTTAAAACCAAACTTGAAACCAAGATTTAGGTCTTCATCGGTGGAAGCAGCTTGGAAGGTATTTCCCTGCAATGCATGATAACACATTTCAAAATTTCCAGTATGAAAATCCTATATTTGTTCGGTATTGTTAAATAAATATTCCCAATAATTAATCATTTAATACTTATGATTCTTGCTCTTAGTTTTCTATAGCCACCCTGGCCCAACCTATGTTTCTCGTTCTTTTCCATTCTAGCCTTGGTTGCTTTGGAGGTGTCAGGCAGCCTATATATGAAAATTTTGAAAACCTTAGATATCAAAAATCTCACTTAAAACAAAAAAGAAAAAAATAATTGAGCTTGTTTCAGTAAAAAGCTGATATATGTTGTACCTTGCTTTACCAGGCCGTGGTTGTTTTCCTTGTATTTTAAGCAAGTTCTCCTTTGCATCATCTATGAGTGCCTTCCACTCTTTCTTCAGAACCATGGGAGGGCGCTCATGCTTGAGGTCAGCTTGCAATCTTTCCCTATATTGGGCCCTGGTATATTTCAAATTCTCACCGGCTAACCTTGCAATAACCTTCCTATTGAAAGTATTGCCGAACAAGTTGACCATGTGGTCCATCAATTCATCTCTCTTATTGCTATCTTGGCTATTCCACCGTGTGCGAATGGTGGGGCCAAACAGCTCCAAGGATTTGTCATTCAAATGCCTATAGAATACATTGTTTCCTGCAAGTTAAATATGTAATCCATTAATTTAAAATAATTTCAACGTATGACTATTTCAATTTCATGATTAAAATGAATAATTTAATTAATAAATAACAGCAATCTTTTGGATCTTGATAGGAACACAAGAGTCATCCACTAGAAAGGTGAGATTGAGTGATCCGGTGCTTTTAACTCATGCTGCTCCAGGAAAACTATCATGGTTGTCTACAGTACGTTCATCTCCAGAGTCATGTGGAGTGATAGGCTCTGTCTCATCATGCTGAGGCATAGCATCATGCTCCGGCATAGCATCATGCTCTCTCTCATCAATGCCATCATCAATGGATTCGAGGCCAACTGTAGGAGTGCCAAAAAGCCTCATTGGTACATTGCTTCTTTTTTGCTTCATTGGACCATCACTCCTACCTATACCTGTCGGGGCAAGTTCTATAGTCATGGGTTTTAAAAACTCCTAAAAAAAATAAACTTTACTTTATCAGATCACTTGGAAAAATAAAAAACATAATATCAAATATGAAATCATGTCATGGCTTAAAAAAATTTGTGAAGATGCCATTTACCCCATAAGATTGTATTTCATCTTGCAGCTGTTGAATCCTTGCCCTGTTCTCTTGTGTCAAGGGCCTTTTGCGAGCCAAGGCAAGCATTTCTATATTTTCCTTTTTCAAGGATGTTCTAAAAGTGTGCAATGGGTCAGTGGAATACAAAATGTCTTCCTCATACCCCTCATTACCCAGATCGGGTGCACGTGACTAAATTCATCAAATAATAATTTAAGTTAAGCAATATAATTTTAACATCATTCAAATATTGATATTGTAATGAAGATTAAGTCACTATTATGCACTAACACTTACCTGGCGTGGTGTTATGGCTGGTGAGTGTCCACGATGAACCATCACCATGGAAGCAGTAGGTGCCTTTCCACGGTCCTGAATGAACCAGTATTCCATCATAATGTCATAAAAATGAACCAATAGTCCATCATAAGCTCAGAAAAATGTGATTGTCAATAGTGGACATTGAATGTTAACATACTAAATCGAAAAATTTAGTTATTTTACTAAAAAATTACCTGACGGGCCACAAAGTGTGACCTTCCATGCTCACCCTCGACCATGGTAGCAGTAGGTGCCTTTCTAATGGCGCCACACTGACACAATCAATCAATAAATAAACGTTTACCTCATACTAAATAATTGTAACATAAAGAAAAATGAGATATTGCATTAATACTATTTTTTACCTTAGAAGTAGAAGATACATGCTCTTCTCCATGGCCATGCGCAAACTCCTGCCACAATTTAATAAGCATGCTTTCATATGGAAATATTAACAATACGCACTGAAAAAACAAATGCTAACAGTGAAAATCGGAACATCTTGTTGTTGTAGTCATATTTATTTACTATATTTAACATTTACCTGACGAGGCATAGTTTCTGACCTTCCACGGTCGCCTTGGACCGTGGAAGAAGCATGTGCCTTTCCACTGCCGTCACCCTAAATAAACGTCAATAGTCAATAAATGCATCATAAACAAAAATGAGATATTCATAGCAGTGTAATCACCATGTAATCACACAAAAATATTCATAATAAGCATGAATAAAGCGAATGACAACAGTGGAAATCGAATGTTAACAGAAAAAAATGAAACATTCAGTTATTGTAATCATGTTTAGATACTGCATTTAGCATTTACCTGGTGAGGCATAGTTTCTAATGGTCCACAATTCCCCTGGACCGCGGAAGCCACATCTATTCTATTTAAGTTGTAATTGATCAACAACTCTTCACCTGCAAGGATTGTTTTTATTGCACATACAAATATATGATGATGTTCGCGTGCCTGGGATTCGCAATTTGGTAGCTTATTTGTTGTCATTGGTCGTGTACTATTTATAAATCAAGCAACGTTTCCGAACACTTTTGGTCTCCCATCAATATACATAGTTGCCCCTTTGTTTTTATTGTTTTCTGCTATTTGAATATAATTCGCGGCAATTCCGTATCTCCGCATACTTCGAGTATATTGGACCAAGATCAACCAATTATTGTATCTGTATAGTGGTCCTACATACTCCATCAATTCATTTATAGTGCCATAGCGGACCTTTATTCCATCAATGGAAAATAGCCCCAATCCATGTAAGGACGAAGGAGCGATGCGATACATCCTCCCATTGATGAAGAAATCTATGTCCACTTGAGGTAGCATATTAGCTACCCATCGTTGCACTAGATGTTTATACCTCAATGGAAAATCAATGTCTCCTATGCTCTCAGCATCATAATTACACGACCCACCGTTGGCAATAAAATATTTCATGCATCTATGAAATCTTTTCCTTATCTTTTCTGATCTAGTTGATATAAAATCGGTAGATCTAGTATAACTCGTCTCACTTTCAACCTCTTCGAGTATATCTTCATCATCACTTGAGGAAGATAGATCTAACATATACCTATTTGGTGGTACCTACTTGGCACTGAAATGGCCACGAGAAATTTGATTTTCAAAGACTATTTTATGTGTATATCTAAGTACATGTTTTATATACATATATATATTTTTTTTAAATATATTTAAATTTAAAAATATAGACATATAGATCCAATAAAATTTGGAAACTAGAGCATTTACAAATATTCAATACAAATTAGAATCAAAACACATTATCTTGATTTGATTTGTCATACACATATGAGCCTGATTTGCATATCAGACACAACACTTAGTGACTTAGGCATAACTCACGATAGCTGGAAAAGCACAAGTTGTGAAGCAAGAGAGATGAATAAGAAAATCCTTCGCTAATCTTGGATACTTTGAGGCCTCTGTTTGCTTTGGTTTATAAAACTAACATGTGCTAAGATTCAACTGATATCTAAGATTCAACATGTGCTAAGATTCAACTATGATGTATTCTCTCATGAACCACTGAAAATAAAAATATATGAAAATACTAGATATAAACATACTAGTGTTCCCTCTTACCAACTTATTATTTGTTTGATATTGAATTGAGATTCTTTTCTGTAACTAGAAAATATTGAACTTATTTATTTTCTTGCTTGAATTTTAATTCCTTATCAATGTTAGAGGCAGAGCTGAAGATATTATTTGCTATTACTTATTCTATTGATGGAATGTCTATTCATTTTCCCAAAAAGCAAAGTACAACATTTTGTTTGTGATTCACATGTGATGCATAAAGATCACGCTGAACTGGGACTCACCTCCACAGTCTGTAAAACAACCCAAATGGGCTAGGAAAATTGAGACAAATTAATGTGTAAACGAAATAATGGTAGTTTACAACACATAATCCAAGATGAGATGTGTAGGAGGTTAATATTACAATTGAATAAGTTAAAAGGTTTAAAGCATTCAAAAATTCAAATGTCCTATTTCAGAAATGTTTAAGGCATTCAGAAAGTAGGTGCTTGTAGGGAGAATCTTAGCCTTTAGTGTTTTTAATGTAGATAGTATAGTACCACAAGGGACAAACATATCACTTGGGGAATTGAAACCTGGTGTGGGAAATAAGAACACCCCAAATTTTAAAAACAAGTAAAGATCCCTTTGACAAATTCATGCTAATTGGACCATAGTTGGTGCTTGAAATTTACATTAATTACCGGTTTATGAGTGTTTACTTTATTATATAACAATTGAGTCTGAAGCAAGAAATGATTGCACCAGTTGTTGTTGAAGTTCCCATCAGATTCAAGACAAAAACTTCAATAGTAATGAAGAAAAAACATGATATATAGCCAAGGGTTGTTTTACTTAGTAAGCTCTTAACAAAGTAGTTTTTATTAAATCGAGACAATAAGACAATGATACAAGCCATAATGATGCATGACTTTGATGTCCTCATTTAGTGAATGCTAGGCCACCATATGATTCCCTACAAAGGGAATCTTTGGCATTTTCAGTAGGGTATACAAAAAAATCTACACGAGGTCCTACAACAACAACCAACACCTCAAATGTACTCAACATAATATATCAATAACTGTAATTATTTCCTAACAATTCCTTTAGTTGGACTAAAATATCTCAGTCCTAAAGTTTAGAAGATTTGTTAATGGGGTCAAGGTGGAGTCTTGGCTATGCAATCTCAAATCATTTTTTATATTTTGCTAAATATAGACAAGAAGACAATGAGTTACAAGCCATAATGATGCATTTCGTGACTTAAGTAAGGATCAAGTGTGCATTAGTGAGTAGTTATACACCTAAACATTAGCAACATGATGGTGTATTTCCCAAGGAAAACATTGGCAACATGAGGGAAATCAAATTAAGTAGTTACATTATTTTAGGCACACATAACGAGGGAACTCATCCCTAAGAGACCATCTATTTAAGGTGTTTTTAGAATTTGGAGAAGGGGTTGGATCCCCCATGTACTGTAACTACTTTTTAACCTTTAATAATAATGAATTGAGCAGTTGTGTCCTGACTTTTTCTCTCTTTGATGCATGTTGATTCTATCAAATGCTAGATTGAGTTCTGTTATTTATTAGACCATGTGAGATCTTTGAATTTGGAAGATATCTTATTATAAGGGATACGATATGGGTAGACCATGCCATTATCATTCGATATCACAGTATAGGGCTTATGCACATCTGCAACTAAATTTCTTTTTGAAACTCTATTTGGCCTACCACAACTAACCAAACCTTAGTTGCGTAGGTGCATAAAATACAAACACCACAACAAATAACACAACACATAAAAAGAAAAACATCATTACATATATAACAAAAAAGAGATGAGGTGCAATGCTATGGATACTAATTTCACTTAAGTATAGATCCCACTGCAGAACAATACATTAATTTCATTAGACTGCATTCTCAAACTTTGTTACAAGAGGCATTCAACTATTTGTACCTTTAGTTCATATGATACAAAAAATACAACCTGTCAAAATCCTTTCTCTCCAAAAATCGTAACCTGACATTATAGTTTTTTCTATGGCTTGTAGCTAAATTATGTGTATCCACACTAGTTTTCAAATAACCCACGGCTTTAGATATTCAAAATTCACACAGTCTAACCTTGTTGGTCTACATATGTCTTTCACTTCCTACAACCTAATTTTGTGGGGCTTGGTCCTTCAATCAAAATTCTTGCAACCTAACCAATCATACAAGGAAATGCCATTTTGAATTCATGGATTACAGGGCAATTCATGGAGGAAACACCTTACAGCCAACTTCAAATACCATATGTCTATGAACAACTCTTTGAATGAATCAATAAATATCAAATGGTATTTCAAGAATTCTCTAAAAATCTCCCATGATTCCCAAAAATTTGATGGAACCAGAGGTCGGAACATAAGTGAATCTCTAAACCCTAATAGGGTGAGACAATTGCCCTAAAATTTATGCCCAATTGCGTGAAGAGAACATGGCAAGGTGTGAAGAGAAGAAGGAAATATGCCCTAAAATTTATGGATGAATTATTCCCAAAATCTACTAAACATGAGTCATGTTGAATAATTAGTTTTACCCATCAGATGAAAAATGGAGATAGTAACATTGGAAACTCACCATGTTCTCGAGGATGCTTTTGGGCGCTCTCTCTAGCAATGCAACAGGGACAAATTGTTCCAGGGCTCTCCTCCACAATGGAAATGGTTGCAACACTGTTTGGGAAGGTGCAACGGGCTAGGGTTCGAGCAGGAGCAATGAGCCGACCGCAACAGTGTTCAAGCAAACCGCAACAGGGTTCGAGTAGGGGCAATAGGCCAAGGTTCTCACCACTATGGAAGGTTCGAACAGCGGCAACGTGTGGAAGGTTCTCAGACCGCAACATTGTTTGAGCAGCATCAACGTGGGGAAGGTTCTCACCACTATGGAAATGCAGAGAGTTTTCAGTGTTCGAGTAGGGGCAACGTGGGCCGAGGTAAGTTGTGTTTTTTTGCAATTTGTTTTTAATTTTTATTTGCTTTTTTAATTTATTTTATTTTAACTTAATTTTAATTTTGTTTGTTTTTAATTTTAATTTTTTTTGTTTTTATTTTAATTTTTATTTAATTTTAATTTTTAATTTAATTTTGTTTTAATTTTTATTTTTAATTTTATTTAATTTTGTTTGTTTTTATTTTTAATTTAATTTAATTTTTATTTTATTTTGTTTTTATTTTTATTTTTATTTTTATTTAATTTTGTCTAATTTTAAGATTGTGCATATTGTCCCTAGTCATCTCGAGATGACACTAGGGTGAAAGGTCAAAATCTCATGAAGAAATATGCAGTGATTGAGTCAGCAAAAAAGGCAAAAGAGGCAAGAAACTCACGTTTTTGCATGGGTGCTGCATGGAGAGATACCGTGGGTAGGAAGACAAACTTCAATAAAATTCATGACTATGTGAAAGAAATCAGGGGCATGGAAATGGAAGTATGTTGCACTTTGGGTATGTTGGAGAAGAAACAAGAAGAGGATCTCAAAAAGGCTTGCCTTACAACTTATAACCATAACTTAGACACGTCAAGGGAATTTTACCCCAACATTATAAAAAATAGGGAAATGAATCACTTGATAAAAACAACAAGAATTATGATGCCAAGGGCCATGGTCCAATTGTCTACTGGGCGGGTCCGTTTATCTTTGCTAGAGTAGGAACTATGCTTTCTAGATAGGGAAAAATCCATCTTTATTGGTGAGAAATTATTGACTGCTCCTAATAATGACTTTGATGTCGATCAACAAATGCTCAAGGTGTTGGGTCTTATACCTAAATTTGGTAGTATTGTACACTAGTAACCTAAAACGTTAAAATATTTTACCACTATGACCATTATCACCATGCTTAATGTTTAACTTTATAATGCATACCATGAAAACCCTATAAAGCATATTATTGTTCCGTTGAATTCCATATAACCCTAAAATACTAACCCTTGAAAACATCTATTAGACAACAATATATATCCCGCTACTCTTACAATTATTAACATCTAACCTTTATCAACACCAATACATATAAGCCTTAATTTGTGTCTCTTGTAACTCTTAAGCCTTAATCATATAACATATAAACCAAATGAGAAACACTTATAAACCATCATTGTCGTTGTCATTGCCTTCATCATCGCCATAATGTGTAACCCACAACACTTATAAAACCCACACATCATCGTCATCTTTATCATCAATGTCAATGTCATTGTCATCATCACCATCTCCACTTACATCACCATCATCATTGTCATCATCATAATCATCATCATAATATGTAAAGCAAGTTGAGTAAAAGATCCAAATCCTAGGCTCTATCAAGCGCTGAGAAGGATCAAATCTCCCAAGGTGCAAACATCTACTCGAATAGAGTGTAGAAAACCTCCCATACCGTCACTACAAGAAACCCTCCCATACCGTCACTACATGTGCCTAGTATAACCATGCAAAACTCCAGTCCGTACAACCACCCATTGAAAAAAATTCAACGTTGGCCCCATTCGGTACATTAATTATTCTATAGGTTGATTGCTTTATTGTCGAATTGTTAGTGTGAGACATGATTGAATCTAGAAACTCTCCCATACCGTCAATACATGTGTCTAGTATAACCATGCAAAACTCTAGTCTGTACAACCACCCATTGAAAAAAATTCAACGTTGGCCCCATTTGGTACATTAATTATTCTATAGGTTGATTGATTTATTGTCGAATTCTTAGTGTGAGACATGATTGAGTCTATAAACCCTCCCATATCGTCACTACATGTGTCTAGTATAGCCATGCAAAACTCCAGTTCGTACAACCACCCATTGAAAAAAATTCAATGTTGGCCCCATTCGGTACATTAATTATTCTATAGGTTGATTGCTTTATTGTCGAATTGTTAGTGTGAGACGTGATTGAGTCTAGAAACCCTCCCGTACCGTCAGTACATGTGTCTAGTATAACCATCAAAAACTCTAGTCTACACAACCACCCATTGAAAAAAATTCAACGTTGGCCCCATTCGGTACATTAATTATTCTATAGGTTGATTGCTTTATTGTCGAATTTTTAGTGTGAGACATTATTGAGTCTAGAAACCCTCCCATACCGTCAGTACATGTGTCTAGTATAACCATGGAAAACTCCAGTTTGTACAACCACCCATTGAAAAAAATTCAATGTTGGCCCCATTCGGTACATTAATTATTCTATACATTATTCAAAATAAAGAAAAAAATATACTTTTCTTTACATTATACAAATCCACTAATTAGTAATTGAAATACCCCAAAAAATAACACATAAATCTTATAACTTGATTTTGTGTCTTGGTTAATCGACACATGTTCGATTCAAACCATTACCACTAGAACCTCTAGGAACACCCACGCTTCTGCACATGTAGAACATAAGATTAGAAAACTAATTTTCAAATATAACCAAGTTAATCAACACAATGAACATATGGTACGTGAATGCATTTACTTTAACCTATAAACATTGCGTACCTCAACTTTTCAACAATTAAATATCATTCATCTTATTCTTCATCCAACTCAACATCTGTATCAGGATCTAGTTCTGAATAGATATCGATGAAAGGATCATTCACATCGTCATCATCATCAAAGTCATCTTCGCTAATATAGTCATCCATATTGTCAATAAGATCATCGTCTGCTACATTTGCATGATCAACCTCTTCAACTTCTTCATCTAACACATTGACTGCATCCTGATCTGAATCATCATCATCATCTTCTTCTCCCTGATTATCTTCATCATCTAGTACATGATTATACTTTACTGGTCTTCCTCTTGGATCGTAACGAACAACGTATGACCAACCTGCTTTACCTGGTACCTCAGAGTAGTAGACTTGCTCACATTGACTTGGAAGAACATAAGACTTTGTACCCAGTTCAAATGTCCTTGTATTAACCATGGTAAATCCATTAGCATGCTCAATAACAGTTCTTTCAAGATCACATTCATGCATCCGTATCCTGTACCACTTCACCTCAAACAAAACTATTTTGAAGGAATTAAAATCACACTCAAGAATGTCCTCCAAATAGCCATAGTACCTATTCTCGGTTTCTTCTGGATGTCTATCACTTCTAGAGGAAACATTGGTGACCTTAAACACTGCAGTTATCCCACAATCCGAGGTTTTCTTGTTATCATCCAACTTTTTGATACGAAATTTATGACCATTACACCACATAGCCTTGTGATGTTTCAACTGCAACATTGACAACATGTTACAAATACATTGTGAATTAATAAACAGCATATAGGAGTTAGTAAATATAATTGAAAACTTAAACAAACGAAATGTAATAATTGGAAAAATAGATCGAAGTAACTAGAAGAAATGTGGGTAAAAAAATTACTTGCCTTTTTATCTTTTAAACCATAGGCTAAATCAACTTCCCTTTGCGATGTAAGGTCAGGAATTTGATGTCAAAGATGATGAGCCGTTTTAATCATGTTACTGACCCCTTCCCATGATAACCTACCGAAGAATTCTTCACAATCTTTTATCCAATGCTCCATCCAATCAAGGTTGTTTGCAATGTATAAATGTAAATCATCCCACACTCCACCAACTATATGATAAAAAAACAATTCAATTTCATAATTAATTAGATCCTCATTCAAGAAACATAGTTTAATATAGTTGAAAATGCATAATTATTAAAAAGAGTTAAAAAACAGTATGATAATATAAAATTGGAAAAAATAAATGTGTAACATATTAATTCAACATTAACGTATAATAATAATTACCTTTCACAGTCCTCAATGTACCTCTCCCCAGTAGGACCTCCCCTTCAAATTTGTTGATGGAGTCGAGATGCCAAATGCGAGGCACAATCATATTTTCTGCAATTATAGATATTCAAGTTGATATTATCCAAGAGTGTCTTTCTTTGTCAACTTGAAATCATAAACAAGTATATCAACTTCCTCTAATTTCAAGATGTCAATGCGACGATTTATTTTTTGACCCTTTCTTTTTCTCTTTCTGCAAACCTTTTTCCCAACCACCATCTCTTCCGTGTACACACCATCAAATGGGTGTGTATCTGTTGCATACCAATGTACTTCTATTGATACTAGTTCTTCATTTTCTTTATTGACCTTCATAACTTTTGCAATCCAGAATGGAAAATGATGTTCATCTTCTGTAGCCAAAACTACAATCATGCAACCCTCCTTGATATCTTGTATGGAGCCCCTGTAAAGGTCTTCCATCTCTCGATGCTTTGCGGATTATCTTCAACTAATATACATTTCTCTTTCCTCTACTTGAGAAAACTCAACACCTCGAGGTTCAAAATTTGTTACCTCGTTTTCATTTGATAAAATTTGTGGCCAAGCAAATGGAGAATTCAAATATATATCTCCATTTCTAGAGTTTGAAATTATGTCACTCTGCTCCATGAAAAAGGACTCCCACCAAACAGAATCAATAGCATCAAAGTACTCATATGTATCTTCGATAGACTTTTTGATTTCTTCCAAGCATTGATAAGAATCAACATCTCTACTATGTCGCCTTGCATTATGCATCTCTGTAGATGATTGCAATAACAATGAATTTGGAGCATGCATTTGATGATCTGGGACAAATTTCAGAAATGTCAGACGTGATGAAGGTCCCATTCAGTGCTAGTTGAGTACTTCTTTCTCCACAATAGCGTTTTTCCATCAATATTTTTTATATGAAATTGATGTTGAAAGCTAATGTCATTAAGTTTTTCAATGCACCTTTCTTCCCCATGCAATCCAAACATAAATCTTCGAATGCCAATAGTTTCTTCCAATTTCTGTACAATAGGCTCTAGATGGTATGCTTTTCTTATAATTTCAATCAATGATGGTAGGCTCCCGAATTTCTTCCTTCTCAATGTCCTTGCAAAATAGCTGAACATTTGATCAATATGATCATGCGTATGCCCAACAAGAAGGAAACGACCTCAGAATCTGAATTAGTCCTGGTTCGCAGGCGTTGCCCTTCTCTTTACTACAATGAAATGCCAACTAATACAATTGAATGCTTGGATATAGAGTCGATTGGGATCCAGAGAACGCCGCCTATTTATTGGCAGCGGTATTTCACCCAAGACGCGACCCATTAGAGCGATCTTGATTTTTGAAGTACAATAGAAAGTAGAATCTTCAACAGTTCCCTCAAAAGTGTTGCCAATTATAATAATCTTTCTCAAATTCTCAGGAGTCCAGTTGGCCGCCAATACATTGTCATATAAAAAAAAAGGGGCAGCGTGTCATGATTCTTACAAACACCAAATTATTATACCCAATCGTCACCAAGTTTCCACATAACACTGAAATCATAAAATTTAATCATTTTAAAAATTTTATAGGATTAAAACACTTATGTTTTTAATATTTTATTTTCTTAGTATTTATTTTTAAATTTGCTTGTTTTAATTTAGTTTTTCTTTATATCTTGATGATGATGATGATGATTAACGTCAAGTGAGACCAACTTTGGTAGGTTATTACTTGGTTTGCTTTAAACTTTTGTTCATATGCTCAAAAAGCCTACTATAGTTTTGACAAGTGAGGAAGTTAGAAAAGTTTACATTGTAGCAAATACTATGAAACTCATATCTAATGTGGGTGTAAGAAGGACACTCTAAGAGAAAGTGATTTTCATGCTCAATGCTCATAGACTCACAAAGATGGCAAACCCTTTCTTCCCAAGGAGTTTTGGGGAATAGACCAATGCCCTGTTTCTCTATGGAGCTCATGAGAGTTCGTTCTAATCTTGGCTATATTCATTTTCTTCTTTGAACTAGTTAGTATCGATAGATAATTCTGATCTTCCAAATTAGGGTTAATGACCTCCTTATAGTATCTTAGTTTTCTCTTGATCGCTAAATTTTCCTCGCACCACAATTTCTCTTTAAAGTGTCATTTTCATCAATGCCCCAATGGTCTAACCAAGCCATTGTATCTTTACACCAAATCCGCTTGAGGCATAATTGGTTTTGACTTTCAAATTTAAAGAAATTTTAGGAAGTCTTTCGTTTTCCATGTTATTTATCTTTTGCTTGTACATCAGGTACCTAGTCATAGCCATGCTCTCGATGGGGGAAAGACCGACCTATAAGAGGAGAATAGGATAAGGTGTGTTGCTTTTAAGTTTGAGGTTATAAGTTATAAACCACTTCTCGATTTGCTCAATCTTTCTCCAAGATTCTCTATAAATGTTGCACCCCCATACTTCAAAGCTGTATAAGATAACTAGGATGACAAGAGTTTCAAAGAGGAACTTCTTTTTATCCCACATGACCAGGTTGGATGATTTACAATTATTTTCAAGACCAAAATAAGCTTTCCATCCTCCATTAATAATTTTCTCAATGCTATGGTTCCAATTCTAAACACCTTTCTAGTTTATCGATGTAAATTCCAAAAAGGGTAGGGGAGAGGGGGGTCGTGCAACCTTGCTTAGCTCCAATATTACAGTTTATATCCACTAATGAGCCCTCGTTATTCTTAAACTTGGAAATGACCTTTCCGTATAACCTTATTGTGGCAGCTCTCAATTCAAAAGGAACATTAATATCCTCTATCTTGTTCCACAGGTCATTTCTCGGCAGTGTATCAAAAGATTTTCAAAATTCCACAAAGCAACAAAAAAGACCTGACTTATTATTACGACAATCCTCTGCAATGATCCTAAGCGTAACGAGGTGGTCCATGGTTCAATGGTTCCTTCTAAAACCTGCTTGGCCTTTATCCCTCTTACCTTACATCTCTAGCCATTCGTTGATATTCTTTTCTAAGATAATACTGTATAACTTGGATAGGATAGGGCTAATCATAATGGTCTGATAATTATATGGGTTATTTTTATCGCCGCTTTTGAAAATAGGAATAATGATGCTCTGAGTCCAAGGTGTAGGGAACCCTTTATCAACTACTATATTAAAGAGTTTGTGGATGTGTAGGATGAGGACAGGCCCCCCAATTTTTAATATTTTTTCTTGGTAGCCTTCAATGTCTTTGGCTTTTCCATTTGTTAATCGCTTAACCCCTAAATCTTTGTCTTCTAATGAGAAAAATTATTTCATTGTAAGGAGGGTTTGAATGCTATCTCTAATATCCAAGGATTCGTAAATCTTTTTAAGATAGGAATTCCAATATTTTAAGGCAATCTTATTATCTTCTTTTGTTTTGCGAGTTAGAATTTGCCTCCATAATTTCTTAGAAGTTGCCTTGGAGAGGTGTAAGATATGTTCCTGTCGTTTACTGACGTAGTGCCTTTCTTCTTCTTCTTTTAATTAGGGTTTTGTACTAATTTATCTTTCCCATTTTTATCGATTCTATAGTAGCTTGCTTAATTTCTTTTCTCACATTTTTACACTCTTGATCCTCCCCTCTCCCCTCCACTTCCCCCTCCTCCCTCCTCGCGGCCCCTTCCCCCGCCACTCCGCTCACCCCCTCCTCCCACCTCCCCCCCCGCCGCCTAGCTACACCACCTCCTCCTCCCTTGCCCCTCCCCTCGCGCACTCCCTTCCACCTCCTCCTCCCTTCCCTCTCCCAGCTCCACCACCTCCTCCCCTTCCTCCTCCTCCCTTATCCCTTCGTCACCCTCCCTTCCCCCTCCCTCGCCGCCGCCCACCTCCCTGGCAATTGCATGGTTTTTATTTTTTTAAATTGTGTTTAATTTTTTTTTTAGTTTTAAATTTTTTTGTATAGTTAAAAAAAATGTAATTAATTTTTTTAAGATTTTGTATAGTTTGGTTTTTTAATTGTTTTTTAAATTTTTTTTTAAATTTTTTTTTAATGTTTTATATTTTGATTGTTTTAATTTTTTTTTTTTAAATTTGTTTTTAAATGTTATATAGTTTGCTTTGTTATTATATATAGTTTGTTTTTTTTTTTAATTTTAATTTTTTATAATGTTATTTTTAGTCTGTTTTTATTTTTGTTTTTAATTTATTTTAAATTTTTGTATAGTTTGTTTTTTTTTTTTTTTTTAATTTTTTATAATTTTAGTTTTATTTTGTTTTTAAGTTTTTTAAAATTTTGTGTAATGTTCGTATATGGTTAATTAGTTTTTATTTTTAATTTTTTAATTATAATGTTAGGTTAGTTTATTGGGTTTTTATTTTTATTTTTTAATTTTTAATTATAAGAACATTAGTTTAAAACTATTAGTTTTAATTTTAGTTTAATTTGTTTTTAAATTTTTTATTATAATGTTGTTAGGGGTTAGTTTGATTTGTTTTTAATTTTTCTTTAAATTTTTTATTATAATATTGTTAGGAATTTTTTATTATAATGTTGTTAGGGGTTAGTTTAATTTGTTTTTCAATTTATTTGATTATAATGTTAGAGGGGGGAAACATGCAGCAGAAGAGGACATGAATTTGGCCTGCATGATATTGTTGATTAGTTTCATGTTTTGAAGAAAATGCTAAGTTTGACAATATTTTGATAAGATATATTAGTAATGTTTTGACTTTCTGACTTAATTTTAGAAATAAAATTTCTATATATAATGTTTGAAATATATTTTTTACAAATAATTTGTATAGTTTTTCTTGAATTTATGTGAATCAACACTTTTCGGAAAATAATATGAGATAGTATCATTTTTATACAAAACATATCTGAAAATTGATTGAAAATGTTTTTAAATGTCTATATTTTCTGGAATTTTTTACAATTTTGTTAATAAAAGTGTCTTATTTTGGCCATAAAAATGTCCTATTTTATAGAAAAAAATTGCAAAATGTATATGTTTTTCATTATAAATTGCTTAGAAATGTATGTTATTTTGCTAAATTTTTAAAAATGCACCTGAAAATAGAAACTACATTTTTTTTACGATAAAGATAATTCAAAGGCCCCAAAAAATGCCTCGAAATGAAAATGTGTGATACTGGCATCACCTATTTTTGAAACGGAGCTAAAAATACCTATCTAAACTAGGAGAGAAAAACGAGAACTGTGTCGAGTTCTCGTTTCATAGTATAAGTGGTTGACTTAGGTTGTGTATTATGCATATTAGAACAATATGCTACTAATATGCATGTAATGGGTAAGTGGCCTATGGCATTGTACAACATTCCATTTCTACTTATCTAGAATGAAACCTCTTTGCTGACATGTTGGGAGTTGTGCACACTCTTAACAATGTTCTGGTAGAGATTGGAAGGCATCTAGAAAGGTACGGGATATGGATAAATGTTGTATTGAAGCATTGGCTAAAATAATTGCATGACTGTATGACATTTTCTTTACGTATAAGAATTTGTTCTGAAAACTATGAGATGTTTCTAATCATGCAATTTAACTTGTCTTGTAGGAAAGATCGTATACCATCACCTACAAAAGAAGGACTACAACATTTATTCCAGCAACAAAACTATCTATTGAAGAATCTAAAGTTCCCAGGATTCAGGATATAGTAATGTTATTAGGCAAGTCAAGTTGAGTATAAATAGAGTGTGGGAGGTACTCTATTCGATCATTCACTTTCTCACTCATACAATCATTGGAGAGTGGCGCACTAGTTGTATGAAGAGAATGTTATCTGCTAATATGACAGGTACAAATCAAGCTTTGATACCATGTTAATTTTTTAGCATTAATTCGACATACTCTAGGATCTTTACTGAGAGAATAACATGTACAACATATCAAGCATATCAAACACAACAAGCAATCACATGAGACAATAGACACACAGAGTTTCACTGGGGAAAACCATAAAGGTGAAAAACCCCACAACTTCCTCAGAGATAGGGAGAGCAATGATACAAACCAAGTACAATAGATAGTCCTCTTAGTAGCTACTCCTCCTTCCTCACCTGTGCACCACTTTCTAGAGAGTGTAGAGGTGAATAATGAGATTATCAAATATAGTGCCTCCTGCACTCTATTTATACATGACCTAACCTGCCTAATAAACTAGCACGTCGACTTATCTAGCTCAGTCTAATAACCCATGGTAATACTCATCAAGGCCGATCCCACACTTGGTGGTCTAATAACCCATCACAAGCAAGTTGCAACACTTGTCAATACAAATGACGACACTTCCGTATAAAGGAATAATACCATCTCTATAGGAGTACAATATACATAAGGTGAAATACATTCCGAAGTTACAATTACATCAACACTCCCTCTTAACTAGCAAGGTATTTCTCGACACAGATCTACTATCACAAGTCTTCTTCTCTGGCACATCGTCATTGGATCCTCATCATCGAGTCATCGTCATCATCATCATCACAACTGCTGCTATCTCAATCAATCCCTGATCTACTCATCATTGGAAATTCTATGGAGCCAGTCCATTTTCATACTAGATGTAGGCCCACCACCTGTAGGTCTTCATCATCACTGGCCATATTGTGGAATCCTCAGGACTTATTATGTGCATCACAAAACCTCTCAAGAGCATCCCAGGACAGATTACGGGCACACAACCTAGCCTATCGGATCTCCCAGGGAGCTATTACATGTGACCCCACCACAAAACCTCGAAAGAGAATCCCAGGACTGATTACGAGCACACATCACAACCTATCGGATCTTCCAGGGCGCTATTATATGTGGTCATGGAAAAACCTCGAAAGAGCATCCTAGGACTGATTACGAGCACACAGCTCAACCTATTGAATCTCCCAGGGCGCTATTATATGCCATAGGACAAAACCTCAAAAGAGCGTTTTCCAGATATCCTAGGGATCTAATATATGCCATAGGAAAAACCCTGAAAGAGTATCTAGAAACCTCCTAGGGAGCTATTATATGTCCTCCCAAGAAAAACCTCGAAAGAGCATTTTCCAGATATCCGAGGGCGCTATTATATGCCATGGGAAAAACCTCGAAAGAGTATCTGCAAATCTCCCAGGGCACTATTATATGCTTATCTACACAACCTATCCATGGCCACAGAGTATTAACTTGATACTCACCATACATCATCTTGATGTACATCATCACATGATCATCCTGATCATCATCGTAACATCATCCTGATGAATATCATCTGGAGCAACATCCAGAAGCTCATCATCCATGATCATCCTAATCATACAATGCATCCACCTGATGCATACATAGTATCTACCTGATACATATCATGTATCCACCTGATACATATACAAATACATGATTCAACTGATCATATCAAGAATCCAAGATGATGCATACACATATACATGATCCAACTGATCATATCCAACATCCAACATGATGCATATACATATACATGATCCAACTGATCATATCAAGCATCCAACATGACGCATATACATATACATGATCCAACTTATCATATCCAGCATCCAACATGATGCATATACATATACACGATCCAACTAATCATATCAAGCATCCAACATGATGCATATACAGAGCAGTAACTGGAGCATCATCTTGATGCTCATCATCCAACGCTTACATCCACAGCCATGGGAAGGATCCTCCTCTCATCATGCTTGGAATGGCTCCAGAAAATGTGTCCATCACTTCTTCCTTGAAGTGTCGTCAATCTGAAGAACGCCAAGCCTCTCTTTGAAGTATTCAAACTTCACTCTAGCTAGTGGTTTTGTCAACACATCCGCAACCTGCTCATCTGTCGCAACATACAGGAGCTTCACTGCTCCTCTCTGCACAATATGCCTGATATAGTCATATTTGATCTCAATGTGATTCGACCTGTCGTGGAACACAGGATTCTCAGATAGCTTCACACAACTCTGGTTATCACAAAAGATACCAGCAGCCTCCAGTGGGAGATCAAATAACTCAGACAGTAGCTTCTAGATCCAGACTGCCTCACAACTAGCCAAACAAGCTGCAACATACTCTCCCTCAACTGTACTCAGTGTTATGCAAGACTTCTTCCTGCTAAACCAAGAGATCACACCTGATCCCATACTGAAGCAGCATCCATAAGTGCTCTTCCTATCTGCAACACTACCTACCTAGTCTGAATCAACATAACCCTACATGTTAAACTTTTGATTCGCATCATAATTGAGCCCATAGTCAATTGTACCCTTTAGGTACCTCAGAATATGCTTTACAGCAACCAGGTGAACACCTCTGGGATTCATCACGAACTGGCTCAATTTGTTCACCGAAAGCAAATCTCTGGTCTTGTGTTTGTTAGGTACATCAAGGACCCAATCATCTGATGATACATAGTGACATCAACCAGATCAAATGAAGCATCACACATAAGCGGCGTTCTTCCTCCTGCATATGCATTATGTTATAGTTTGCCTAGGTCTTTACAACCAGCCGATTCTTTCGAGAATCCTGGCGGTTGTCAACTCCCTCATTTCTAGGGAGTGTTTCAGTGCCATTAATGCACTCTTACTTAATTCCCCTCAAGCCTTCTCGCTTGAGTCCTAGAAATTTTATTTTGATAACATTCATTTATTATTTCTTGCAATAGGTTATGTAATAATGGTAAGTAGATTTAATTATTGGCTTATAATTCATGATAAATATCGCACATTTCTCACCAGTCAAGGTTTGTGCCATGTTGTAATCCATACTTTAACGAAATGTAAATCACTCACTCCTGAGCAATTTTTTGATTCTGCGCAACTTGTCTACACAAATGGATTTATAATCAACGTTCCACCTAGTTCGTGGCATCGGTCAAAATTATGATAACCTCTCGAAAGGGTAGTACCTAAATAACATAATCCATTGTTAATCCATGGTTATTAAAACTTGAAATATGACTAATATAATAAGATGTACAAAGTGAATCATCACTTACTCTTCAGTGGTTAACTCAACTATATAACCCAGTGGATAATCACTTTCCATTTTGATTAGTTATTTTCATAACGAAATCCTGCAATGTTAGTACACAACCACTATACAACATCTATTTATTCAATAATAATCCTACTAAAACATCTTTCACTTGTCGATCCTTGATCGGCTATCAGTAGAGAAAAATCATTTGAGCTTTACACAATGTTCATGAGTGGTAAGCTAGATATGTATGGACTCTAGTTGTGATCTACTTATAGCGTTATTAATGAAACAATATAATTTAACAATGGAATTTGTATAACTTGCATCGGGTCCTTTTAACAAAGCGACATATGCACACATAATATACTACGCTCTCACCACAAGTTCAATTGAGTTTTGACCATCTGTCAAAAATCAAAATTTTCTTCTATGTGATCATCTAAAATAAACATTTTTCTCTTACTAAGCATAACTAGCTTACTATTTGGATTACATAATGCCTTGAACACGAAATAACACTTTCCCTGTGATGATCCATGAACGTTATGATTTCTTAACCTTGAATGTAGCTTTCACCATACCAAGCAAAATTCCTATTTTAGTTACACAACTTTTCTTTGTATACACTAACATCATATAGAACTAACCAATTGTCTAAAAACATACTTGCATACCTTATAAAGATATCCGCATAACCTTGTAAGGGTGACTACATAACTCCTTATTGTAAAACCCTCGTATATCCAGGTACCCGTTTACTTGTATCACCACTTATTAGTATTACTAAATATCACATCAATCTTACCTTTACCAATTTATAGTTGTACGACAGTGATGTGTGGGAATATAACATTTGCTTGACCACAACATCCCAAGTGTTAGTTTTATAAGGGAAATCATACATATAACATATGTCTAATCCTCATCTTTATTTTGTTTCATAAAATCTTATACTTTAATTTCTTCTAATCTACCATTGAAATTCCTTGACATAGAAGGTTTCCTTAATTCATAATGAAAATATCAAACAGTCATTCCCTGCGACAATATAAAGACGTCAGAAATTTAAAGTACCCTACTAACCTGTATTTCCATTCTATGTCGGTAATAATTTCTAATACCTTTATTCATACCACAGAACACACTCATTAGACAAGACTTAATTACGTCTATGTGATCATTATGTGAATCGTGATTAACCATAATTTTTATCCTTTAACATAATAATCACTTCGACAATCATCATAAATCTTCATCACATAAAAGTATAACCTTTATTACCACTACTCTTAGTATCTATCGCAAAGATCAATGAGATAAGAAATAAAAATGAGATCCTGCATTTGCAACATATATTATTTCCGTGCAAACCTAGGAAAATTTTTCAAGCTCTTATAATCTTGTTGGCTAAAAGAACCAAATTTACACTTCTTGTGGAAGGTTAGTTTAACATATGTAACACACCCTTAATTTCTAGTTGATATCTCTGTAATGAAAATAGAATTGGTGTTTAAGGGACAAAATATTAGCATCAACATGATTATGCTTCCTCAATACTAAAGGAATATTTTAAATACACGGGTTAGATATTCCTTCATGTTGACTCCTCTTGCACTATGCATTTTTACAGAAATTACTAGTTATGTTTGTTCGGATATCCACATCATCTTTTTCAGGATCTTGCATGCAATTAGGGTTTGCATGCATCCCAGTCACCAGTTTGATGCCTCCAGCACTTTAGCCACCTTATTCTAGCACCCGGGAGCCACTTACTTCAGATTTTTATCCCTCCTAGGCTGAAAGGCGCCCACTTCTCACCTACTGCCAGAGAAGGGCGCACTTGTTCAGCTACCACTGCAGTTCCACTTCAGTTACATTCAGTTAGCTCCGATTCTCCCTGATTTGAGGCTAGTTTCTCTCCCGACTGACTGTTTCACTTCCGTTGGACCTCCAGTTTGACTAGATGACTTGTTCTGACTTCAGTTAGTCTCCCATGCGCCCCCCACTGAGCCTCCTTCCCTTAATCAGTGCTACACACTTCAGTTACACATGACACACTCAGTTAGACTCAGATTGACACCTGGATGACTGGTTCTTGTGGATTGATGACCACCACCGATTGATGATGAGGACTCCTAGTTGGAGTCAAGCTACTCCATTCAGTGATTCGAATGGCCTACTTAGTCAATTCGAATTGCTCATTGACTGAAATTGTATTCTATTGTAATTCATTCACCCTTATTGGGATATTGAGCACTGCTGCATGTTTTGCACAGTTTTGCACCATATTTTCTATGTTCATCTGTTGTGATTGATTTACTTGTTCATTAGATTTGCTGTGACTAATTTTACATGGTATCAGAGCCATTGCAGGGACAAGAACTCTTTTCTACAGGTGGTTCTACAAGAAGATTTGAGTGAATTGCTCAAAAATTGCAAAAAGTTTTGGCATGAGATATCTCAAGGGCATTCGCTCCTGTGCATGCAAAGCTTGAAAATACATCCAATACCACTCCAGAAGCTTGAGTTTCCACATAATTCCTGGATCTGATACATTGGACCCATTCAACATTGTTTGATCTCCAATCCCAGGTGTGATGCAACTCTAAAAGGGTGGATTGTTCGACCTTATTGTTCTTGGTTTGATTGTGATTTGCAGGTTATCAAGCTCCTCCTTTGCATTCGCTACACTGTGCATGAAAACTCCTCTTTTGCATTCGCTACACTCTGCATGCAAGCTCATCTACATCAGTTTGACTCGCTCCTAGCAATGGAATACTCTTCTTCAAATCCTATCCTCACCCCATTCAATTATTTTGATTGGAAAGATGATATGGAGATCATATTACGTTCAAAAGGTTACTACCGAGTCACTCTTGGTCTTGAATTGGAGCCAAACAATGTGTCAAATCGAACCAAACACTACAACAAGCTTGATGAAGCTTATGGTCTTCTTTGTCTCTCCATCTCCAAAGATCTTCACTTCCATCTCAGCGGATTGAAGACTCCAAAAGCTATATGGGAGCAACTTGAAACACTATTTGGAAAGCAGGATGAGCTTAGGGATTTTCAATTAGAGAATGAATTGATTTCCCTTAGTCCTGAGAATTTCGAGACCATCAATGAATTCTTCACAAAATTCAAGAACTTGAACTTGCAGTTGAAGAATAGTGGAGTTATCAAAGAGGATAAACAATTGATCCTCTCCATTATAAGCAATCTTGGCAAAGATTATTCGGTATTTGTCTCTACCTTCAATTCCGGTCGGCTAACTACCCCAAATTGGAAGATGCCTACCTTGAATGCCTTCATTGAGTCCATCACAAAAGAGCATGACAAGTTGATTCAAATGGGGTCCATAAGCTCCAAAGATTCAGCCCTATATGTTCAAGGACCCAAGATTCTGAATGGTAAAGGAAAGCAAAAGAAGGAGAAACCCAAATTCGAACCTCACAAGCAAAGAGAGAAAGGCAAACAAATGGATGCACCATCCAGTTCGAAGTTCAAGCAAAAGGGCAAAGAAGGTAACCAAAAATCTAAATGTACTTATTGTAACCGTGGATTTCATCCCGAAAGTTCATGTATGAAGAATACTATAGATCAAATGGCCCTCCTTTTGGAAAAGAACAACATAACTCTTCCCGACGGTGCAAGGAAGAAGGATAGGAATGATGATCACGAAAGAGGACAAGCACTCATGGCAACGGTTTCGAAGCCCACTACTCTCTTGATAGATTCGGGTGCATCAAATCATATGGCTGCAAATATTGATTCTTTTTCTTCATTCGATCCAAACAGCTCCATCCCCATCCATTTGGGAGATGACTCAAAAATTTCTTCAAAGGGAAAATGTACGATTCATGTAGATCATGGAAGCTTTCATAATGTTCTCTATGTGCCTTCCTTAGCTTCAAATCTTCTTTCTGTGTATCAAATGACACACACTGGTGAACCGAAGCAAGTTACATTCAGCCCTAATACAGTTGAAATTTCTGATATCAAAAGTGGAAGACTAGTTGCAGTTGGAAAGGCAAATCACACTGCAAAATGCTATGAGTTTTCTCACTTTATTCCGCTTGCAAAGCCCACTGCTCTTCGCACACATGGTAATGAGGTTAGTAGGCTTGGGCATGAAAGATTTGGACATCTTAATTATAAGTATTTGCTGCTGCTATCAAACAAATCCATGGTAGATTTCCTTCCACAACTCCGTTCCTCGAAGGGTATATGCACCGGTTGCATCATTGGGAAGCACCCCGAGCACAAATTTGACCGCGGCAAAGCTAGTAGAGCTTCTACTATTCTGGGGTTGATCCATTCTGATATCAGTGATCCGCTGCCCCATATGTCATTAAATGGTTCAAGGTATGTTTTGACATTTATTGATGATTTTTCCCTCTTTACATGGGTATTCTTTCTCAAAAACAAGTCAGAAGTGCTTGGAAAATTCAAGGATTTTAAGGCTTCTGTTGAGATCGCCACTGAGAGAAACATCAAAGCTCTTAGATCTGATAATGGTGGAGAATATATTAAATCCGAGTTGCTGCAACTTTGTTCCCAAAGCGGAATTCAGATCCAACATACAGTTCCCTACACACCCCAGCAGAACGGTGTAGCGGAAAGGAAAAACCAGTCACTGAAAGAGATGGCTACATGCATGATTGAATCAAAAGGTTTGGCTGCAAATGTTTGGGCTGAAGCAATCAATGTTGCTGCATACATATAGAACCGTGTTCCACATTCATCCGTGAAAGGTATGACTCCTTTCGAAGCATTCTTTGGTCACAAACCGGATGTGTCAAATTTGAGAGTTTTTGGCTCTACTGCATGGGCTAGAATTCCTTCCAAGAAGAGACGAGCTTTGGATCCACAAAGCATCGAGTGCATACTGATAGGGTATGGGGAAGAATCAAAATCATATAAACTCATGGATATCAGATCTAAAAAGATATTCATAGAGCGCAGTGTGCAATTTGAAGAACCGCTTCAAGAATTGCAACTAGTCGAGGAAGAGACTGTCGATTCACCGCCTTCACCAGAAGAAGATCCGTGCAGCGATAATGAAGGTATGAGTTCTGATATTTCTAATATTTCAGCAGCATATGATGATCATGATATATTAAGTTCGTAATCTGACCATTATGATCCTCCTCAGTTACCAAAGTGGGCCCAAAACACTCTCCAATCTGCTAGTTCGAACCTTGGAAATCCTGTTGATCCGAGACGAACAAGAGCAGAATTTCAAAGAGCAGGTATGGCACTATCTATTGCTGATCCATTTCTTCCTGAGATTTGTTATTTGATGGCTGGTTCAGATCCAACATCATACTATTCTGCTCACCGAGATCCGAGATGGCAAAGTGCCATGGATGAAGAGTACAGTTCTCTTCAAAAGAACAACACTTGGGAGCTAGTTTCTCTTCCACCTGGAAAAAAATTAGTAAAGTGTAAATGGGTCTACCGCACGAAAGTTGTTGTTGATGGCTCTATCAGCAAATACAAATCAAGGTTGGTGGCAAAAGGTTTCTCCCAAGTCCAAGGAGTGGACTACACTGAGACCTTTGCACCGGTTGCAAAGATGGATTCCATCCGCCTTGTTTTAGCTATTTCCGCATCCAAGCACTGTGAAGTGCACCACATGGATGTGAAGAGTGCATTTTTACATGGAGACCTTGCTGAAGAGGTATATATGCAGCAGCCAGAGGGCTACACATCAGATCCATCATTAGTTTGCAGATTGAATAAATCTTTGTATGGGTTAAAACAGGCCCCAAGAGCTTGGTACGCAAAGATGGACTCCTTCCTTCTTTCTCAGAATTTCCAAAGATGCAAATCTGATCCGAATGTGTATCTTCAGCGAGTTAAAGGTAATTTGTTGGTTATTGTACTTTATGTTGATAATCTTCTCATTACTGGTAGCACTCTTACTTCAATAAACAAGCTAAAAAGTGCCTTAAATCTAGCTTTTGACATGAGCGATTTGGGCTTGCTGAGTCATTTTTTGGGCTTGGAGATAGCTCAAAATTTTGATGGGATCACTATATCTCAGCAAAAATATGATTCCAACCTGTTATTGAAGTTTAATATGGCTGAATGTAAGGAAGCCCCATTCCCATTCCTCTCAGAAATCAGTCTTGAGGAGGGAAATTCTACACCGCTTGCAGATTGCAATATGTATCGACAGTTGATTGATTCACTACTTTATTTGAAACACTCTAGGCCTGATATCTCATATGCCGTGAGTGCCGTGTCAAGATATATGCAGCAGCCACATGAGCTTCATTGGCGAGCAGCCAAGCGGATCTTGCAGTATGTGCAAGGTACGAGACAGTTTGGCATACATTATGCTGCAGATTCTGAGCTTGATTTCATTGGTTTTACTGATTCAGATTGGGCAGGTGATAGCATTGATCGGAAGTCCACTTCTGGTTATGTTTTCATGATTGGTCATGGTGCTATTTGCTGGTCCAGCAAAAAGAAAGCATCCATTGCACTTTCTTCAGCAGAGGCAGAGTATCGAGGGGCAGTCAATGCCTGCATTCAAGCAGTTTGGTTGCAAGGTATTCTTTTCGAGTTTGGTTTTGGTGGCACTACTTCGACTGTCCTATTTTGTGACAATCAAAGTGCTATCAAGATCTCCACAGATCCAGTTCAGCGGCAGAGGACCAAACACATTGAGATTCATATGCATTACATTCGACAGTTGGTGCATGATCGCACCATCATTCTGCAATATTGCCCTACTAATGAGCAAATTGCAGACATATTCACCAAGAGCTTCACTGAGAAGAAGTTCTCTTACCTCCGTTCACTGTTGGGGGTGAGTTCCATCATGGTGGAGACAGATTGATCCATTATTATGCTTTAGCTTGAGGGGGGGCTTTCTTCCCACTGGGTTTTCCCTCTTTCCTCACTTAGTTTATTTTCAACATTTTTTGGATTATTGTATTGGGGTGACCTTTGGTCTTAGTTACCAGGGATGAGCAAATTGTAGACATCTTCACCAAGAGCTTCACTGAGAAGAAGTTCTCTTACCTCCGTTCACTGTTGGGGGTGAGTTCCATCATGGTGGAGATAGATTGATCCATTATTATGCTTTAGCTTGAGGGGGGGATTTCTTCCCACTGGGTTTTCCCTCTTTCCTCACTTAGTTTATTTTCAACATTTTTTGGATTATTGTATTGGGGTGACCTTTGGTCTTAGTTACCAGGGCCCCACATTATTTTTTGCACATCATAGTCTAGCTTGAGGGGGGGGTGTTCGGATATCCACATCATCTTTTTCAGGATCTTGCATGCAATTAGGGTTTGCATGCAAATTCTAGGGTTTGCATGCACTTGCATGCACTTTGCATGCATCCCAGTCACCAGTTTGATGCCTCCAGCACCTTAGCCACCTTATTCTAGCACCCGGGAGCCACTTACTTCAGAGTTTTAGCCCTCCTAGGATGAAAGGCGCCCACTTCTCACCTACTGCCAGAGAAGGGTGCACTTGTTCACCTACCACTGCAGTTCCACTTCAGTTACATTCAGTTAGCTTTGATTCTCCCTGATTTGAGGCTAGTTTCACTCCCGACTGACTGTTTCACTTCCGTTGGACCTCCAGTTTGACTAGATGACTTGTTCTGACTTCAGTTAGTCTCCCATGCACCCCCACTGAGCCTCCTTCCCTTAATCAATGCTACACACTTCAGTTACACATGACACACTCAGTTAGACTCAGATTGACACCTCGATGACTGGTTCTTGTGCATTGATGACCACAACCGATTGATGATGAGGACTCCTAGTTGGAGTCAAGCTACTCCATTCAGTGATTCGAATGGCCTACTTAGTCAATTCGAATTGCTCATTGACTGAAATTGTATTCTATTGTAATTCATTCACCCTTATTGGGATATTGAGCACTGCTGCATGTTTTGCACAGTTTTGCACCATATTTTCTATGTTCATCTATTGTGATTGATTTACTTGTTCATTAGATCTGCTGTGACTAATTTTACAATGTTAACAACATAACTTTGTTGTTTTAGGAAAAGTGATTTTCTATATGGAAAGGGACTTGACAGTTCCAAGCATAGTCGGAACACTAGATCATCCTAAATAGTCAAATCCGATTAGTCATATACAATATACAAAATGTAACAACCCTACTCCCTCAATAAGAGGTTTGTTGGAACCGAAAAGTATCCACTCTCAAGAACAAAAAGGCAATGTGACACGTATCTAAGCCGAATTATCCAATCAACAGATTTTAAAAGAGTTTTCTCAGTTTAGCATATTTCCAACTATGCCGACTTTCCATATACTCACAACTCATTTCATCAAAAACCTTAACTCTCTTAGTCTTACTATTCTTAAAGAGTACTTCCTCGTAGTCCAATGGATCTACTTGGAGAGTAAGAGAAGATATTTAGCGACTAATATTTACCAATAACAGATCATTCAACTTCAGAAGGAAACATACACTGTGTTTACTATGGACTAATTTATGCCATATAATGTTTTTCACAAAATGAGACATACTTACTTGTATTTTAATGATGGTGTCGGTTACCTGGTGTCGTTTCTTGGGAATGGAATTCTTTGTTGTCTCTTTAATAGTTGGTTCCCTTGCTAGTTCGCCCAACACATCTTGCTTCCTCTGGATGAGCCCAAATAAGCCCAAGTGTTTGTAACCTGTCGCTCTAATACCATATGTAACATCTCCATGAATATGTTAGTGTTATTTTGAGAAAATAAAATTTTTGCTCCTCTAGCCATTAACCAAATCACACTTTAATAACATAAAGGACCTCAATTATTTAAATACACTTTCTTGATACTGGTTATTATCAAAGAATAAAACATAATGTCATAACATACCCATGTGTCCATTCAGTACCTTAAGGGGAACTTTGAGAACTCTTCTCATATTGATCATCTACTCCTTATCATATCGCTTTAGTACTATTTAGTTAAATGATTAGCATTTCACTTTCCTTATCAACTTCATCCACACTAAGTAACGATGCGAACACAAATGTACTAAACATTAATAGAAAACATATATAAAACGATCATGAGTAATTATTGGTTATTAAACTCCTCGCTTAATTCTTCATGAAATACTTTGACATAATATACATTGAAAGTAATAATGACACAAGCATCTAATTTAAACAAGAACCATAAAATCACACAAGAGATCATCAAAAGCCACATAGATTACAAATGCAGATCCATTTAATGCCTTCAACCACACGATGTGAATATAAGAAATACCATCATGCAAAATGCATCGAATTCCCAGAGTTTTTACTATAAGATAAAGGCTAGGAGCTATAGATTCAGGGAACCATACACTTATAAGATCTTCCCCTCATGGAAAACATAATAACCATTCAATACATTTTAACAATAAATCACATGACAACAATACACCAACCATCATACACCATAGATAAACGTGGTTCACCCAAAACTTGGGGTACGTCCACAACACCCGTCGCAATATATTATTTCATCAAAATAATAATTACATCCTGCAACTCAGTGGTTGCATTATTTACCTTACATTACCTGGAAGTCTCTCTCATGGAGAGTATCTTCTAACATTCAAAGTGAGAAGCCTTACCATTATTTCCCATAGTTTACATATGATAATACCTATATTAGCTATGTTCTCAACATACAGTAAATATCATCCAACCATAAAGGATTACAATCTTGCCACGCAGAGGCAACCACATTACACTTCCAAGGCTTCTGGCGCTACATCTACTAATGCATAGAACTAATTTAACTTAACATAATCGTATCTATTTATATACATCTGACAGTAATGTAAATAATCTGAGATCCATAGAACCGATCGACTTAGATAGCCTATATATAAAAGGAAACTTTGAGATCTCCGTCAGAAATCTAATGCTGGTAATACAACTATACTTATAGAATTCAACCAAGGTTCAATACGTAGAATATAAAGAAATCTCATAAGACTCCCTCAGCGGTAAGTTGTGTAGTAGGGATCTAACGCAAAAAGGAAGAATTCAAGTTATAGTTTAAAACAAGATTCCACGAATTCGTGACAAGAAAGAAAAGTAATAGCACGGATCCTAACATCTTAACAAAAATAACATCTTCAGCTTAACACAATCAAGGCTATCTACGGAGATGTAAAATCAGAACTATATCTTAGCACATCAGTCATCAAAAGAAGGAGTATGCAGAATATGTGGACTCCCTCAGCACTTGCAAATAAAAACATAGCTACAACAGATCTTCAAGCGAGGGTATGCAGAGTATGAAAACCCCTCAGCATTTACAAAAATATGTCTCTAAAGCAGATCACTGGCAAGAGTTTGCAGATATTTTCCCAATCATAAATCCGTGATGGATGTTAGTACGTCGATGAACATGTGTTTAAACTCAGAGATCACTAAAGAGATCACCACATCGCGTCTCTAGGTTGAAGAGGTTCGGAACACTTATAAACAAGGGCAACAACCCTTCCGATCACAATTCCATGATGGGTGTTAAAGCATAGAAGATAGTAACAAGCAGGTGTTAAACGCAGAGAGGCCAAAAAGAGATGACTAGTAAGATGGGAGAGTAATCATGGTTTAGTTTGGATTTCAACCGCATTCTGCAGAGATCAAAGTTGGTCTTAAATCAACCAATCAATACACTTAAAAACTATAAATTTATATAATGGTCGATTCTCTCTTGGAGAGTGATCACCCACTCTAGTTAACGCCATTTTTATAAAACACATAACCAATTTATATAAGACTAGAAACCAATGGTCAATTCTTAAATCAACTACGCATTTATAGAGACCTACGTCTTCGATTAATACCAAGGTTCAAAAAACTCTGCTACACTACAATGTGGAAGAGAACGCATCCAATCCAAGATTTGAAAGAGCTAGGGTAGATAATGGATTACCTCATTCGTAGAGTTGAGCCCCTAAATCGCTCAATCTTGGATCTACTCCTGTAGACTACACCTCGACGAGCATGTCATACCATCCAGCTTCTGTCGGTATCCTCCATCGCCGAAACCCCGTGAGAGAGCTCTAGTCGTACCTAAATAGCACCATGGTCGATGCCCTTCTCCAATGGCATTCTTCCCATGGCAAAACCTTGGATCAAGAGAAATTTTCCCACCCAGAGCGTAACCCCCTCGTTCCTCATCCCCCAGTACAATTATAAATAAGTAAAAATAATTGAGGTTAATGGGCTCGGCTCTCTCCCTCACTCGAGAGAGGCCGCCCAATAATTTATTCCCCGAAATCAAAGGGATTCGATCCCCTTTCTCCGGTCCCATCTCCACCATCGGTCGAACAACCTAGTAGAAAGATACCCCATCCTTATATTTCAAGGTGAGTTTATTAGTTGCCAAATAATATACTCCTTTTTCTACAAAGAACAAGTGGCAAAGCAATTGATCTTTGAAATCCACACTCTAAACTTAAAAATCGTGTCCCCTCTAAATTAACAATAATCAATTAGTAGACTTGAAAAGGAATCCGTAGATGGAGGTTGCTCCATTATTTTTATAATAAACACAATCTCCATTAAATGCTTTTCTATTCCTCTTTATACATATAAGTATTTCTATTGTTATCTTCTATTAGTGAATCCTTCGTTCTTTAGGAAGGCACCAAGCATATATGTTTAATATATGTAACTCACTCCCCAATAATTAAAATGTATCCTTTCTTTTATGTATAATATATAATTATTGTACCTTTTTCCTCTTTGACATCTTTTAATGTCTAGGACAATAAGCATTTAAAGTGTATTATTTATAATATTTATTTTATTTCTATATGTATAAATATAGGATTATGGTCCCTTTACAATCTTTGACATCTTTTAATGTCTAGGACAATTAAGTATTTGTAGAGTATATTTTCACAATTATATTTGAGTAGAGATATCTAAGGTATCTCTCTCCTATGTATATGTGTAAGAGTGTTCCCTTAACTCGATTCCGGGTCTCGTTTTTGGCGATAAAACTTAACCTCTTAACGATTTAGATTTTAATCAATAACACCAATTTTTATTAAACATACCATTCACCAAGATATTATTATTATAGACCCTCATAATAATTCTGTGGTCTATATATGTATAGATGTTTTATTGTCCCTTGCAATAAGTGAATGGCCCAACTTGCCATTGTATGCATATTAAGTTAATACTACCCTTAGCTTCTTTCTTATGTTTGTAGTAGATTATAGGTTATTTTATTTGTCGGCCAAATGACATATCTAAGACCAATCATTTACTTAGGATTAATTATAGCTTCGAATACTAATTAATTTAATCAAGTGAGTTTCCGGTGTTCATCTTCCTTCCGATTCCCATGGCACCAAAATTCCCCGCTACTTAACTCGAGGATCCTTAGTCATTTTCCCTCTCCCCCTAGTGTATTCAGTTGCCGTAGTTTAATTGCGTCACTGTCCTAAGTCTCCTAGGTTTACAATTACAACTTTGGATATTAACCACATAACTTGCAAGGTTTTCACTGGTGGGGCCTTGGCCTTGAACTCCTCATGAGAAACCATTAATCGATTATATTTACAAAATGAGAGCATAAAGGAGGGATATTACATCCTCCTCCCCTTAAGATTAACACCGTCCTCGGTGTTCATACTTTCTGCAATTAGTGTTCTCTTCTAGAATCATCATTTTCTTGCTTCATCATTTTGTTTTGACTTTCTTTGAACTTTCATGATTTATGTACGTTAGTATTGCTCGTAACCTGCATTTTCAACTTCAAAAGTGGAAAAATATTGTTTAGTAAAACACATCATTAATCCCATAATCAACTTAGAAGCATAAACAATGCGCCCCATATCATTTGTAATCCATGGAATATCTTTAGTGTTTGTTTGTGCTTTATCATCACAAGCTAACATAATTCCAGTGCTTCCAAGAATGTAGATTGTTAATTAATTAAAACACATCATTCACTTGATCTAGGGAATTATTGCCTAGCACTCTAGTGCTCACAGAGCAATCCCTTCGGAAATTCTCGCCTAACACCTCAGTGCTCACACAGCGATTCTTTCGGAGACTCTTGCCTAACACCATAGTGCTCACACAGCAATACTGTCTCTCATGCATACTAAGCAGCGTCCTGCCTCCCGCATATGCATTATGTTATAGTTTGCCTAGGTCTTTACAACCAGCCGATTCTTTCGAGAATCCTGGCGGTTGTCAACTCCCTCATTTCTAGGGAGTGTTTCAATGCCATTAATGCACTCTTACTTAATTCAGCTCAAGCCTTCTTGCTTGAGTCCTGGAAATTTTATTTTGATAATATTCATTTATTATTTCTTGCAATAGGTTATGTAATAATGGTAAGTAGATTTAATTATTGGCTTATAATTCATGATAAATATCGCACATTTCTCACCAGTCAAGGTTTGTGCCATGCTGTAATCCATACTTTAACGAAATGTAAATCACTCACTCCTGAGCAATTTTTTGATTATGCGCAACTTGTCTACACAAATGGATTTATAATCAACGTTCCACCTAGTTCGTGGCATCGGTCAAAATTATGATAACCTCTTGAAAGGGTAGTACCTAAATAACATAATCCATTGTTAATCCATGGTTATTAAAACTCGAAATATGACTAATATAATAAGATGTACAAAGTGAATCATCACTTACTCTTCAGTGGTTAACTCAACTATATAACCCAGTGGATAATCACTTTCCATTTTGATTAGTTATTTTCATAACGAAATTCTACAATGTTAGTACACAACCACTATACAACATCTATTTATTCAATAATAATCCTACTAAAACATCTTTCACTTATTGATCCTTGATCGGCTATCAGTAGAGAAAAATCATTTGAGCTTTACACAATGTTCATGAGTGGTAAGCTAGATATGTATGGACTCCAGTTGTGATCTACTTATAGCGTTATTAATGAAACAATATAATTTAACAATGGAATTTGTATAACTTGCATCGGGTCCTTTTAACAAAGCGACATATGCACACATAATATACTACGCTCTTACCACAAGTTCAATTGAGTTTTGACCATATCTCAAAAATCAATTTTTTCTTCTATGTGATCATCTAAAATAAACATTTTTCTCTTACTAAGCATAACTAGCTTACTATTTGGATTACATAATGCCTTGAACACGAAATAACACTTTCCCTGTGATGATCCATGAACGTTATGATTTCTTAACCTTGAATGTAGCTTTCACCATACCAAGCAAAATTCCTATTTTAGTTACACAACTTTTCTTTGTATACACTAACATCATATAGAAATAACCAATTGTCTAACAACATACTTGCATACGTTATAAAGATATCCGCATAACCTTGTAAGGGCGACTACATAAATCCTTATTGTAAAACCCTCATATATCTAGGTACCCGTTTACTTGTATCACCACTTATTAGTATTACTAAATATCACATCAATCTTACCTTTACCAATTTATAGTTGTAGGACAGTGATGTGTGGGAATATAACATTTGCTTGACCACAACATCCCGAGTGTTAGCTGTATAAGGGAAATCATACATATAACATATGTCCAATCCTCATCTTTCTTTTGTTTCATAAAATCTTATACTTTAATTTCTTCTGATCTACCATTGAAATTCCTTGACATAGAAGGTTTCCTTAATTCATAATGCAAATATCAAATAGTCATTCCCTGCGACAATATAAAGATGTCAGAAATTTAAAGTACCCTACTAACCTATATTTCCATTCTATGTCGGTAATAATTTCTAATACCTTTATTCATACCACAGAACACACTCATTAGACAAGACTTAATTACGTCTATGTGATCATTATGTGAATCGTGATTAACCATAATTTTTATCCTTTAACATAATAATCACTTCGACAATCATCATAAATCTTCATCACGTAAAAGCATAACCTTTATTACCACTACTCTTAGTATCTATATCAAAGATCAATGAGATAAAAAATAAAAATGAGATCCTGCATTTGCAACATATATTATTTCCGTGCAAACCTAGGAAAAATTGTCAAGCTCTTATAATCTTGTTGGCTAAAAGAACCTAGACCAACAAATTTACACTTCTTGTGGAAGGTTAGTTTAACATATGTAACACACCCTTAATTTCTAGTTGATATCTCTGTAATAAAAATAGAATTGGTGTTTAAGGGACAAAATTTTAGCATCAACATGATTATGCTTCCTCAATACTAAAGGAATATTTTAAATACACCGGTTAGATATTCCTTCATGTTGACTCCTCTCGCACTATGCATTTTTACAGAAATTACTAGTTATGTTAACAACATAACTTTGTTGTTTTAGGAAAAGTGATTTTCTATATGGAAAGGGACTTGACAGTTCCAAGCATAGTCGGAACACTAGATCATCCTAAATAGTCAAATCCGATTAGTCATATACAATATACAAAATGTAACAACCCTACTCCCTCAATAAGAGGTTTGTTGGAACCAAAAAGTATCCACTCTCAACAACAAAAAGGCAATGTGACACGTATGTAAGCCGAATTATCCAATCAACAGATTTTAGGAGAGGTTTCTCAGTTTAGCATATTTCCAACTATGCCGACTTTCCATATACTCACAACTCATTTCATCAAAAACCTTAACTCTCTTAGTCTTACTATTCTTAAAGAGTACTTCCTCGTAGTCCAATGGATCTACTTGGAGAGTAAGAGAAGATATTTAGCAACTAATATTTACCAATAACAGATCATTCAACTTCAGAAGGAAACATACACTGTGTTTACTATGGACTAATTTATGTCATATAATGTTTTTCACAAAATGAGACATACTTACTTGTATTTTAATGACGGTGTCGGTTACCTGGTGTCGTTTCTTGGGAATGGAATTCTTTGTTGTCTCTTTAATAGTTGGTTCCCTTGCTAGTTCGCCCAACACATCTTGCTTCCTCTGGCTGAGCCCAAATAAGCCCAAGTGTTTGTAACCTGTCGCTCTGATACCATATGTAACATCTCCATGAATATGTTAGTGTTATTTTGAGAAAATAAAATTTTTGCTCCTCTAGCCATTAACCAAATCACACTTTAATAACATAAAGGACCTCAATTATTTAAATACACTTTCTTGATACTGGTTATTATCAAAGAATGAAACATAATGACATAACATACCCATGTGTCGATTCAGTACCTTAAGGGGAACTTTGAGAACTCTTCTCATATTGATCATCTACTCCTTATCATATCGCTTTAGTACTATTTAGTTAAATGATTAGCATTTCACTTTCCTTATCAACTTCATCCACGCTAAGTAATGATGCGAACACAAATGTACTAAACATTAATAGAAAACATATATAAAACGATCATGAGTAATTATTGGTTATTAAACTCCTCGCTTAATTCTTCATGAAATACTTTGACATAATATACATTGAAAGTAATAATGACACAAGCATCTAATTTAAACAAGAACCATAAAATCACACAAGAGATCATCAAAAGCCACATAGATTACAAATGCAGATCCATTTAATGCCTTCAACCACACGATGTGAATATAAGCAATACCATCATGCAAAATGCATCGAATTCCCAGAGTTTTTAATATAAGATAAAGGCTAGGAGCTAGAGATTCAGGGGACCATACACTTATAAGATCTTCCCCTCATGGACAACATAATAACCATTCAATACATTTTAACAATAAATCACATGACAACAATACACCAACCATCATACACCATATATAAACGTGGTTCACCAAAAACTTGGGCTACGTCCACAACACCCGTCGCAATATATTATTTCATCAAAATAATAATTACACCCTGCAACTCAGTGGTTGCATTATTTACCTTACATTACCTGGAAGTCTCTCTCATGGAGAGCATCTTCTAACATTCAAAGTGAGAAGCCTTACCATTATTTCCCATAGTTTACATATGATAATACCTATATTAGCTATGTTCTCAACATACAGTAAATATCATCCAACCATAAAGGATTACAATCTTGCCACGGAGAGGAAACCACATTACACTTCCAAGGCTTCTGGTGCTACATCTACTAATGCAGAGAACTAATTTAACTTAACATAATCATATCTATTTATATACATTTGACATTAATGAAAATAATCTGAGATCCATAGAACCGATCGATTTAGATAGCCTATATATAAAAGGAAACTTTGAGATCTCCGTCAGAAATCTAATGCTGGTAATACAGCTATACTTATAGAATTCAACCAAGGTTCAATACGTAGAATATAAAGAAATCTCATAAGACTCCCTCAGCGGTAAGTTGTGTAGTAGGGATCTAACACAAAAAGGAAGAATTCAAGTTATAGTTTAAAACAAGATTCCACGAATTCGTGACAGGAAAGAAAAGTAATAGCACGGATCCTAACATCTTAACAAAAATAACATCTTCATCTTAACACAATCGAGGCTATCTACGGAGATGTAAAATCAGAACTATATCTTAGCACATCAGTCATCAAAAGAAGGAGTATGCAGAATATGTGGACTCCCTTAGCACTTACAAATAAAAACATATCTACAACAGATCTTCAAGTGAGGGTATGTAGAGTATGAAAACCCCTTAGCATTTACAAAAATATGTCTCTAAAGCAGATCACTGCCAAGAGTTTGCAGAGATTTTCCCAATCATAAATCCGTGATGGATGTTAGTATGCCGATGAACATGTGTTTAGACTCAGAGATCACTAAAGAGATCACCAGATTGCGTCTCTAGGTTGAAGAGGTTCGGAACACTTATAAACAAGGGCAACAACCCTTCCGATCACAATTCCATGATGGGTGTTAAAGCATAGAAGATAGTAACAAGCAGGTGTTAAACGCAGAGAGGCCAAAAAGAGATGACTAGTAAGATGGGAGAGTAATCATGGTTTAGTTTGGATTTCAACCGCATTCTGCAGAGATCAAAGATGGTCTTAAATCAACCAATCAATACACTTAAAAACTGTAAATTTATATAATGGTCGATTCTCTCTTGGAGAGGGATCACCCACTCTAGTTAACGCCATTTTTATAAAACACATAACCAATTTATATAAGACTAGAAACCAGTGGTCAATTCTTAAATCAACTACGCATTTACAAAGACCTACGTCTTCGATTAATACCAAGGTTCAAAAAACTCTGCTACACTACAATGTGGAAGAGAATGCATCCATTCCAAGATTTGAAAGAGCTAGGGTAGATAATGGATTACCTCATTCGTAGAGTTGAGCCCCTAAATCACTCGATCTTGGATCTACTCCTGTCGATTACACGTCGACGAGCATGTCATACCATCCAGCTTCTGCCGGTATCCTCCATCGCCGAAACCCCATGAGAGAGCTCTAGTCGTACCTAAATACCACCATGGTCGATGCCCTTCTCCACTGGCATTCTGCCCATGACAAAACCTTGGATCAAGAGAAATTTTCCCACCCAGAGCATAAGCCCCCCGTTCCTCATCTCCCAATACAATTATAAATAAGTAAAAATAATTGAGGTTAATGGGCTCGGCTCTCTCCCTCACTCGAGTGAGGCCGCCCAATAATTTATTCCCCGAAATCAAAGGGATTCGATCCCCTTTCTCCGGTCCCATCTCCACCATCGGTCGAACAACCTAGTAGAAAGATACCCCATCCTTATATTTCAAGGTGAGTTTATTAGTTGCTAAATAATACACTCCTTTTTCTACAAAGAACAAGTGGCAAAGCAATTGATCTTTGAAATCCACACTCTAAACTTAAAAATCGTGTCCCCTCTAAACTAACAATAATCAATTAGTAGACTTGAAAAGGAATTCGGAGATGGAGGTTGCTCCATTCTTTTTATAATAAACACAATCTCCATTAAATGCTTTTCTATTCCTCTTTATACATATAAGTATTTCTATTGTTATCTTCTATTAGTGAATCCTTCGTTCTTTAGGAAGGCACCAAGCATATATGTTTAATATATGTAACTCACTCCCCAATAATTAAAATGTATCCTTTCTTTTATGTATAATATATAATTATTGTACCTTTTTCCTCTTTGACATCTTTTAATGTCTAGGACAATAAGCATTTAAAGTGTATTCTTTATAATATTTATTTTATTTCTATATGTATGAATATAGGATTATGGTCCCTTTACCATCTTTGACATCTTTTAATGTCTAGGACAATTAAGTATGTGTAGAGTATATTTTCACAATTATATTTGAGTAGAGATATCTAAGGTATCTCTCTCCTATGTATATGTGTAAGAGTGTTCCCTTAACTCGAGTCCGAGTCTCGTTTTTGGGGATAAAACTTAACCTCTTAACGATTTAGATTTTAATCAATAACACCAATTTTTATTAAACATACCATTCACCAAAATATTTATATTATAGACCCTCATAATACTTCTGTGGTCTATATACGTATATAGGTTTTATTGTCCCTTGCAATAAGTGAATGGCCCAAATTGCCATTGTATACATATTAAGTTAATACTACCCTTAGCTTCTCTCTTAAGTTTGTAGTAGATTATAGGTTATTTTATTTGTCGGCCAATTGACATATCTAAGACCAATCGTTTACTTAGGATTAATTATAGCTTTGAATACTAATTAATTTAATCAAGTGAGTTTCCGGTGTTCATCTTCCTTCCGATTCCCATGGCACCAAAATTCCCCGCTACTTAACTCGAGCATCCTTAGTCATTTTCCCTCTCCCCCTAGTGGATTCAGTTGCCGTAGTTTAATTGTGTCACTGTCCTTAGTCTCCTAGGTTTACAATTACAACTTTGGATATTAACCACATAACTTGCAAGGTTTTCACTGGTGGGGCCTTGGCCTTGAACTCCTCATGAGAAACCATTAATCAATTATATTTACAAAATGAGAGCATTAAGGAGGGATATTACACTTCCGTATAGAGGAATAATACCATCTCTATAGGAGTACAATATACATAATTTGAAATACATTCCGAAGGTACAATTACATCAACACTCCCTCTTAACTAGGAAGGTATTTCTTGACACAGATCTACTATCACAAGTCTTCTTCTCTGGCACATCGTCATTGGATCATCATCATCGAGTCATCGTCATCATCATCATCACAACTGCTGCTATCTCAATCAATCCCTGATCTACTCATCATTGGAAATTCTATAGAGCCAGTCCATTTTTATACTGGATGTAGGCCCACCACCTGCAGGACTTCATCATCACTGGCCATATTGTGGAATCCTCAGGACTTATTATGTGCATCACAAAACCTCTCAAGAGCATCCCAGGACAGATTACGGGCACACAACCCAGCCTATCGAATCTCCCAGGGAGCTATTACATGTGACCCCACCACAAAACCTCGAAAGAGAATCCTAGGACTGATTACGAGCACACATCACAACCTATCGGATCTTCCAGGGTGCTATTATATGTGGTCATGGAAAAACCTCGAAAGAGCATCCTAGGACTGATTACGAGCACACAGCTCAACCTATTGAATCTCCCAGGGCGCTATTATATGCCATAGGACAAAACCTCAAAAGAGCGTTTTCCAGATATCCCAGGGCTCTATTATATGCCATAGGAAAAACCCCGAAAGAGTATCTGGAAACCTCCTAGGGCGCTATTATATGTCCTCCCAAGAAAAACCTCGAAAGAGCATTTTCCAGATATCCGAGGGCGCTATTATATGCCATAGGAAAAACCTCGAAAGAGTATCTGCAAATCTCCCAGGGCGCTATTATATGCTTATATGCACAACCTGTCCATGGCCACAGAGTATTAACTTGATACTCACCATACATCATCTTGATGTACATCATCACATGATCATCCTAATCATCATCGTAGCATCATCCTGATGCATATCATCTGGAGCAACATCCGGAAGCTCATCATCCATGATCATCCTGATCATACAATGCATCCACCTGATGCATACACAGTATCTACCTGATACATATCATGTATCCACCTGATACATATACAAATAGATGATTCAACTGATCATATCAAGAATTCAAGATGATGCATACACATATACATGATCCAACTGATCATATCCAACATCCAACATGATGCATATACATATACATGATCCAACTGATCATATCAAGCATCCAACATGATGCATATACATATACATGATCCAACTTATCATATCCAGCATCCAACATGATGCATATACATATACATGATCCAACTAATCATATCAAGCATCCAACATGATGCATATACAGAGCAGTAACTGGAGCATCATCTTGATGCTCATCATCCAACGCTTACATCCACAGCCATGGGAAGGATCCTCCTCTCATCATGCTTGGAATGGCTCCAGAAAATGTGTCCCTCACTTCTTCCTTGAAGTGTCGTCAATCTGAAGAACGCCAAGCCTCTCTCTGAAGTATTCAAACTTCACTCTGGCTAGTGGTTTTGTCAACACATCCGCAACCTGCTCATCCGTCGCAACATACAGGAGCTTCACTGCTTGTGTCTGCACCATATCCCTGATATAGTCATATTTGATCTCAATGTGCTTCAACCTGTCGTGGAACACAGGATTCTCAGATAGCTTCACACAACTCTGGTTATCACAAAAGATACCAGTAGCCTCCAGTGGGAGATCAAATAACTCAGACACTAGCTTCTAGATCCAGACTGCCTCACAACTAGCCGAACAAGCTGCAACATACTCTCCCTCAACTGTACTTAGTGTTATGCAAGACTGCTTCCTGCTAAACCAAGAGATCAAACCTGATCCCATACTGAAGTAACATCCAGAAGTGCTCTTCCTATCTGCAACACTACCTAACTAGTCTGAATCAACATAACCCTACAGGTTAAACTTTTGATTCGCATCATAATTGAGCCCATAATCAATTGTACACCTCTGGGATTCGTCACGAACTGGCTCAATTTATTCACTGCAAAGCAAATCTCTGGTCTTGTGTTCGTTAGGTACATCAAGGACCCAATCATCTGATGATACATAGTGACATCAACTAGATCAAATGAAGCATCACACATAATCTTCAGGCTCGATGCCATAGGTGTGGCCATGGCCTTGCAGTCCATCATCCCGAACCACTTCAGGATCTCTACTGCATACTTCCCTTATCCAAGGAAGATCCCATCTGCACTCTGCAACACCTGCATGCCTAGAAAATAGTGCATCATCCCCAAGTCCTTCATCTCGAACTCGACAGCAAGCTTCCTCTTCGTATTGGCAATCAATCCATCCTCACCTATAACAAACAAGTCATCCACATACAAAACTAGTATCACAGGATTTCCTTCCTCAACCTTGTAGTAAAGGTTGGAATCTGCCTTACTCTTGGTAAATCCCTAACTGGATAGAAAGCTGTCTATCCTACCATACCAAGTCCTAGGAGCTTGCTTCAAGCCATACAACGCTTTCCTCAACTTGCACACATATGACTCTCGGTCATGTGTCTCAAAACCAAGTGGCTTCTCCACATACACTTCCTCCTCGACTACACCATTCAAGAAAGTTGTCTTGACATCCATCTTGTGTATCTTCCATTTCATCACTGCAGCTAGGGAAAGTACGGATCTGATGGAAGTGTACTTGGCTACAGGAGAAAAATTTTCTTCATAGTCTATTCCCTCTTTTTAGGAGAAGCCATGAGTTACAAAACTCGCTTTGTACTTTTCTATGCCGCCATCTACAGCATGCTTGATCTTGTAGATCCACTTGGAAGTTACAACAGACTTCCCTTCAGGTCTTGGGACTACATCCCAAACATCATTCTTCATGATCGACTGGTATTCATCGACCATGGCATCCTTCCATTCTTTCTTTTCCGCTGCTTCTTCATAACTGGAAGTTTCTTTGTTGATAATGTCACAGAGTAAGGCAACATATTTGGTATGAGATCTAGTCCTCTTCCTTACTCTGTGTTCTTCTTCTGGAATACCATACCTTTCTGCATCTTGAATGTGCTCTCTAGCCAATGCCAGTTTCCTCTTGTGAGAGTTCTTCTCACGGAATGGATCTACATGTTCTTGCGGATCTTCAACTTCACGATCTACTTCTGGAATTGCTTCATTCATGGTGGTGTCTTGAAATCTGGTTTCCTTTGGTTCTTCATGATCTTTAATAGGTTCCTTCCTTGACTTGATGAAAGCTAAGACTTCATCAAATGTTACATCCCTGCTGATATCAATCTTCTTGAACCCTGGAAAGTATATTCTGTAATCCTTTGAGCTTTCACTGCACCCCACAAAGATGCCCTTCTTTCCTGAAGGATCTAGCTTAGTTCTCTTTTCCTTTGGAACATGTGTATATACTGGACAACCAAATATTTTGAGATGGATGACTTCAGGTTCCTTACCAAAGAAGACCTCTTCTAGTGTCTTGTTGTCCAATATCTTGTGAGGTGTTCTATTTTGCACATATACAACTGTCCTAGTTGCTTCTACCCATAGGTGCATAGCCAGATCCTGGTCATGCAGCATTGCCCGTGTTGCTTCCATGATTGTCCTATTCTTTCTTTCTGCCACTCCGTTTTGTTTTAGATTGTAGGGAGCAATCAACTCCCTCTTAATTCCTGAATCACTACATCACCTTTTGAAATCACCTGAAGTGAATTCTCCGCCATTGTCAGATCTGGATGTCTTGATCTTCTTATCAGTTTAATTCCTCAATGTCATCTTCTGATTTATGTTCTTCCCTTCAAATAGCTTGTTCAAGGAATCAAACATCTGCTTAGGTGTCCTTAGGGAAGATAGATGGGGTATGAGATAGTCCTTAATAGAATCAGCAATGATTCTCTTTGCTTTGACTAAGTTCCTCTTGTGTAAGGCCTTAGTCTCTTCTCCCTCTGGGACATGAACCTTTTCACTTATGTAGGTGTCCAACTCACTCTCTTCTAGAATTAACCCAATCCTATACTTCCATGAAAAGAAGTTATCAGCCCCTTCAAGCTTATCCTCAAGCTTGGTGTGGTGAGACATCTTAAAGAGTACTTCAAATGAAATAGAAAAGATTTAGGTCTTACCATTTGATTTGTAGAAATCTGGAAGTGGAGCTCGATTAGGGTTTGTTAGAGAAACCCTAAAAGTTCAAACTTTGAATTTCAAACTTCTATAATGATAGAAAGATGCGCCTTGATGAGCCGATCAAGCTAGTATACTCATAATTTGAAAACTGCAAAGTTTCACCCCTCAAATTTACTTTTCAAACTTCCATATTCACTAAGGACGACCCTAAATTAGGGTTTGATATTCCCGAAGCTTCACCCATCCAAAATGTTCGATCTTGGTCTCTAAACTTTGATTTTTCAGAGGACCTTCCAGATATGGTCTCATATTTAATAAATTCCAACTTTTGCAGAAACCCTAATTTCCAGCTTCACTAGACACGACCTCAAACTAGGGTTTGATTTTCCCGGAGATTCACCCAACCTCAAAGTTTGATCCAAATATCTAAACTTTGATTTTTCCAAGGATCTTCCATCCATGGTCTCAAATTTTGGAAATTCCAACTTTTGCAGAAACCCTAATTTCCCGCTTCACTAGAGAGGACCCCAAACTAGGGTTTGATTTTCCCGTAGATTCATCCAACCAAAAAATTCGATCCAAAGTTCTAAACTTCGAATTTTCCAAGGAGCTTCGAGCCATGGTCTCAGATTTCAGAAATTCCACTTTGTGTGGAAACCCTAATGTTTAGGGCCAAAACTGAAAGTGCTCAGAATTGAATTCTGATTGGACAGAGAGATGCGCCTTGCTGAGGAGAGTCAATCTAGCCTCCTTCCTTGCAAGATCTGTGGAGAGAAACCCAAAAAACAAGCAGCCCTAGCTTCCGCAACTGCATAGTGTCTTCTTCTTAGGTTAGCTCTCATACCATGTTGATTTTCGAGCATCAATTCAATATGATCTAGGATCTTATCTGAGAGAATAACATGTATAGCATATCAATCACAAGAAGCAATCACAAGAGACAATAGACACACAGAGTTTCCTTGGGGAAAACCATAAAGGTGAAAAACCCCAATAACTTCCTTAGAGATAGATAGAGCAATGATACAAAACCCAAGCATAAGAGATAGTCTCCTAGCAGCAACTTCTCCTCCTCCACTAGTGCGCCACTCTCCAATGAGTGTATGAGTGAGAAAGTGAATGATTGAATAGAGTGCCTGCCGCACTCTATCTCTGAGGAAGTTTTATTTTGGTTGTACTTTGGTTGAGCCATTGCTCTCTCTATCTCTGAGGAAGTTGTGGGGTTTTTCACCTTAGGGTTTTCCCCACGAAAACTCTGTGTCTCTTGTCTCTCATGCTTTTGATTCTTGTGATGCTTGTCATGCTTATTGTGATTGTTATGCATTGATATACTGTATATGTTATTCTCTCAGTAAAGATCCAAGAGTATTGTGAATTAATGCTCAAAATTTAACACTGTTTGCTCCACATATTAACAATCTTCTTTGAACCTCGGTCATCCTCATATCATTCTTCCTATAATCTGTCATCCTTGCTTATTACAGAACCTGATGTTTTCAGCTATCTTATGCTTTCTCCATGTGAATTCATCTCTTGACCCCTACAGAACCAATCCTAAAATCCAGATTCATTCAACTTGAGGTGCCTAAACTTTGTGCTCAACAGTCGATACAAACTTTAGGACTAACAATTAACCTTGGTTTACATTGTTTGGGCATGGTTGACTTTGGTTTAGTTTGTAGGACTTTGGTTGTTTGGTTAACATTGGTTATTTTCGTTGACTTTGGTTATCTAGGCATGGTTGTCTTTGCTTGACTTTTGCTTTTTTGGTTGTCTTTGGTTGTTTGGGCATGGTTGGCTTTGTTTGACTTTAGTTGTTTGTGCATGGTTGGATTTGTTTGACTTTGTTTAGTCATGGTTGAGTTTGTTTGACAAAGATAGACTATATTAATTGATGGTTGGCCATTATTTAGGCATGGTTGACTTTAGTGTATCATCATTCCATATGGTTGCATCATAATTGACTATGGTGAAATTTGGTTAACCATGGTTCACTATGTTTAGCCATGGTTGATGACATCCCATTGTTGACCACGATAACTTTGGTTAACCATGATGGTAAATTATTAGTATTATTATTAATTTTAGTATTAATGTTATTATTATTGTTGATATCATCACTACATTAATAATATTATTAATACTATTAATTTTAATATGATTAATGTTATTAATATTAATATTATTGTTATTGTTATAATATTAATGTTATTAATATCAATAATATTAATAATATTAATATCATTATTAATATTAAAATTATGTCGTATTATATCATCTAGTTATATTTAAGTAGGAATAATGTAAATGATTATTAAGTATTAACCACCTAAGAATACTTCTTTCTAACCGTTTTTATCATGGAAATAAAACTTTAAAACAATCATCATCATTAAAAAAAATTAAATTCTATTAATACTAACATACATTTATATTTTTAATTTAAAACCTTATTATATATATAAATTTAAGAATATACACTGTATTCATACAATTGTCAAATGTAAATCCTTTTTAAATTAATACTAACATACATTTACTTTTTAATTTAAAACCTTGGTATATATATAAATTTAAAAATATACACTATATTCATACAATTGTCAACATCTTGTAGCGCCTGTAGTGTACTCAGACTAATTTTACTCTTCAGACCTTGCTCAAATTTGTGACTTCTCCTTGGCAGGAACCGAAGCTTCTCCAACGCTCCTCTAGTTTTGACCATCGCCGTGACTCTCTAAGTCGGAGCTGGAGCAATCAATGACTACGTTATTTCGCTCTCCAGAACCAGATTTCTTCGGATTTTCTCCTTGTTCTCAGATTTCTTCGAATTTTCTCATTCTTTTCTTCAGTTTAGAGGCTGCTAATTACTTCTCCACGTTTTTCTGCTGCTGCGTGTTAATTTTAAACTCCCAGTCATCGGGTATCACTATAGAGTGGCCTGATAATTCCTTCTTGTTGCTGCTCTTATCCGAATCCTTCTCTGGTATAATGGCAGGATTTTCTATCTCCTTTGCTTTACCCCCATAACGCCGCATATAGCCCGCCAACGATCAGAATCGAACCCATGACACTGGATGAAACATCGCAAACAATTTAATTTATAATCAGATGCTTAACACCAAACAACTTTAAATTTGTAAAATTATATGCTTCATACCTTCCCCAATAGTTAATAAGAATTGAGAAGAACTTGTTCTCTTACATTGTTAAAATACTGGGTATAATAAAAAATGCAAAGTATGACTGAGTTCTTAATATTTAAAATTAAAATTTGAACAAATAACTTCACTATTTTATTTGTAAATTGAAAGGTGCAAGGTACATAGAAAAAACCTACAACATATTGCATACATTAAACTCAAATTGTGCAGAAGACAACTAAAACCTACAGCTTATTGCACTCAAACTGTGAAGAAGAAAAGGTACATATTACAATATATTGCATATATTGCACTCAAATTGTCGAGAAGACAACTAAAACCTACAGCTTATTGCACTCAAACTATGAAGAAGAAAGACTATATATCTAACATTATTTCCTACAAATTAATAAAAACACTTCAAAAGTAATTATTTAATAGAATGCAATGGACTAGTGATTGTACTATATTTCTAGACCATTTACAGTGCCGAATTAGAAAATAACTTTGAAATATATTATGGATTGTTCTATTACTGTAGGCACTTTACTGATTCCATTTTGTATTTTTCAAATTAAGAATGTAAGTAAATGGATATAAATGAACATTGAAACTATGGCAACAGTTACAATGAATATAGAAATACCAATTAGTAAATCTATTTTTAAGATGAAATACAATCAATTTGTTTATATTGTCAACACAACCGTGATATATGAATGAGTGCAAACACAGACATAAAATATAGAAATATGAAATAGAAGAAACCTGAAAAACAGAAAACATCTGGTTGATTATCTTTTGCAAAACTTCAACATGCTATGTAAAACCATAGTATATGTATATTATTTTGAACTTTTGACTATTAATATGAAAAATAATATAAGGATGTTAGAAGAAAGTGTTATATACATGTTTTCGATAAATAAAAGTTATATATTTTTTAAACTTATTTGATTTCATATATTTCATATTTTTACACCATATTATAATAATATGGGTATGTATGTACCTCTTTCAATTCCTCATAGTCAACATAATTTAGTTTTTTTCATTTCATTCTAATTAACATGTCATGAGAGGTAAGCATTAGCTTGCACCTACCCTCAAGTGTGATAGTAAAAATAGCATTTGTCTTGTTAAGGATCCAAGATTTCATTTAAAGACAAAGCATATTGATATCCACAAATAATAAAGGCAACCTTTTATTTATTGAAGACACATAATAAATAAAAGTGTATACACACATTGTACACATTTGTTCTTACCTAGAGGGAATCGTTGATCTCTAAACATGGCTATATCATTATAAACTTGGCTATATCACTAATTATATAAATATACCATCATATATACTATAGCATGGCATAGTCTATATGATAGATGAAGAAAGTAAAACCATCATAATTATTATTTTTATTTTCATTTTATAGTAAAACTATATATTATTAATTTTATTTACCAAATTTCAAAAATATTATTGATAAACTAAATCTAAAGAATATCTAGTTATTCATTATTATTCTAAATAATTACATTTATAGGTGTTGATATCTTAGAATTTTGGGTGGACTACCATCTATATTTTTTCTAGATTGAAAGAGGATGAGACAAGTGTACTTTTTCCATTAATTTTATGGACTTCATTCAAAATTCAAAATAACAATTATTAAAAAAAAACTAGTAATTAATACTTCCATAGCTGCTGCTGTCATACAGCGATAACCAATAGCCGCTGTCATACATAGATAACCAATAACTGTGATAATAATATTATAACCATTTTAAATAGTATCATAAATATCACACTATGAAACGAAACGACGTGAGAATCTGAATTACTGCTGGTTTGCAGGCGTTGCCCTTCTCTTTACTACAATGAAATGCCAACTAATACGATTGAATGCTTGGATATAGAGTCGATCGGGATCCAGAGAACGCCGCCTATTTATTGGCAGCGGTATTTCACGCAAGACGCGACCCATCAGAGCGATCTTGATTTTGGAAGTACATTCGAAAGTAGAATCTTCCACAGTTCCCTCAAAAGTGTTGCCAATTATAATAATCTTTCTCAAATTCTCAGGAGTCCAGTTGGCCGCCAATACATTGTCATATAAAAAAAAGGGGCAGCGTGGCATGAAAAATAGCGTGGGTCTGTCGACTGTCCGCTTGCAGTCTTCGTTAACAGTGAGACAAGTACAGTTGAAGGCATTTATAGCCATTCGGTCGACTGCAGAAAGGACTGGATCGTAAACCTCGATATCATCGACCCATTCAAATGTATCTCGTAATAAAAGCGCAAAAGCGAACTGCATGTGTCTATACTCTAGTCTCCGTCTTTCAGAACACTCAAGCCCTCCAAGGCCATAGATAACCAGTTGTAATTTTGAATACCGTGGGTCTGCGCTTATTGCCCAAAACAGTCGGCTCACCATTTCCGGATCCATCATTTGTTTCGTAAATTCTTCATAAAATGAAGAGTTCTGCAACTTTTCTTGAGCAAGCTGTATATCATTGATTAGTTGCTCAACTCTTCCATTCATTTCTAAATCCGTTAGTTCTGCAACATCCATGATTGCTTTTGATCCAAATTAGCAATGACAGAATGCAATAAAATAATATAATATCAACACTAAAATGCTCTTCGAAGCTTCCCATGGATACTCTATTTAGTTATATATCATTTGACAGGTTGTGTCGGTTGCGGGTGCCACTGTTTTACTTCGATATGTACGATTTCCAATTAGTTATACATAGTTGGGTGATATATAATTATAACTAAACACTGTTAATTACTTCACACTGTATCATTTACGTCAAAGATTTTTGATAAATATAGGTGTTTCTATTTCATGAAATGGATTAATATCCTCTTCTTATATTACAAGAAGATGATTTAAATGTACTTTCAATATTCATTAATTCTAAATAAAGAATTATAAAAAATATATCAAATTCCCACCTTTGTTTCTGGAAAGGAAAATAATTTAACAATTAAATAATGGAAATTGATTTTGATTGCCCGAGTTAAGACTGCCCAGGCTTGAAACGCATGTTTGGGAATCTGTTTCTTCTTGCCGATATTGTGCTCGATATCTTTCAAGATATTACAGAATTAGGCTCGGCTTTGGAGCTTTATGCTTCTAATGCAAGAATTTAAGGTCACCTAAATTAGAGATTGCAGCTGATTGCAATAGTTTGGCTAAATTTAAATGTGCAAGGAAAATCATACAAGTTGTTAACATTGTCTAGAGAAAGATTCCTTTAAAGGGTGAGAAAAATAATAAACTGAGTATCTTTGTTTAAATGGAGCTTGTTTGCAATAGTGTGGAAACATTGGAGTCAATGTGCTTGTCATCTAGTAGATGGCAGATTGTAGGTGGACAAAGCTAGTAGATATGGAGTCTCCAACATTGAGGGAGAATGATCATCATATCAGTTTTAATCTTTGAAATATGCATGTGTATATATTCTTTATGATGATGATAAAAGTACCAAAACCCTATTTTGCAAAAATAGGGTATTTGTGGTGTATTCATGATTTGTCAAAAGGTTGAAGATACATCCTCTCATATATGCTTGTTCTCATATTTAAATGAATATATAATGGTCTCCAATGTCGAATATTGTTCAATTTGGAATCAAACCCAGTTTCAACATGGTTTTTTATAAAATTAAGATTTGAAGTGAAGTGCATATCTTCTCACTTTTTGAATGATTTAAGAGGACAATGAGTATGTCCATATGTCTATCGATCATCATCAAGCGTTAGTTGGGAATAGTTCAACCATTAATTTTTCTTTGAAAATACGCTGCTACAGAACTCGTAGTGCACTCTTAAAGAAAAACAGTGGAAATGCTGGAGGACTTGCAGGAAATTCCCAGATTTGATATTTTTGACTTGGATGAAGCTCTAGCATGGTAGGATTGTATTCAATACTCTATGAAGGATAAAATTGAATGTGGTATGTATCTTGTAGTTGAATATTATCTTCAGTTTTGATTTATTAGATAGTCGAATCAAATCCCTATTAAATAGGATCTATAAATTAATGTAAATCTATTAGATCCTAATTTTGTGTAGCTAGTTTCCTAAGTTTAGTCTATTTGGATCATTGATCCTTCTCTTATGGATGTGGTTTTTATAAAATGTATATATATTTATTATATGAAGAAAAGACAAGGAGGGGTTCAGCCGGAGAGATTGAGAGGATAGGGTTCTGAGTTTCAAAGACATAATTTTATACTCTATTCTTGTAAGTCAATTCTAGCATTTACGTCTGTATTGTCATGATTGAAGATTCCAGTGAATGCAATGTTCAGATCGTGTTTTATTTATGTATTCATCTTCCTTACTTCCTATTTGAATGTGATGATCGTTGGTATGGGATATATTAATGGTTATGCCATAAATATTCTCAAGCAGTGAAGTGTTCACTGTAACTGTTTGCAAGGCATAAGCCTCATTCAAATATTTATTATTAATTAGAGAGTGTTTTTAATTAATGAATATTTAGATTTTGGATATATCATTAGACCACTTTGTAGAAACCACTTATACTATGAAATGAAAATTTTCACCACTCTAACCATATAAATACATAGAAATTTTGAGGAAATTCATAATGAAATAATGAAATAATATATTAGATCATACAAGAACAAATGATTCATATAAATATTCAAAAATTCCTTCCGAGTTTCAATTACAAACATCATACTAATAAAAAACATCTAAAATGCTTAATGTGAAATTATTCAAAATCATCCATGGATTCTGACACCCCATCAGAATCTACATTTTCTGCAAATGAAGAACTGGATGAAGATGTAGATGTAGATGACCCATATTCTTCTCTATTGTCAATGGGTGCACTATCTGAGTCTACATCTATGCCCGTCATTTCATATTTCATATTCCTTCGGGATCTACGGCTTGGTTTAATAGACTCCCATCTTGCAACTTCTTGTTTTGGAAGCAACCTCTTGATAATATCTCTAGTCTTGGATCCAAGAGTGTCTTTCTTTGTCAACTTGAAATCATAAACAAGTATATCAACTTCCTCTAATTTCAAGATGTCAATGTGACGATTTATTTTTTGACCCTTTCTTTTTCTCTTTCTGTAAACCTTTTTCCCAACCACCATCTCTTCCGTGTACACACCATCAAATGGGTGTGTATCTATTGCATACCAATGTACTTCTATTGATACTAGTTCTTCGTTTTCTTTATTGACCTTCATAACTTTTGCAATCCAGAATGGAAAATGATGTTCATCTTCTGTAGCCAAAACTACAATCATGCAACCCTCCTTGATATCTTGTATGGAGCCCCTGTAAAGGTCTTCCATCTCTCGATGCTTTGCAGATGATCTTCAACTAATATACATTTCTCTTTCGTCTACTTGAGAAAACTCAACACCTCGAGGTTCAAAATTTGTTACCTCGTTTCCATTTGATAAAATTTGTGGCCAAGCAAATGGAGAATTCAAATATATATCTCCATTTGTAGAGTTTGAAATTATGTCACTCTACTCCATGAAAAAAGACTCCCACCAAACAGAATCAGTAGCATCAAAGTACTCATATGTATCTTCGATAGACTTTTTGATTTCTTCCAAGCATTGAGAAGAATCAACATCTCTACTATGTCGCCTTGCATTATGAATCTCTATAGATGACTGCAATAACAATGAATTTGGAGCATACATTTGACGATTTGGGACAAATTTTAGAAATGTCAGACCTGATGAAGGCCCCATTCAGTGCTAGTTGAGTACTTCTTTCTCCACAGTATCATTTTTCCAACAATATTTTGATATGAAATTGATGTTGAAAGCTAATGTCATTAAGTTTTTCAATGCACCTTTCTTCCCCATGCGATCCAAACATAAATCTTCGAATGCCAACAGTTTCTTCCAATTTCTATACAATAGGCTCTAGATGGTATGCTTTTCTTATAATTTCAATCAATGATGGTAGGCTCCCGAATTTCTTCCTTCTCAATGTCCTTGCAAAATGGCTGAACATTTGATCAATATGATCATGCGTATTCCCAATAAGAAGGAAATGACCTCAGAATCTGAATTACTCTTGGTTCATAGGCATTGCCCTTCTCTTTACTACAATGAAATGCCAACTAATACGATTGAATGCTTGGATATAGAGTCGATTGGGATCCAGAGAACGCCGCCTATTTATTGGTAGCGGTATTTCATGCAAGACACGACCCATCAGAGCGATCTTGATTTTCAAAGTACAATCGAAAGTAGAATCTTCCATAGTTCCCTCAAAAGTGTTGCCAATTATAATAATCTTTCTCAAATTCTCAGGAGTCCAGTTGGCCACCAATACATTGTCATATAAAAAAAAGGGGCAGCATGGCATGATTCTTACAAACACCAAATTATTATACCCAATCGTCACCAAGTTTCGACATAACAATGAAATTATAAAATTTAATCATTTTAAAATTTTTATAGGATTAAAACACTTAGGTTTTTAATATTTTATTTTCTTAGTATTTATTTTTAAATTTGCTTGTTTTAATTTAGTTTTTCTTTATATCTTGATGATGATGATGATGATGATTAACGTCAAGTGAGACCAACTTTGGTAGGTTATTACTTGTTTTGCTTTAAACTTTTGTTCATATGCTCAAAAAGCCTAGAAAGAAGCTTTCCAAGATCACTATAGTTTTGACAAGTGAGGAAATTAGAAAAGTTTACATTGTAGCAAATACTATGAAACTCATATCTAATGTGGGTGTAAGAAGGACACTCTAAGAGAAAGTGATTTTCATGCTCAATGCTCATAAACTCACAAAGATGGCAAACCATTTCCTCCCAAGGAGTTTTGGGGAATAGACCAACGCCCTGTTTTGCTATGGAGCTCATAAGAGTTCGTTCTAATCTTGGCTATATTCATTTTATTCTTTGAACTAGTTAGTATCGATAGATAATTCTGATCTTCCAAATTAGGGTTAATGACCTCCTTATAGTATCTTAGTTTTCTCTTGATCGCTAAATTTTCCTCGCACCACAATTTCTCTTTAAAGTGTCATTTTCATCAATGCCCCAATGGTCTAACCAAGCCATTGTATCTTTACATCAAATCTGCTTGAGGCGTAATTGGTTTTGACTTTCAAATTTAAAGCAATTTTAGGAAGTCTTTCGTTTTCCATGTTATTTATCTTCTGCTTGTACATCAGGTACCTAGTCATAGCCATGCTCTCGATGGGGGAAAGACCCACTTATAAGAGGAGAATAGGATAAGGTGTGTTGCTTTTAATTTTGAGGTTATAAGTTATAAATCACTTCTGGATTTGCTCAATCTCTCTCCAAGATTCCCTATAAATGTTGCACCCCCATACTTCAAAAATGTATAAGATAACTAGGATGACAAGAGTTTCAAAGAGGAACTTATTTTTATCCCACATGACCAGGTTGGATGATTTACAATTATTTTCAAGACCAAAATAAGCTTTCCATCCTCCATTAATAATTTTCTCAATGCTATGGTTCCAATTCTAAACACCTTTCTAGTTTATCGATGTAAATTCCATAAAGGGTAGGGTAGAGGGGGGTCGTGCAACCTTGCTTAGCTCCAATATTACAGTTTATATCCACTAACGAGCCCTCGTTATTCTTAAACTTGGAAATGACCTTTCCGTATAACCTTAACGTGGAAGCTCTCAATTCAAAAGGAACATTAATATCCTCTATCTTGTTCCACAGGTTATTTCTCGGCACTATATCAAAAAAAATTCAAAAGTCCACAAATCAACAAAAAAGACCTGACTTATTATTACGACAATTTTCTACAATGATCCTAAGCGTAACGAGGTGGTGCATGGTTCAATGGTTCCTTCTAAAACCTGCTTGGCCTTTATCCCTCTTACCTTATATCTCTAGCCATTCGTTGATATTCTTTTCTAAGATAATACTGTATAACTTGGATAGGATAGGGCTAATCATAATGGTCTGATAATTATATGGGTTATTTTTATCGCCGCTTTTGAAAATAGGAATAATGATGCTCTGAGTCCAAGGTGTAGGGAACCCTTTATCAACTACTAAATTAAAGAGTTTGTGGATGTGTAGGATGAGGACAGGCCCCCCAATTTTTAATATTTTTGCTTGGTATCCTTCAATGTCTTTGGCTTTTCCATTTGTTAATCGCTTAACCCCTAAATCTTTGTCTTCTAATGAGAAAAATTATTTCATTGTAAGGAGGGTTTGAATGTTATCTCTAATATCCGAGGATTCGTAAATCTTTTTCAGATAGGAATTCCAATATTTTAAGGAAATCTTATTATCTTCTTTTGTTTTGCGAGTTAGAATTTGCCTCCACAATTTCTTAGAAGTTGCCTTGGAGAGGTGTAAGATATTTTCCTGTCGTTTACTGAGGTAGTGCCTTTCTTTTCTTTTAATTAGGGTTTTGTACTAATTTATCTTTCCCATTTTTATCGATTTTGTAGTAGCTTGCTTAATTTCTTTTCTCACATTTCTACACTCTTGATCATACTGAGGGTTGATCATATTATCTCTCTTTTTAACGGAGACTTCAATGGAGAAATTGCTAATGGACGACGAGAGGGATGTGGTAAAATTATGGTCGATATTTTCTATGTTCTCCATACCAAATAAAGGAAACAAATAATTTTTTAAATCATGGAGAAAAAGGTCGGTTTTATTTTTATCGAAGATCATGTGCGTTTGGAAATGATAATTTTCCTCTTTGGGATCTCTACGCATGGAAATATTGAGAGTTATAATTAAAGGCTTATGATCAGAGTCAGGCTCATGGTTGTTTAAGATGTCAAAATCCACTAACTTGTTGTAGAAAGGGATATCTTAAATAACATACTCCACCACACTACTGCTAAGCCCGTGAATACAAGTCATCCGGCTAGAATTTGTCCATTTTGTTAGTCCATTGCAAATGATAAGATCTTAGTTACTACAAAAATTGACTAGCTCTGAACCAAATAAATTTGCACCTAGATCAAGTCAGAACTTCTTTTGTACCAATTAGTTAGCTCAAGGTCTTCGTCTAACCAAAGAGGATTAGGGTTGGAATAATTGCTTAAAAAAATAGATTGGTTACCCAAAGTTCGGGCATTGAAGTCACCCATCAAAAGGGTATTTCATTCCTTCATTGGACTAGCAATATCATGTTCTAAAGCATTATAAGGACAATTTTTATCTATATTGTTTTTTTTGTAGGAGTTGGAATTAATAGGGGCAAAATAACAAATGGCTATGTAGGTTTTTTCTTTATTAATGTCTATGATCTCTATCCAAATAAATTGGTTGTAAGGGTCTTTATTATAAATCCTAACATGAGCGGATATGTTCTTCCTAATGTAGCAGCTTCAATGCCTCTATGACATGAACGTTTATTCCATATAGACCAAAGGACATAGTCATCTATATTAGGGACCTTGGATTTCTCATTCTCCCAAGTTTCAACCAGTAATATAATATCAATTTCACTTAGGATCCAACATAAATTGGGGCCTTTTCTCCATGGAAAGCATTGTCATTTCCATGAGAGGATTTGGATTGTGTCAAATTTCTATTTATTACTATTTTGGTCTCTATCTCGAATAGTTCAGCTTTCATGTTTCTAATTAATGCCCATTTCCCCTCCTTCCTAGCTTCTTTTAACCTTTGGACCTCGTTTCTTAGTTCGGCCCGATTCTATGGAATGAGGTCTTCATTTATAAATATCCCCAAGCCTTTTAAATTTTAGGTCTTACTAAGTATATCATACTTTTTTTTGGTAGAGCTAACCTAACCCGTAATAGCCTTTATCTATTCTCAATTAATTTTCCACACCTTGTTGCTTTGGAGAGACCAATAGTTTCAATTTGTAATCTATTGTGAAGTTTTGTCTTGATAATGGCTAATGTATCGTCTTCTACCTCCTCTTTTATACAAAAAATTATGAGGTTCAAATATATTTTGTTACGCTCGTGGTCTAAAACTATCAACTTATCCATTTCCTCTTTAATGGGTTTGATATCTAATTTACCTTCTATATTATTTAGGGTTAGGCTGTATTTTATTTTTTCCTTTAACTCTTTAATCATATCTTTTAACTTAATATTTTCTACAGTAGGTGCATCTTCTTGTTCAAGTGTTTTTTGCGATTGCATGTAGTCTAATCTCCATTGTCTCTACCTTGTTCTCCAATTTTTTTTATCTTATCATCTATTTTTTTGGATCTCTTCTTCAAATAATGTAAATTTATTATCGATCATTGCTTTTAACTCTATTTGGATTTTTTAACTTTCACAACAGAGATTCACTGAGGGTTTTCACCTTAAAGCTTCACCTAATGTTTCACTGCAAGTTTCCACAATTTCACAGGTTTAACCAAAATAAGGGTTTTCACTTTAGAGCTTCACCAAATGTTTTCATCCACGATTTCACCAAGGGTTTTCACTGAAAGAGCAAGTTTCCACAATTTCACAGGTTTAACCCAAATAAGGGTTTTGGGTACCTGCACGAAGCTGGTACCCAAAATAACTGCACCGACAGCGCATGAGTGGAAAAAAAAAACGACGTGCATGCACCTCCAAAGGTGCGCACACGTCGCTGCTTCGGAAATGCCGAACATCCACGTGGTTCAACCCATGTGTACAAAAGGGGTGTGCACGCGCCTTTGACGCATACACAAAAAATGGCGTGCACGCGTCAATGGTGCGTGCACGCCTCTGTTTTTTTATAATAAAAAAGTAGAGCTCACGGGTTTGTCATTTTCGACAGACCCTTGAGCTCACTCTCCAACCCGCGAGCGCACTGTGTAGCCCCGTGAATGCGGATTCAAGCAACCAAATCCATATCAACACCAAGAAATCGCCCCTGCATCACGGTGCCATTGATTTATCTAGGTAGGTGCTCCTCAAAGCACAAATTTGTGTTTATTTTTAATTTATTTTTGTTTTCTATTTGAATTTTAATTTCTAAAAAAAATTACAATCCATTAAAAAAGCAAGGAAATTTAATTGCAGGCCATCTACACCTAACAAGATTTCAGACACACTGGAACCATCCAATGAAACCAATGAAACCCGACCTCCAGAAGACAATATGGGAACCGACAATGAACCGAATGAAAACCCCGAAGATCAATTACACCAAGACTTAAATCAATTGAGGGCACTAAGTATTGAATTGAACAGTACCAAGGAACCCTCTCAGGTTTCCTTGGCTTCATCACTTCAAAACATTATTGAATCAATCAATATTTCACATAGTGAGATAACAAACTTGAGCCAATACAGGGCTCGAATGAGGGAACACTACTCCACTGGGTTGTCCAAAGAGCAGATAAAAGACCTCAACATCACCAAAGCCCAGTTGTATAGCAAGTTCATAGTTCCCTCGATGAGACAACCTCCAGCTGTGACAAGGCCTCAGGTTTGCATGGACTGTTGCATTTACCAGCCATGGAGAGATGACTAGAGAAAGAGGTGGTTCATGGTCTTTGACAGGCCCTTGTGCAACAATTTGGAGGTTCCACAGTATTTCCTTCAGAAATTGTGGGCTGAGTTTGAGCTAGGGTACCATGTCAACTATTTTTACATCACTGAGTTTCAGGGTGTCGGTCCTTGCTCTGCCCAAGATCGACCTCAAGCGCACCACAACCCACTTAGAGGACCTCCTGCACCCAGGAGAGAGCCAAACCCCTCTCCTCAGCCACCCGGGTTTGGTAGTGGCCTAGATGAGATTCATGACTCCGTCAGACGTGCCACACATGACTTGCTCAGACATACCAAATTTGTGGCCATGTTTTCCCAGAGCCGGGAGGACATCGATGAGACACCGACAGCTGCACAGTCTGTGGGTGGTGGCCGGGACATGACTGGTATAGGTGGAACCCAGACAGGGCCTTCTAGTTCTGCTGGAAGAAAGGCACATCGTTGTTCTCACTGTGGTCATTCTTTCCATGGTGATACGCAGTAGGATTCCACAGGGAGCTTCATGGATCAGGTTTGTTATTGTTTTATTTAATGTTCAAGTATTTGTTGTATTTTAGTTGATATCGTATTGTTTAATATATTTAACTTTGAATTACACATTGTTGACTTTATTTTTTTTAATGTTCAGTTATTCGGGGTCGGGTCTCCATCCCCCAGGTGGGAGGACATCGGTTCCTTTGACCTAGATGGAGCCATGGCGGCAGTAGAGGAGATCGAGGCACCATACACACAGGTGAATTCTTTACTTTGAATAATTAGATCCAGTTACGAGTAATTTGTGTTTAGTAATTACAAATTAATTAGTGCTGAGTAATTACCATATTATCATCGTATTTTACAGTTGTGTTTATAATATTGTCTAATTTATTTGAGAGCTATAAATTCGTATAATGCCACCAAAAAAAAAATGAAACCTTATAAAACATGAAAACCTAAGAAAACTATAAACATTTGTCCATCTTCACTTTAGGCATCCTAGACCTCTGATGATTATACAAATGGGAGAGAAATTTCCAAAATCTGTCATTCTTACTTGACAAATGATGAGGCCACAGCTAGGGTTTTGGTGATGCCCATAGTGTCCTTCATCCTCAGACTACCATCCAATGCTTTCTTGCTCTTCCTATGCTTGACCAATGCCATGTGTGTTATTGTTGCTTTGCCATTTGTCACCATGTCATCCAAGTTATCTATGCCATGTACTCTCCTTGTCCAAATCATCTTCAAATGACCACAGTATGGGTCATTTGACTCTTGGCTCAATAGGTGTGCCAATTGCTCCAATGCCCATCACTTTTTCCACCAAATCAACCTTTTTTTCCATGCCTTTATGCCATGTGTTCTTCAAGCTTAAACTTTGAGAATATATTACCATGGTAATTATCACTTTCACCTGTATTCTTCTAATAGGTTCTTCTAAAGGTAAAGGTGGTCAAATCACTTATATGCTTCTGCTAACTTTGTTGCATCAATTGAGTTCACTAAGATGTTGTACTTGTCACTTTTGCATCTACCGAGACCAATAGGAAAACTATTTATTTCTACGAATTTTCACTGCATTGTGCAAAAATCTCAGGAAAAAGAGAATCATAGTGGCCAAGCTTCTAGAAATTCAAGAACCTGATGTTTCTCATGTCCTTATTACCCTAGTTTATTATCACGGGATTTCCAATTTATTCTAATACTTGAGACTGAAAGTAATCATACTACTACTCCTAGAGCATGCTATTAGGAAAGACATATAAACAACGTAAAACAACTTATCACATGTATTGTCACTAAAGTTCTTGAAAATGATGTAAGGCCGATAAGGAAGAGCGATAATCTTACAAATATGGTCTATGGGGCCTTGCTATTATCTTGATTCATATACAACTTGGTAAAATATTTGGCATCAAGAATACTCATTTAACTCATTTCACTCAATATTTCTTTGATTTCAATCAAGTGATATCATTCTGACAACATAGCTATTCAATCAAGAACACATAATTACTCATTCAATGCAAAAGAACATGGCACATTCAAGCTTGTAAGTAAGTTAATCATGAAAAAGATTTCTTGTTCTTCCTTTTTTCTAACGATCAACACTCTAAAGTGTATTAAATAACATGCACACTAACTTAACTGCTATTTAGCACCTCTTTGCAAATTGAGACAATGAGATGCCATTTTATTTGATGATGTAAATGTTATGGAAATAAAGGGACTCAAGATCCTCACTCTAGGGATGCAAATAATTTTCCACTGGGTGAATCAAGCTTGTAGGAAACTACAAATCTATAAGAACACATCAAAACCTAGGAACTCTTCATCAAGAACCCAAACACATTACATAGGTTTCCAATTAAAATTTGTAAATGGAAAAGAATTCCATTTGCTTATGATGCATTGCACATCTCTCTAGGGAAAAAGGAAAATCTCACCTACTCATGGGGATGACTCTAGAAAAGGAAAAGCTCACCATGTCACCTTCTATGCCCTCTCACCTTATTTAATTTTAATTTCATGCCATGCCACCTTCTATCCTTTCAGAATATTGAATATCATCTAACTTGAATATAAATTAATTGCAGTCATGTTTTTTAAGTACCATTGTTGTCATTCTCATTTTCATTGTGTTTAATATTGTTAATATTGTTTTTATAAATTCAGTCTAAAAATTGTAGTGTTCGCACAGGTGTCCACGATCTCCAGTGACCAGCCACCACCACCGCGGACCAGTATTTCTCCACGTCCGTAGGTACCATGTGTATTAAAGCATAAATTTAATTTCAAATACGATGACTTGTCCCTGTATATTTATATTTTTGTGATGAACCTGTAATAATTAATTAATGCAAATACATGAGATATCATAAATAATATAACTCAAAATCACTTTTATATTGATCACGGGCCACTTCGAGGGGGCAACCTCCTTTGAGCAAGCTCAATACAATTAACTTCACGGTGCCTTCAATGACCTCAACACACATTTATATACTAAGTCTATGCCCAATACTATGAGTCAAAACCATAGGACATATAATACTACGGGATGAATTACAAAGCATATGCGTCCAATACTATGGGTCAATACTATGGGCTAATATAAACTACGGATCAACAAATACTCCGGGACGACTTACAAAGCATATGCATCCAACAACAATCGACTAACATAGTAAAGAGAAGGGTTGACATAGGTTCCTAACATCCCCTCTTCCTTAGAAAAATCTTTGTCCTCAAAGCTTTGGTTAGAGAAATTGCTGCAGAATCTGAAGGAGTGGTTCCTCGGTAGCATCCTCGGGTTGCATTTCGGGCCATGGATGCCTTTGGAGTGTCAAGGAGGATTGCTTGGAAGGCTGTAGATGAAGAAGAACCCTATCAGCTGCATGGAAAATGCGCTCAGAACGGTGTTGATCGGCTTGTTGTTTCAGGAAAATTCTGGCCATGTGAAGATTGTTCTGCAGAATGAGAAGAATATGATCGCAGTTTCGAAGAACCGAGTCAATTTCCTGAACTGGGGAGCTGCTAAGGGTGAATGGAAGAAGAACTGGAGGTTTTTTTCCATAGACTGCTTCATATGGTGTCCTTTGAGATGTGGTATTGTACCACCAGAGCGCTGCTAGGAAATCCATAGAAATAGTTGGCCAAAGCTGTGTAGGGATGGGCAAGGGTTTGAGCAATCCTGAAAGGAGTGTCATTTCACCCTTGTTGACTTGGAAAGTATCATCGTCAGCCACCATCTGTTGAATTGTCATTTTTAGTCCCTGCCAAAAGAAGTTACATTGTTCCTGGTCATACATTTTGCAGAACCCAGAGTGCCCTGTTGATGAAGAAGCATGGAGTTCATAGAAGAGATAGCCCTGTTGAACATATTGCAACCAATTTGGAACAAGCAGAGAAAGAGCTGTAAGAGAAACTGGGTCATCAATTGTGCGAGAAGGAGCATCTTCCACCATATTGTCCTTACCCTTCTTGTAAGTGATCACATAGGGATAACCCATGAGTTGGATAACCCATTACAGGTGTGTTGGGGAGGAGACCCATTGTTCCAGAAAATTTTCCAGACTCTGGAGATTAGTCTTGATGCAGAAATAATTCCCTAATAGGTATGGCTACCACTTCTGTACTGCATGCAAAATAGCCATCATTTCTTGCTGAGAGGTAGATGTGGCTAAATTCTTACTGGAAAGGTCTCTTGAAGGCAGCAAGCACATTGTTTCAGCAAAGATACCTACATATCTATCCAAGGAAGTAGTGGAGACTTTTGATGGGTGCATCTGAATGGAATTGAGCTAAGCGATGACACCATGTGAATTCTTCTTAAGGATTTTTTCCAGGCGATGTGAACTGATGATGCAGAGAGACCCTGGTTGTAAGCCCATAAATTTGTGTTGTGCCCTATTGACTTTAAACTGCATCCAAATTTCATCAAAATCCCATAAGAGGGGGCCAAGTGTGCGTAACCATTGAACACCCAAAACCACATCACATCCGCCTAAAAACAAGGCAAACATGTCAGAGTGTAGGTTATAATCTTCCATAGAGATACGCACATTGTGACACTTCCCCTTGCAAGGTAAGGTGCCCCCATTGGAAACCATGACTTCAAAGTTGGAGAAAGGATGGACAAAACAATTAGCCTGTTTGGCAATCCGAGGGTCAATGAAGTTATGAGTGCTACCAGAATCAATGAGTATGGTAAGAGGGAGCTTCTTGAAGTATCCCCTGACCCGGATTGTTTGTGGGGTAGAGACGCCGGCTACAACATGGAGAGAGATCTCGGGTGGGTCGTCCTACGATGGGGTGTCAACAGGCGGGTGTTGAATGTCGACCTGATCATCTACTGCATCTATAGCTTCTTCACCAAGTTCTAAGGCAGGCAGAGAATCCACATCCAAGAGATAGAGCTTTTGTTGAACACATCTATGTCCCCGAGTGAATTTCTCATCATAATTATAACAAAGCCCTTTTTCTCGGCGTGCCTGCATTTCTATTTCAGACAAATGCTTGATAGGAGTTGGTTGAGGAGCAGGCATGATGGGAGGTCGTTGGGAACCCATATTGCTGAAGGGAACAAAGGTGGGTTTGGAGCGTTGTTGAGCTGCGATCTTGTCCTCGGCCAACTTAGCCAACCCTAGGACTTCCATCATGGTGTTGGGACAAAACAGTTTGACCTCTGAGCGGATTTCATCCTTGAGACCACTGATAAAACAACTCCTGTACAATTCATCAGACAATCGTTCTGTGTGATTGGACAATTTTTTAAATTCTGTCTGATACTCTCTCACTGTGCTAATTTGGTGAAGTTTAGTGAGTGCTCCTGTGAAATCATCAAAAGCACTAGGACCAAATCGTGGCAAAATGAGTTGGAAAAAATATGTCCAGTTTGGCTCAGGATGAGCTTTGATGTGCCAACGGTACCATTGAAGGGCTTCCTGTTCCAAATGAAAGGATGCAAGTGGAACTTTCTGGGCATTAGAAGTATTATGCAGACTGAAATATTATTCTGCTCAAAATATCCATCCAGTCGAATCAGTACCATTGAAGTGAGGAAAATCAAGCTTCGGCCCACAAAAATTGCTGGAAGAAGAGAACCCGTTGGCTGCAAAATATTCTGGCTGTCTGGTATTGTTCATGGCTGAATGCTGAAGATGGAGGCTGAGAAATTTTTCATCCAGACCTTGGAGTTTGGTTTGGATGGCTGCAAGTGCTTCCTCCATGGTGTGTGCTCCTGCACGAGTGACAACCATAACCAAGTTTTTTTTTTTTTTGGGTGGAATGGGTAGAAAAACACAAACAGAAGCTGATTTAGTAAAGGGAAATTTGGATTGGGGAAATAATCTGATGGGTAATTGGGGTTTGACTAGATTTTGGACACTGTCGAAAGGACAAGAAAGCAAAAGGGGGGATTTCAGAAGTGGGGTGATAGAATGCGAAAATTTGGCAGAGAGGGACAAAGAAGCAGAATTCAGAAAGGAACTCTATGGTAAAATTTGAAGGTGATTGGGTGAAATCTGAGGAAGTTATGGCAAACCCTAAAAATAGACAAATGTGGGATTTCGGGCTTTGGGAAGGGGAATTGGGGATAGGGTCCTCAGGAATGAAAGATGCAGAATGGGATGACAGGGGTTACCTGAAAATTTCAAGGGAAACAGAGTGAAAACAAGGGAGATATGGAGAAAAAACTGAATTATTATTATTATTATTATTTTATTTTATTTTATTTTTTATTTTATTTTATTTTATTTTATATTTTATTTTTATATTTTTTTTAAAAAAAAAATTTTTAATTTTTTTTTTAATTTTTAATTTTTTTTTCAGAAATGGATCGGCAACAGTGGCGCGATAGCGTGGAAGGGATCGAAAATGGCTGGATCTGAAATGGCGACTGGATTTGGAACGACTTTCAGAATAGAGCTGAAACTACTGGATCTGGAGCGGAAGTGATCGGCAACAGTTCAACTGAAAATAGATATGGACCCCACGTATGTACGACTTCCTAACAGTTTAGGTGTTTCACTCGGCCACCAATGTTGTTTGACGGCTTGCGTATTGGGGCAGTACCCCTCACTCCACGGCTCAGGTAAAACTGATAACCGCTTTGCCACAAACAACAGCTCTTGGTTTACCTGACGGGTGGGAACTAGTCAATCTGGTAGGGGTCATTGCTCTTTTCACTGGTAGGTCCTCTCAATGGGCCAGCTACTTTGGGGTTCCTGTGGTACTCCTCACAATGATTTTTAGGGATTATGCCCAAGTACTTCCCACAGTTAAGTGGATAGGGATTATTCCCAAATCCGAAGCTGCAACAGATGCGAAAAAAAAATTTGGCAGAAATTGCATCCAACGAGCCCAAGAAAGTGCTCTGATACCAGATGTGATGAACCTGCAATAATTAATTAATGAAAATACATGAGATATCAGAAATAATAGAACTCAAAATCACTTTTATATTGATCACGGGCCACTTCGAGGGGGCAACCTCCTTTGAGCAAGCTCAATACAATTAACTTCACGGTGCCTTCAATGACCTCAACACACACTTATATACTAAGTCTATGCCCAATACTATGAGTCAAAACCATGGGACATATAATACTACGGGACGACTTACAAAGCATATGCGTCCAATACTATGGGCTAATATAAACTACGGATCAACAAATACTACGGGACGACTTACAAAGCATATGCGTCCAACAACAATCTACTGACATAGTAAAGAGAAGGGTTGACATAGGTTCCTAACAGTTTTTGTATATTAAACTATGAGGTTATAAATGTGTATGCAGGTGCGAGTACCTCTGCTTTTCAGTGTCATTATTCCTCCCTCCCTGACCTTTCATCCACCCTATATGCCAGTTGTATCGCCTGACATACATGCCCCATTCGCAAACCCCTTCCATCCATCCCCCCCCCTCTCCTATATAGCACCACGGTTCCATCCAGCTCCCCCTTACGTATCATATCAAGCTCCACCTCTGTATCAGTTTCCCATGTTCCCACCCTCCCCCATCTGACCATAGCACACCACCCATCCACAATCACCCATCCCTCTACCGTAACACAGACCTCTCCCCCCCTTACATTCCCCCACCACACTCGCTTCCCCTTCCAGGGTGCCCCAATCCACAGTACATCCAGTCGGGGTTTATAGCCCTAGACATCCATCTCCACTTCGCCCACCCCAGTCCATGCCTCCTCTTGCCACCCCCCCTTCTTCCACTGTTCCCCCTAGTGGTGTAGCCACCGTCTATGTGGCTACATCCTCCTCTTTACCATCCACCCTAACATCGGAGCAGGTTGTCCAGCCGATTGCTCCATCCGCCAGCCCCGAAGACCAGCCAATTTTGTTCACAGTGAGATTGACTAGTTTATGAAAATATCATTCAATTTTAACGGAAATTACTATATGCATCTAGTCTTAGCATTGATCTGATTGTTCTAAATGTTGCAGGGTGGCATTGCCGAGAGACTTGGATCACGGAGGAGGGAGACCCCCTCACGACTTACAGTCTCGCATGCGGTGAGTTATCCAAGATTTGAAAACTATTTTTATTTTGAAACTATGTTTTATACTTGTATAATTGCCAGGAAAAGTTGACATATTATTGTTGTCATTTCAGGGCGCAGGGGGACGTGCTCAAATACGCCGGAAGGACCCAGGTTCCTCTATCATGAAGAAGAGGAAGATCGATTTTGGAGATGCACCTGGGAGCTCCGAGGGTGGGTAGGAGGATTAAGAGACCCTCCTATGTACACTAGCCACGATGTGGCATTTTCGGCACGAGTTGCATATTTTGTATAGGGCACCATGGGCCATATTTTGTATAGGGCATGAGTTGTCATTTTTTGTATGGGGCACGAGTTGCCATTATATAGACGCTGGAAACGATGTTCCATTTTTCCAAAAAGTGTACATGATTGGATCATTTTTGCATATTAATAGATGGATCTGCACTTGTGTATATGAGTTTGTCTTTGATGATAGTTCTGCATACATGATTTTGTCTTCGATAAGAATGTTATGGAAAAGTTCTGACATACATATAGATGTTGTTTCTAGACACCAAGTGACCTCAATATGAGTCCCTTGTATTTGAATGGGTCTTGAATCTTTTCCTTTCAGCAACAACATACCTAACCAAGAAAACTAAGGAGTGATATTTACATTACAAAGTGTTGTTACTTTAGGGATACAAAAAAATATATAGCATAAGCAAAATCATCTCCCACTTCCAATCATGGGCCAAAATATTCCTCAAAGTCCTCTTGATATATGAAAAGAAACCCTAGGTAACTTGTAGCTGATATAAATAAATTATGAATGTACCCAAGCCTAAGAGCCCATCTCTCCTATAACTACAACCTTAGAGACAACTCCCCCACCTTTTTACCATGAAATATTCCAACAAGAGCATGGAATCCATTCCCACCTGCTCATGCATTTTGATATCCTTTCCTAGGACTGGCCTCATAAGAGAGATTTTATGTTTTACACACTTCTTCCTCTTCATTTTGACACTACCAACATCATTTACCTGCATCCCTTTGTTGGCTTCACCTTTATCATTATCAACATGCTTTAAAGAATTGTCTCCTCCATCTCTAACCTTCAACGAACTGCCATCCTTTTCCAAAACAACCCTTCCATCCGCGAGATCTATAGGATTCACCCTTGGACTTACTAGGTCCATAACCACTTCATATACAACACCTAAAATAATTTGATTATCCTAAATTAATCCATTTGAAATAGGACCCTCGCCACATATATAATTACTAGTCTATCATGATCCACAACTCTCATCTATGGATCATAGTGTTAATTGCATGTTATTTGAATGGTTATTATTTCACAAATTTGTATTAAGCAATTACACACAAAATAATATGGATCATATGGATCATATGGCAAAACATTTAATTAATTAAGTTTGTGAAGATAATATTTCAGCCATTTTTATTGAAGTGATTCAAATCACTACAACTTAGTTGGACCCTTAATAGATTGGGTGACACCCTTTTGCAAAGATTTTACTCTCTCCAAGAGGGTCTCATTCAATAATCACTCGTAAACTAATAACTATAACCTTGAATTATTAAATAATATCATTTGTGGATAATTTTGGGAAATAAGCTGACATGTTTTAATGTGAATTCTGATTCTACAACATTATGGTTCACTGTTGATTTAAGTTTTGTGAATATCTTTATTTATCCATGAATGATCTTTCATTTACACATGAGCAAATATTTATTTCTGAAAGGTGTATATTTGATTAATTCAGTTGCAACTTTCTGAATTAAGCACTCACATGGGACTTTAACTTAATGGAAAACACATCTTAATCTTCAAACAAGTTTGAAATCCTAAGACCTTTTAGCCAACCTTGATCTAGAAGCCTCCCTTGGCCTAAAACTTGGGAAAATATTTGTTGATGTGACAGTGGAAATCATCTTCGGAAGTCACACTTGTAGCATTAGAGGATTAGGACTTTGCCACTTGGGTGTGAAAACAAGATGTAACACAATGCACTAGCATTTATGGATGATAGATATAGCGAGCACATGCATGCGCCATCCTCCATTAATTTCCAGCTTAGATTTTTTTCCTAAATTAGTAGTTTAGTTCTAATTCTGCATTTTTTGTTTTATTTAGTTTAGTTCTAATTCTTTATCATCACCACCATCTTCATCATCATTATTATCTCTAACTCTAACCCTAATTCAATTTCCTTCTATAACTCTATCCCTAACCCTCACCCAAACCCTAGCACTAAACCATCTTCTTCATCCTCACCATCACCATCACCATCATCATCAATGTCTTCATCATCACCAGAATCTTCATCATCATCATTAACTCTAACTCTAACCCTAATTCAATTTCCTTCTAAAACTCTATCCCTAACCCTCACCCAAACCCTAGCACTAAACCATCTTCTTCATCCTCACCATCACCATCACCATCATCATCAACGTCTTCATCATCACCACAATATTCATCATCATCATTAACTCTAACTCTAACCCTAATTCAATTATCTTCTATAACTCTAGCCCTAACCCTCACCCAAACCCTAGCACTAATCCATCTTCTTCATCCTCACCATCACCATCACCATCAACGTCCCCATCATCATCATGTCTTCATCATTAACACCATCTTCATCATCATTATTAACTCTAACTCTAACCCTAATTCAATTTCCTTCTATAAATCTAGCCCTAACCCTCACCCAAACCCTAGCACTAAACCATCTTCTTCATCCTCACCATCACCATCAATGTCTTCATCATCACCACCATCTTCATCATCATCATTAACTCTAACTATAACCCTAACTCAATTTCTTTCTATACCTCTATCCCTAACCCTCACCCAAACCCTAGCACTAAGCCATCTTCTTCATCCTCACCATCACCATCACCATCACCATCATCATCATGTCTTCATCATCAGCACCATCTTCATCATCATTGTTAACTCTAACTCTAACCCTAATTCAAGTTCCTTCTATTACTCTAGACCTAACCCTCACCCAAACCCTAGCACTAAACCATCTTCTTCACCATGACCATCACCATCACAATCACCATCAACGTCTTCATCATCACCACCATCTTCAACAACATCATTAAATCTAACTCTAACCCTAATTCAATTTACTTCTATAACTCTAGCCCCAACCCTCACCCATACCCTATCACTAAACCATCTTCTTCACCCTCACCATCACCATCAAGGTCTTCATCATCACCACCATCTTCATCATCATCATTAACTCTAACTCTAAACCTAATTCAATTTCCTTCTATAACTCTAGCCCTAACCGTCACCCAAACCCTAGCACTAAACCACCTTCTTCACCATCACCATCACCATCACCATCATCATCAACATCTATATCATCACCACCATATCCATCATCATCATTAACTCTAAATCTAACCCTAACTCTAACTCTAACTCTAGGTTCCTCATCAACATTTCCATCATCGTCATCTTCTCCATCATCATCATCTTCATCACCATCACCATCACCATCACAATCATCATCAATGTCTTCATCATCATCATACATGCTCGGCGGACGATTTTGCAGACATGACCCCCGTGTGCAAAAATTGCACACTCCCTCACTGAGCAAAACCCTAGTTTCCAATATGGACATACAAGATGGCACCGGGGCCACGGGACCAGAGGAGAGGGGAACCCCTGGCACTATCTCGGCATCCTTAATCCAACGGAGTCGACGGTTTGTCGATCGAAGCGACGGTCGTCATTCTATGGCTCGTTATATCTCGCATCCAAAAGGCCTTCAGGGACTCCTGCTAGATAACTACTGGGGGCATAGAAGTCCAACCATGCAGTAAAAGCTGGTTCTGGGGAGTCTAGCAGGTGTGTGTAGGAAGGTTTCGGCTGGGAACGCTAGCCATAAGTGCCCGACTGACGATTTTGCAGAGTTGACCCCCATGTGCAAAAATTGCACACTCCCTCACTGAGCAAAACCCTAGTTTCCAAGATGGACGTTAAAAGATGACACCGGGGCCACGGGACCAAAGTAGAGGGGCACCCTGTTGGCTGCTTCTGGGCAGACCCAGGTTTTCAGGAGGCGCAGTAACAAAACCCCTTGGCGCACTGGCCCTCTCGGCAACGAGCTGCGCAGCAGCTCGAGGTATCACCCGAAGTGGCTATGGGGGGCTAAGGAATCAGGCTTCCTTAACCTAGGCGACGTGGAGACTGATCCCTTCTTCCTTCTCTCTTCCGGGAGGATTCCTCAAAGTGGAATGTCTTACTCTTCCGCAGACTTCAGTGCAACAGCGCCGAAACTCACGCTTGTCAGCCAAGATGCGCGGTATCTCCGCACCTGCACCCGAGGCGTTTATCCACGGCGTCCGACGCACTGTATCACTTTAGCTTGCGCGCCCAGCGCAGTGACGCATTCCTTAAGCGCTACAGCGATGGTGCTCTTATCGACTCCTTCGATAGCGCGTGGGAATAACTTCTACGGGTGCTTCAAGGAACTTGCTTTATATACTTATTCATAAGACATGAAACGTTCATGCAAAACATAGATAGTAACATAAACATACATTCACGCAAACATCACCATAACAACTAGAAGTATGTAGTTCACCTCCATGGGAAAATCATATCACGGGACTGTACTCTTTATTACTCAAAGGGAAATTACACAATATGCTGTGCACACAGCTGTAGCCTTAGATCTTTCCAGGAAACTCCACGCACACAGCTGGGAGCCCTTCTCTTAGATCTAGTCTCTTCTCCTACAGAGATTACAATGACTCAGACGTCGACTCAGACTGTCTGTCACTCAGGGATTAGCTTCATTACTATCCAGTTCTAACTCTTGTTTTCTAACAACACAGTAGAAAACAATCAACAACCAACAGAGGATGATCAACACGATCAACCCTTCTTATGTCTAACATCTAACCTTCTTCCTTTACAATTACACATATATATAGGTGGCCTCGAGGGTCGCACCTTTACAAAACTGTGGGCCTTTCCCAGCAGTAATCCCCAAAAACCCTAACCACGGACATGGCTAGGTGTACTGTAGGCACCGCTTGCAGTCACGTCGCCGCTTCCTGCAGGCTCCGTGGTTTTCGGCACAACTTGCCGGTATGGGCGCCGCTTCGTCATTTACTGCTCTTTGTCCTTCGCCTTCAATGCTTCGGTCCGTTGCTCCTTCTTGATCAGAGCAACCATAACTTCTGTACTTAGCCTTAATGAGGGTAGCTGATCCCTCTACTCTATTGCTTCATTTATTGTGGTAGCTGAGCTTTCTACTCGGCCACATTCATTCTCCTTTGACGTGTGCGCGCGAGCTCCGTGATTTCCGGCCCGTAATCTGCGCTGAGCTCGTCCATCTGGCACCGTACTACGCACTGTTTGCTTCTGCCCAAAATTGGTGCTTTTACTCAAAACTTAGCACTTTTCCTTCAACACTTGTGCTTTTTCCTCAAAATTCGTAGCTTTTACTATAGCTGCGGCCTAGGCTCCAACAGGCCCCTATCACTTACTTGTGGCTCGTCCCCGAGCCACTCGCACTAGCATGTGGTCGCTTTAGTTGTGCATCTTCCCTTACTTGGGTCTCAGCAAATGCGTTCTTCCACTGCGCAATAGCGGAGTCCATTTCATCGACACACTCCGCAGTTGTGTGTACCATGTCTGAATTGGCTTCTTCTTCAGTTATGCCATCAACCAAATGTTGAGATTCCGCAAATTCTTTGATCTTTGCCTCGGCTTGGGTAGCAAGGTCGGCATACTCATCCATAAATGGCTGAATGCTGTTGGTGAGATTATCATCTTCATTTCTGAGTTTGTGCAGTTGTTGTTGTACTCTGCGCACTTCTCTCATTTTCCTCATTTTTACTAAGCCTTCTAAGGCCTTAGCTTCTTCACTCATAACAGTTAGGGACTGTTCTGCTGCTTGTACTTGTTCCAAAAGACCAACTTTGAAAGGGAGCTTATCAAGCTCAGTCCAAGCCTCCATAGCTTGGGTCATCAGGCTCTCGGCTTCATCTGCTCTGTCCTTCATTTGTGTGGAAGCTCTGCGCAGTGCTTCAAATTGTTCCTTCCTATCATCTGTAGGATGCACTGCAACACGAGCTTCCAACTCAGCGATCTGCGTTCTATGGTCTTCAGCCATAGAAACTATTTCCTGCTCTAGGGCTTTCACCCTTCCACCAATAATTTGAACTTTCTCAACCAAAGGAAGGTCTGGTTGAATCTCGCAGGCCGGCAGCTCCTGGGCAATTTCATCAATTACGTTTCTTATCCCAGTGTCTTGTGCCTCATACAGTGCAAGCTTCTCAGAGATATTCCTATAGCCTTCCTTCAACTCTATTTCCTGCGATTGCAGTCTTTGGTTTGCATGGAATGTGGAGACCTCTCTAGCTCTCAGCTCAATAGAGACCTTCTCTTGCACTAACTGCAAGGTTTCTATCGGAATCAAAGACAAATTTATTTCAACGGGGCCAACTGCGCTTACCTGCAGTGCGGCCAAAGGATCCGGAAGTGTGATGCTTGTAGGTGGGATGTGCACGATAGTATGCTTCTCTGCAAGTACTTCAACTCGCTTGGTACTTGTAGATGCATGTGGCGCCTGCGAACTGGATGCTGGCGCATGGGTCTGCGCAACTCGTCCTGCAAGACCTTTTAACTCCACGAACTGCAGGTCCAGAGCACTTCTAATGTGAGCATGCGCAGTCCGCAGCTCACGAAATTGCTCTTTCAAGTACTGGTCGATCCCCGAGGAAATGGTATCAGAGGGATGCGACACCTTCTGCTTCTTGGGCGCTGGTTCGGGTGAACCTTCATCACTTCTTTGCTCAGTCGCTTCCTTTCCCTTATCATTTTCTTGCGCGGCAGGGGGTGGCATCGCGGGTAGCGACTTCATCGGCCTGCCTCCATTCATCCGGCCTAGACTTCACAGTTTCTGCAACATCTTCAGTAGTCATCCGGTAAAGGCCTACATCCCATTCATCCTGAATTCTGCAAGGACGGAGGTAAATTTCATGCAAGTTCGTAGAGAAAACCAACTTCCCTTCATATATCTAGGCTGTCTCCTTACTCAGCCTTGGCATTTCTTGAATGGTATCTTTGAGGAGATGGTAGTATTCACAAGACATAGCGCGGTTCATCTTGCGCTTCGCGGGATTAGTAGAATCCCAGATATTGACATAGCGCATTCCGGCAACCTCTCTTGTGCGGCGCGGAAGGAACTGAGTGTTCGGGGGCTCCTTCCACCCGACAAAAGCACATAAAATTAAAAGCCAAGAAAAATGGAACAACTGACCGGCCGTGTCCTGGACGTTCCGGCAGTATTCCAAGAAAGAATTGAGGAGGAAGAGAGACCAATTGTACTGCTCTCCCTCCGCAGCTGCGATAGCGAGCTCTACGACATCTCCAGTGACTTCTTTAGGTCTGCACTTTGTGAGAAGTCTGCCTGCAAGTAGACTACCTGTAAATCTAAGTGCTTCGTCTTCCACTATAGTGAGGTCATAAGCCCGACCTCCTCTTGTGAAGTTGTATTTCTGCACCAGCTGTGCAGCCAACTTTCTGTCCTTGTCTTTTCCCACAAAATGAATATTGGGATCCTTACCAGCCTTAGATAGGCCGGTAATGCGATGAATCAAGTCAACATTCAAATCGATTGGCCTCCCCAGCCAAAGATAACCACCATGAACGCAGGATAGCAGTGTCTTAACAACTGCATTGACTTCGTTGCTACGCCCGAAGTGTAGTAGCTACAACAGGTTCAGCAAACCAGGCTTCTCCAGATTTGCTGCAAATTCCTTCGGGATGAATTCATCAATCTTTCTGGTGGGATTATGGACTACCGTCAGATATCGATTTGGTGCGAACTGAGGATACGTTTTGTAGTCTCCCAGGTTGAAATCAGAAAACTTGACCAGTGGAAGGTGTCCAAGCAGGGACCCTTCTTGTCGCACGACTTCCACCATTGGTGGCAGCGGAATCGGATACTTGGCATTCTTCGGGATATGCACCTCGGGTGCATCATCTGGACATGGCGGAATGTAATTCACCATAGTAGCCAAGGGATCTGGAACGGGGTCGTCCGGCTACTACGGCTGAGATGCCCTTGTGCCCGGAGATTGTTTAGGATCAGTCCAACCAGGATGTGTGTAAGCCGAGGTCGTCATTGGGGTATACATGCCGAAATCTAAGCTTCTGCGCTTAAATTGACGAATAAGTTATTCGGTGGACAGGTTCTCCATCATGAACCGATAGACACAATCAAGCACTTTGAATCAGACAAATGGCAGACAGCATAGGATACGAATGCTCACAACAAATGGAGCAGTCTGCACTATCCGGCTCTGAAAACAATAACTTGGATTCTCAAGGAAGACACTGAACAACTCAAGAAAAGTAACCCAAAAATATACGAGTACGGGGTATTTATAGCTATAGGCGGTAGTAAATGCTGGCAAGTGGGGCTAATAGCCGTAGGCGCCTATGCATGAGTTGACAACCTCCCTACCCACGCGCTTCTGCGGTGCATTAAATGCGAGAGATGGCTTTGACAGCCTTCGGAAGATGTGCCAAGTCCTTCGGATTCTCAACTAAATGGAAATATTTGGGAAATCCGGCCGAATCTGTTAGAGTAAATACAATGAACTGGCGATCTTATCCTGCAGTAATACTCAGACGCGGCTACATAACTATCATAATTCAAATTTTCAGCGGGTCACTTCAGCATAGGTAACTGTGCATATAGAGGGGTCCACAACGAGAACTCCTCAAGCGGCAAATTGACACAGGGAACTCCGCAAGAGGGACGGTTTGACAATCCGGAAAAACTTCGCAAGAGGGCAATTAGGGTTGCTCCATACAAACTTTATTGACATGCGCGGATGCTTCAAGAGACTGCGTGGGAAGCCAGAGACTGAAAGTGTCTCGCGACTTCCGTGTAGACTGTGATAATGCGATGCCTCTTTCAACTACACTGGACATCTGCACCTATTGAGAAAGTAATTAAGTCGACAGGGCGAAGTGGCCGTTGCGGTAGAGCTTAAGCTGACTCCCATTGATCATTGTGGGAAGCAATTCCCCATTAAGCTTCGCAAGCTAAACTGCTCCTCCTTCTGTTATCTTTATCAGCTGAAAAGGGCCTAGCCAGCGTACACGAAAATTGCCTGGGAACTTGATGAATTTGCTATCATAGAGGAGTACCAAGTCTCCTTCTTGAAAGAATTTATTCTTAATATGCCTATCATGCCAAGCTTTCTATCTTGCCTTCTGTACTTGTTGATGGAATCGGGCTAAAAGTCTGTCTTCTTCTAAGGAAAGCAATTGTGAGAGTCTTTCACTCATAGTATCAGTATCTACCATTTCTGTAATTTGCGCAATTCTGAGACTGGGAACAATGTATTCCATGGGCATAACTGCTTCTTGTCCATACACCAAACTAAAAGGTGTGTGAACTGTTAATTTCTTACATGTGGTTCTGTAAGACCATAACACAGCTGTGACTCTAAGGTCCCAATCATCTCTTTGTTGATTACAGATCTTCATCAGGGCATTCTCGAGAATCTTATTGAATGTCTCCACCGTACCATTAGCTTGAGGGTGGTAGGGTGTACTCTTATGGTGACTAATATGGAATTCTTCAGTAAGGGCCTCTATAGTCTCATTCAGGAAATGTGTGCCCTGATCACTCATTAGAATCAATGGACATCCAAATCTAGTGACAATGTTCTAAAAAATGAACTGCGCGGCAGTGGCAGCGTTGCAGTTCTTAAATGTCTTCGCCTCAGCCCATCTGGTGAGGTATTCAGTAGCTGTGATGATGTATCTTGCGCCAGTTCTCTTTCCTGGTGGGTTGATAGGTCCCACGAAATCAATGGCCCATTTATCAAAAGCACGCAGTGCTATCTGGGGTCTTAGCGGCATTTCATATCTTCTTGAAGGTTTTCCTGTCTGCGTATACTGGAATGAGCCCCATTCAGTCCCAAAAGTGGTCTTATGGCGGTCTTCTGTATGGATTCTGATCTGATGGTATCCCGAAAATCCATCAGTGAAGGAGTAAGCCTCTTGTCCTCCCACATTATCGAGCACTTCGTCTGTAAAGGGAGTAGGAAATGGATCATGCGCTGATGCGTTGTTCAGCTTGCGCAGGTCCACGCAGATTCTTATTTCACCTTTTATCTTTTTCTCTTGTACCACCATAGGACTAATCCAATCACTTTCCTCTACTGGCTCAATAATACCTGCTGCGAGCATTTTGTCAATTTCTTCTCTAACCTTTTCTTTGTATCGCGGGTTCAACCTGTATGGGCGCTGTTTTACTGGCTTGGCGTCTGCTTTCAGAGGTATGCGCATAACTCCTAAGTATCCTAATATGCCTTTCATTTCTGTGAACTTTGTAGGAAAGATATCCTGGTAGTCACGTAATAAATATGAAATATGGCCATCAGTTTTATCATCCCAGTAATCTCCTATAGAAGCAAACTTGGGTTCGGCTTCTGTACCAATGTTAATCTTCTTGAGGTTGATGTGTTCTGTAATGGCAGGGATATCAAGCTGAGGGCCTTCTACCTTGCGTGTCCCTTCTGATTCTGGAATATTGATGTTACAAGGATCATCTTCCTCTTCACCAGTGGTGAAATTATAGCATTCCATGGCATGTTCTATCTGGACAGCCCAATCTGGTTGAGAATATTCTGGTAAAGGACATTGTTCAAATACCTTCTTTTTAATATACTTCAAAGCGTGGTTGATGCTTGGATGTTCTGACTCAAAGCTGAAGGTAAGTTGAAAACTTTCTATCATAAGAGGCCAAGTGATAGTGCCTCTGTGCAATTCTGTTTTAGTGTACCAGTTCCTTGGAACTGTATCCAATGTGTGGATGAATAGGTGAACCCACTCATCCTCCCGAATATCTGACCACTACTGAATACATGCTTCAACGTGTGACCTGGGGTCACTCTGTCCATCATATCTGCACAACACTTCTGCTGTAGTTTCCTAAAATTTGTGCAGTATCAATCTGCGACAATCTTGCCATGTGTCAATATTCTCTTTATGCGCACCCCACCATCGTGCGGGTGTAGCGCGCAGTGCTACATCCAATGCTTGTATGCGCTGCTCGTCTGGGATTTGCTGTTCATATGCATGTATGAATTCACTCACTTCAGTTAAACCATCAAAGATTGGAATGTTACTCAATTCTGTGCCAATCCATCGAATTGATTTAGTCATCATGGCGCAACGCCTTGCAGAAACCTCATGTAAGCGATTCTACCAGTTTTCCAGTCCTGCTTCTGAATCTGATGTGCACGAGCTATCACATCGCCAGTTAATATGGCCGTCTGCTGTGGGATTGACATAGTCACTATGACTAGCAGTCATCTGATACAAACTTTCCATGTGGCGCGCTTCTTCTTCCACTCGAATGGGTTCAATATACCTTGGTCCTTGAATGGGATCAAGCGGTGCAGTGACTCTAATCTGGTCATCCTCAAAGGTCATCTGTCTTTTCTTCAAATTAATGACAGCCAAATTATCGAATGCCCAGTCTATGCCTAAAAGTGCTGGGTAAGGTCTAATGTCATCCAGGATTTTGATTACTTCAAAATCCGCAGAACTTCTTACTCCCTCAATATCAATAGGTACATTGGGTAATCTGCCCAATGGAGAAACCCGTTGCTGATTCACAAGTCTTAGCTGGATAGGAGATCTTGTAAGCTGAGGGCTACCCATCTGTTCCCATGTCTGCATAGTGAGAACATTAACTTCTGAGCCTAAGTCCAAAATGACTTCGTCCATTTCAAATGCTCCAATCTGCGCTGTGAGTCTCATTTATTTTCCAGTTCTAATATGACTCCCAATCTGATGAACAGCACACTGCGGTGTATTCATCAAAGCAGATTGTTGACATTGATCCAACAGGTGTTGGAGTTCCATAGTTTCTTTTTCATTACGCAACAACTTTAAGCAGTTTCTCAGGAAAGCATGAACATTGCCTAGTGCATCCTCATCATCATCATCATCATTAGCCCTTCTAGATGTAGTGGCCTGTTCTTGTACCAAGTTGTCTTGTCTTAGTGCTTGCGATCTGATATCATTATGCGAAATTGCGACAGAACTTGAATTTCTCGGATTTGAGAAATACTCTTGAGCTTGCTTGAATGCTTCTTTTTGCTTTTGCAGGTCGAGCGGAGATGGTTTGATATTAGCGCGGTGCACCCATTGCGTTGCTGGCTTTCCAGTTCCTAACTCTGGCACACCAGTGGTTGCTCCACTGCGCGTCACTATATTAACTGTAGGGTCTGGGTTTCTTTTTTCTGATCCAATCAACTGAATATTCTAATTAACCTGTGGCATCTTTGCTTGCATCTTAGCCATCAGCGGAGGGCATTCTTCAATGATATGATCATAAGATTTACAGTATCTACAGATGGTTGTAGGATTTTGGCAGTCCCTTGCAAAATGACCTTGAGCTCCGCAATTATAGCAAGTGATCTGTCCTCTTCCACGACCAAATCCTGTTGCGCGTCCACGGCCCCTATAATTTCCTCCTCGGCCTTCGCGATCTGGTTCATACTGCAGACCTGCTGTGGGTCCTTATGCCTCTGACTGTACTCTATAAACATCATGTTTCCTTTCCATCATAAGGTCATATGCTCTGCAATTGTTCTCATCATGGCCTACTGATTTACAGAAATTACAATATAGATTCTTTGGAGTTTGTACATATTTTTGTAACAAGTGACATTCTTGCGGTCTGTGACCTCTAGTTCTACAGATTTCACACCAAGGCCCTTGAGCCTGTGGTAAAGGGTTAGGTTCTCCAGTTGCAATATACTCTATACAAACAGGACAATGGTCCTTTGAATGACCTTGCGCTTTACATTTTGTACACCAAATTTCTTCTTTAACATCCTTTCCTTTCTTAATATCATGCACTTGCAAGGTTAAGTTTGCTAACTAGTTTTGCAACTGCACAACATCGTTGCTTGTCCCGGCAATTGGTGAAGCTTCTAGTTTCATAGCCATCTCTAGAGCTTGTTCCTGAGTAGTGAGATTCTGTTGCATAAGAGGAAGTCTAATGTGTGGAAGTAGCGCAGCAATGAACCATTCCTTATGCTGCTGCGGTGCAAACTCAAAGCTTACTTGATCTATCAAGGCTTTGAACTTCTGGTCAAAGTCCCATACTGACTCTATGGGTAACTGTTTTATGTCTTTGAGCTCGGTTATACACTGTGATTCTGATTTAGGTTTCTTGAATTCTCTAATCATAGCATTTCTGACCTCAGCAAGCGTCCTATTCTGTGCTGCTGAGTATTTCATGAACCAAGTTAAGGCTCTTTCTCTTAGTGTGGTTGCTAACTGAACTATCTTAACAGCATCATCATTAATTTGCTTAATTGTCCAAATGGCTTCACATAGGAACTAGTGCTGCTCAGGGTCTTCTAGCCCTATTCCCCTAAAATTTGGTAGCTTCATGTCATCACCCATCCTTCTTGCGCGAGGTCGAGGTGGAGGTGCTGTAGCACTGCCTCCAGGATGGTTAAACAAAGGTGGTACTGAGGTACTATAAGTACCGTGCGGACTACTAGAAGGTGTTACTGCGGGGTTATACTGAGCCCCATCTGGCTTTTGCGGTGTGAAAGGGTAATAAGGGATATGAGCACTCCCTTGTCTCTCTATATGGCTCACTCTAGGAGCTCGACTATCTTCTGGGATAGACTCAAGAGAATGTTGGTCAAGGCCTACTTTATACCGTTTTCCACTACGAGTGCAACCAATAACTTCAAGATCACTATCAAAATATGCAGATATTACTTGTCTATGCTATTCATCTGAAGCTATGCATAGTTTTCCTTTTTCATATAAGAGCACTTTAATCCATAAGTTCAGAGAATTTAAGCACTTACCCCTATATGCGTTGAAGAAACTCCTCTCATCCTCGCTGAAGCTCTTTCTCATATCTACTGCAAACTCGGCGATGAAACCTTCCAGCAGACTGTTCAACAAAAATTCTATTGCGCGGGACATAGAATTATCCACCCGCTTCAAAATGCTAACTAGCTCAGGCGTCCAAGCGACGGGTTGATCAACATGCACAGTGGGTCTAGTATCTGCTAGTTTGGCTACCCACGCATGCAACTAAAGTGCAAATGTGACAAAGAAAATTTCGTGAAGGTCAGTATAGATATGCTTCTGCAACCAGTCTTCTGTCTGAAGCCTAGAGCTTCTATTTTCTCATTTAGCGAACTCTCTAGCCTTTGAATCGAACCAGTCTTGAATTTCTTTAGCTATAGGATTCTAGTAACACATTTGTTGGCTCGCTCTTTCTCTAGGTTGCGCATCAATCTTGTACATCGCCAGAATGATTAGTCTCAAGGTAACAAGTCATAAGGAAACAGAACCATTTGTTGGATGCTTCTGGGCAGACCCGGGTTTTCAGGAGGCGCAGCAACAAAACCCCTTGCCGCACTGGCCCTCTCGGCAACGAGCTGCGCAGCAGCTCGAGGTCTCACCCGAAGTGGCTATGGGGGGCTAAGGAATCACGCTTCCTTAACCTAGGCGACGTGGAGACTAATCCCTTCTTCCTTCTCTCTTCCCGGAGGATTCCTCAAAGCAGAATGTCTTACTCTTCCGCAAACTTCAGTGCAACAGCGCCGAAACTCACGCTTGTTAGCCGAGCTGCGCGGTATCTCCGCACCTGCACTCGAGGCGTTTATCCACGGTGTCCGACGCACTGTATTGCCTTAGCTTGCGCGCCCAACGCAGTGACGCATTCCTTAAGCGCTGCAGCGATGGTGCTCTTATCGACTTCTTCGATAGCGCGTGGGAATAACTTCTACGGGTGCTTCAAGGAACTTGCTTTATATACTTATTCATAAGACACGAAACATTCATGCAAAACACAGATAGTAACATAAACATACATTCACGCAAACATCACCATAACAACTAGAAGTATGTGGTTCACCTCCACGGGAAAATCATATCATGGGACTGTACTCTTTATTACTCAAAGGGAAATTACACAATATGCTGCGCACACAGCTGTAGCCTTAGATCTTTCCAGGAAACTCCACACACATAGTTGGGAGCCCTTCTCTTAGATCTAGTCTCTTCTCCTACAGAGATTACAATGACTCAGACGTCGACTCAAACTGTTTGTTACTCAGGGATTAGCTTCACTGCTATCCAGTTCTAACTCTTGTTTTCTAACAACACAGCAGAAAACAATCAACAACCAACAGAGGATGATCAACACGATCAACCCTTCTTACGTCTAACATCTAACCTTCTTCCTTTACAATTACACATATATATAGGTGGCCCCGAGGGTCGCACCTTTACAAAACTGTGGGCCTTTCCCAGCAGTAATCCCCAAAAACCCTAACCGCGGACATGGCTAGGTGTACTGTAGGCACCGCTTGGAGTCACGTCGCCGCTTCCTGCAGGCTCCGTGGTTTCCGGCGCAACTTGCAGGTATGGGCGCCGCTTCATCATTTACTGCTCTTTGTCCTTCGCCTTCAATGCTTCGTTCCGTTGCTCCTTCTTGATCAGAGCAACCATAACTTTTGTACTTAGCCTTAATGAGGGTAGATGAGCCCTCTACTCCATTGCTTCATTTATTGTGGTAGCTGAGCTTTCTACTCGGCCACATTCATTCTCCTTTGACGTGTGCGCGCGAGCTCCGTGATTTCCGGCCCGTAATCTGCGCTGAGCTCGTCCATCTGGCACCGTACTACGCACTGTTTGCTTCTGCCCAAAATTGGTGCTTTTACTCAAAACTTAGCACTTTTCCTTCAACACTTGTGCTTTTTCCTCAAAATTCGCAGCTTTTACTATAGTTGTGGCCTAGGCTCCAACACACCCCTAGCACTATCCCGATGTCGTGAATCCAATGGAGTCGACTATTCATCGATCAGAGCCACAGTCATCATTCCATGGCTTGTTTCGTCTCGCATCCAAAAGGCCTTCAGGGACACCTGCTAAATACTTGCTGGGGGCATAGAAGTCAAATCATGCAGCAAATCCTAGTTCTAGGGAGTTCTATAGGTGTGTCTAGGTAGGTTCCAGCTGGGAACGCTAGCCATACCTGCCCGGTGGATGATTTACCAAAGTTGACCGCCGTGTGCAAAAATTGCACACTCCCTTACTGAGCAAAAGCCTAGTTTCCAATATGGACTTACAAGATGACACCAGGGCCATGGGACTGGAGAAGAGGGGCACCCATGGCACTATCCCAGCGTCCTGAATCCATCATAGTCGACGGTTCATTGATCAGAGCCATGGTTGTCATTCTATGGCTCGTTCTGTCTAGCATCCGAAAGGGCTTCAGGGACACATGCTTGATACCTGCCGGGGGCATAGAACTCCAACCGTGCAACAAAATCCAGTTCCGAGGAGCCCTGTGGGTGTGTCTAGGGAGGTTCCGGTTGGGAACGCTAGCCATAAGTTCCCGGAGGAGGATTTTGCAAAGTTGACCCCAATGTGAAGGCCATCCAAATTTTCTCAAGGGGGCCATTTCTCGTCCGAAGGCCCCCAGGTGTGCGTGGCCACCGTGGACAGGTCCATAATGGCCATGTGGACCTGTGGGAGGCGACAGAATCCAATTCTGCTCGCCAGTTTGCATTCTGTGTCCCTGGGGCAAATCCTCCAAGTGTCCCTGAATGGCCCTAGGGTGCCCGACTAGAATTCCCGTAGCACCCGAACCGTGGCTCGGTTCACGAATCCGTCGATTCTAGTGGGTGTGGGATGCCGGGTTTCAGCTAGGGGACCCCCCACACCATCCCCCGAAGACCTGGAAGCGATGCCAATGAGCCATCTCTAGATCTAGGGTTTTGCTCAGTGAGGGTCATTCCAAATTTTCTCAAGGGGGCCATTTCTCATCCGAAGGCCCCCGAGTGTGCGTGGACACCATGGATAGGTCCACAATGGCCACATGGACATGTGGGAGGTGATAGAATGCAATTCCTCTCACCGGTTTGGGTTTCGTGGCCCTGGGGAACATCCTCGAAGTGTCCCTAAACGACCCCGGGGTGCCCAACTAGAATGTCTCTAGCACAGGAACCATGGCTCGGTTTGAAAATCCATTGATTACAGTGGGTCTGGGATGTCGGGTTTTAGCTACGGGACCCCCCACAGTGTGCCCCCAAGACCCGGAAGCGGTCCCAACTAGCCATCTCCGGAGCTAGGGTTTTGCTCAGTGAGGGCCATTCCAAATTTTCTCAAGGGGGGCATTTCTCATCCGGAGGTCCCCGGGTGTGTGTGGCCACTTTGGATAGGTCCACAATGTCCGTGTGGACCTGTGGGAGGTGACGAAATCCAATTCTTCTCGTCGGTTTGGGTTTTGTGGCCTCGTGGAAAATCCTCCAAGTGTCCCTGAATGGCCCTGTGGTGCCCGACTAGAATGCCCGTAGCACCCGAACCATGGCTCGGTTCATGAATCCTTTGATTTTGGTGGGTTCGGGACAATAGGTTTCAGCTGGGGGACCCCCCAAAATGTCCCTCAAAGACTTGGAAGCGGTGCGAATGGTCCATCTCTAGAGATAGGGTTTTGCTCAGTGATGGCCATTCCAAATTTGCTAAAGGGGTGCATTTCTCGTCCAGAGGCCCCCAGGCATGCGTGGCCACCATGGACAGGTCCACAATGGCCATGTGGACCTGTGGGAGCCAACAGAATCCAATTCTGCTTGCCGGTTTTGGTTTTGCTGCCCCTGAGCAAATCCACGAAGTGTCCCTGAATAACCATCACTGAGCAAAACCCCAGCTCCAGAGATGGCCCATTGGCACCGCTTTCGGCTCTTTGAGGCATGCTGTGGGGGGTCCCATAGCTAAAACTGGCCATCCCGGACCCACTGGAATCGACGGATTTGTGAACCGAACCACAGTTCGGGTGCTATAGGCATTCTAGTTGGGCACCCCGAGGCCGTTCAGGGACACTTGGAGGATTTGTCCTGGGGCCACGAAACCCAAATCGGCGAACAGAATTGGATTATGTTTCCTCCCACAGGTCCATGTGGCCATTATGGACCTGTCCACGGTGGCCACACACGCCCGGTGGCCTCCGGACGATAAATTGCCCCCTTGAGCAAATTTGGAATGGCCCTCACTGAGAAAAACCCTAGCTCTGGAGATGGCTCGTTGGCACCGCTTTCGGGTATTAGAGGGACACTATAGGGGGTCCCTAGCTGAAATCCGGCATCTTGAACTCACTGGAATCGACATATTCACAAAACGAGCCACAGTTCGGGTGGTATGGACATTCTAGTCGAGCACCCCGGGGCCGTTCGGGGACACTTGGAGGATTTTCCCGGGGACCACAAAACCCAAACCGGCGAGCGAAATTGGATTTTGTCACCTCCCATAGGTCCACATGGCCATTGTGGACCTGTCCACGGTGGCCACGCATGCCCGGGGGCCTCTGGACGAGAAATGTCCCCATGACCAAATTTGGAATGGCCCTCACTGAGAAAAACCCTAGCTCCAGAGATGGCCCATTGGCACCACTTTTGAGTCTTAGAGACACATTGTGGGGGCACCCCTAGCTGAAACCCACCATCCCGGACCCATCAGAATTGACGGATTCCCAAACCGAGCCACAGTTCGGGCGCTACGGTCATTCTAGTCGAGCACCCGAGGTCGTTCAGGGACACTTGGAGGATTTGCCCCGGGGCCACGGAACCCAAACTGTGGCTCTGATCGATGAACCATCAACTCCGTTGGATTTAGGATGCCGGGATAGTGCCAGGGGTGCCCCTCTCCTCCAGTCCTGTGGCCTTGGTGTCATCTTGTATGTCCATCTTGGAAACTAGGGTTTTGCTCAGTGGGGGAGTGTACAGTTTTTGCACATGGGGGTCAACTCTGCAAAATTATCTGTCAGGCACCTATGGCTAGCGTTCCCAGCTGTAGCCTGCCTAGACACACCTACAAGACTCCTCGGAACTAGGTTTTGCTGCACGGTTGGACTTCTAGGCCATGGCAGGTATCCAGTAGGTGTCCGTGAAGGAATTTTGGATGCAAGACGGAACGAGCCGTAGAATGAGGACCAAGGCTCCGATCGATGAACCGTCAACTCCATTGGATTCAGGACGCCGGGATAGTGCCAAGGGTGCCTCTCTCCTTTGGTCCCATGGCCCCGGTGTCACCTTGTAGGCCCATCTTGGAAACTAGGGTTTTGCTCAGTGAGGGAGTCTGCAATTTTTGCACATGGGGGTCAACTTTGGAAGATCGTCCACCGGGCACTTATGGACAGTGTTCCTAGCCAGAACCTGTAGGACTCCCTGGAACCAGGTTTTGCTGCACGGTTGGACTTCTATGCCCCCGACAAGTATTTAGCAGGTGTCCCTGAAGGCCTTTTGGATGCAAGAAGGAATGAGCCATAGAATGACAATCGTGGATCTGATCAAAGAACCGTCGACTCTGTTGGATTCAAGACACCGGGATAGTGCCAGGTGTGCCCCTCTCCTCCGATCCCGTGGCCCCGGTGTCACCTTTTAGGTCCATCTTGGAAACTAGGGTTTTGCTCAGTGACGGAGTGTGCAAAAATTGCACACGAGGGTCAAATTTGGAAGATCATCCATTGGGCACTTATGGCTAGCGTTCCTAGATGGAACCTGCCTAGACACACCTATAGGATTCCCTAAAACTAGGTTTTGCTACATGGTTGGGCTTCTATGCCTCCGGCAGGTATCCAGTAAGTGTCTGTGAAGGCCTCTTAGATGCGAGACGGAACGAGCCATAGAATGACGACAGTGGCTCCGATCGACGAACCATTGACTCTATTGGATTCAAGACGCTGAGATAGTGCTAGGGTTGCCCCTCTCCTCTAGTCCCGTGGCCCGGGTTCCATCTTGTATGTCCATCTTGGAAACTAGGGTTTTTCTCAGTGAGGGAGTGTGCAATTTTTGCACACGGGGGTCAACTTTGGAAGATCATCCACCGGGAACTTATGGCTAGCATTTCCAGCCAGAATCTTCCTAGGCACACCTCTAGGACTCCCCAGAACCAGGTTTTGCTGCACATTTTGACTTCTATGCCCCCGGCAGGTATCCAGCAGGTGTCCCTGAAGGCCTTTTGGATACAAGACTGAACGAGCCATAGAATGACGACTGTGGCTTCGATCGATGAATCATCATCTCCATTGGATTCAAGACACCTGGATAGTGCCAGGGGTGCCCCTCTCCTCCGGTCCCATGGCCCTGGTGCCATCTGGTAGGTCCATCTTGGAAACTAAGGTTTTGCTGAGTGAGGGAGTGTGCAATTTTTGCACACGGGGGTCAACTTTGGAAGATCGTCCACCAGGCACTTATGGCTAGCGTTCCTAGCCTGAACCTGCCTAGACACACCTATAGGACTCCCTGGAACCAGTTTTTGCTGCATGGTTGGACTTCTATGCCCCCGACAGGTATCCAGCACGTGTCCCCGAAAGCATTTTGGATGCGAGACGCTACGAGCCATAGAATGATGACCGTGGCTCTGATCGATGAACCGTCGACTCCGTTGGATTCAGAACATCGGGATAGTCCCAGGGTTGCCCCTCTCCTCTGGTCCCATGGCCACGGTGCCATCTTGTAGGTCCATCTTGGAAAGTAGGTTTTTTCTCAGTGAGGGAGTGTGCAATTTTTGCACACGGGGGTCAACTCTGCAAAATCCTCTGCCAAGCACGTATGATGATGATGATGGTGATGATGATGAATACGTTGATGATGATGGTGATGGTGATGGTGATGGTGATGGTGATGGTGATGATGATGGAGAATATGATGATGATGGAGATGTTGATGAGGAACCTAGAGTTAGAGTTAGAGTTAGAGTTAGGGTTAGGGTTTGGGTGAGGGTTGGGGCTATAGTTATAGAAGGAAATTGAATTAGGGTTAGAGTTAGAGTTAATGACGATGATGAAGATGGTGGTGATGATGAAGATGTTGATGTTGATGTTGATGTTGATGGTGATGGTGATGGTGATGGTGATGATGAAGAAGATGGTTTAGTGCCAGGGTTTGGGTGAGGGATAGGGATAGGGCTAGAGTTATAAAAGGAAATTGAATTAGGGTTAGAGTTAGAGTTAACAATGATGATGAAGATGGTGATAATGATGAAGACATGATGATGATGATGGTGATGGTGATGGTGACGGTGACGGTGATAGTGATGTTGATGGTGATGGAAATGATGAAGAAGATGGCTTAGTGCTAGGGTTTTGGTGAGGGTTGGGGCTAGAGTTATAAAAGGAAATTGAATTAGGGTTAGAGTTAGAGTTAATGATGATGTGATGAACCTGCAATAATTAATTAATGCAAATACACAAGATATCATAAATAATAGAACTCAGAATCACTTTTATATTGATCACGGGCCACTTCGAGGGGGAAACCTCCTTTGAGCAAGCTCAATACAATTAACTTCACAGTGCCTTCAATGACCTGAACACACAGTTATATACTAATTCTATGCCCAATTCTATGAGTCAAAACCATGGGACATATAATACTACGGGACGACTTACAAAGCATATGCGTCCAATACTATGGGTCAATACTATGGGCTAATATAAACTATGGATCAACAAATACTACGGGACAACTTACAAAGCATATGCGTCCAACAACAATATACTAACATAGTAAAGAGAAGGGTTGAAACGGGTTCCTAACATCCCCTCTCCCTTAGAAAAAGCTTTGTCCTCAAAGCTTTGGTTGGAGAAATTGCTGCAGAATCTGAAGGAGTGGTTCCCCGGTAGCATCCTCAGTTTGCATTTCGGGCCACTGAAGCCTTTGGAGTGTCAGGGAGGATTGCTTGGAAGGCTGTAGACGAAGAAGAACCCTATCAGCTGTGTGGAAAATGTGCTCAGAATGGTGTTTATCGGCTTGTTGTTTCAGGCGAATTCTGGCCATGTGAAGATTGTCCTGCAGAATGAGAAGAATCTGATCGCGGTTTTGAAGAACCGAGTCAATTTCCTGAACTGGGGAGCTGCTAAGGGTGTATGGAAGAAGAACGGGCAGTGTCTTTCCATAGATTGCTTCATACGGCATCCTTTGAAATGTGGTATTGTACCACCAGAGCGCTGCTAGGAAATCCATAGAAATAGTTGGCCAAAGCTGTGTAGGGATGGGTAAGGGTTTGAGCAATCCCGAAAGGAGTGTCGTTTCACCCTTGTTGACCTGGAAAGTATCACAGTCAAAAACCATTTGTTGAATTGTCATTTTCAGTCCCTGCCAAAATAAGTTACGTTGTTCCTGGTAATACATTTTGAAGAACCCAGAGTGCCCTGTTGATGAAGAAGCATGGAGTTCATAGAAGAGATAGCCCTGTTGAACCTATTGCAACCAATTTGGAACAAGCAAAGAAAGAGCTGTAAGAGAAACTGGGTCATCAATTGTGCGAGAAGGAGCATCTGCCACCATATTGTCCTTACCCTTCTTGTAAGTGATCGCATAGGGATAACCCATGAGTTGGATAACCCATTTCATGTGTGTTGGGGAGGAGACCCATTGTTCCAGAAAATTTTCCAGACTCTGGAGATCAGTCTTGATGCAGAAATAATTCCCTAATAGGTATGGCTGCCACTTCTGTACTGCATGAAAAATAGTCATCAGTTCCTGCTGAGAGGTAGATGTGACTAAATTCTTACCGGAAAGGTCTCTTGAAGGCGAAAATCTCATTGGTTCAGTAAAGACACCTGCATATCTATCCAAGGAATTAGTGGAGACCATTGATGGGTGCATCTGAAGGGAATGGAGTTGAGCGATGATACCATGTGAATTCTTCTTAAGGATTTTTTTTAGGCGATGTGAACTGATAATGCAGAGAGACCCTGGTTGTAAGCCCATTAATTTTTGTTGTGCCCCATTTACTGAAAACTGCATCCAAAGTTCCGAACAATCCCATAAGATGGTGCCAAGTGTGCGTAACCATTGAACGCCCAAAACCACATCACATCCGCCTAAGGACAAGGAAAACATGTCAGAGCATAAGTTATAATCTTCCATAGAGATACGCACATTGTGACACTTCCCCTTGCAAGGTAAGGTGTCCCCATTGGCAACCATGACTTCAAAGCTGAAGCAAGGATGGACAAAACAATCAGCCTGTTTGGCAATCCGAGGGTCAATGAAGTTATGAGTGCTACCAGAATCAATGAGTATGGTAAGAGGGAGCTTCTTGAAGTATCCCTTGACTCACATTGTTTGTGGGGTGGTGACGCTGGTTACAGCATGGAGAGAGAGCTCGGGTGGGTCGTCCTGAGATGGGGTGTCAACAGGCGGGTGTTGAATGTCGACCTGATCATCTACTGTATCTGGAGCATCTTCATCAAGTTCTGAGGTAGGCGGAGAATTCACATCCAAGAGATAGAGCTTTTGTTGAACACATCTATGTCCCCGAGTGAATTTTTCATCACAATTATAACAAAGTCCTTTTTCTCGGCATGCCTGCATCTCTGTTTCAGACAAATGCTTGATAGGAGTTGGTTGCGGGGCAGGCGTGATGGGAGGTCATTGGGAACCCATATTTCTGAAGGGAACAAAGGTGGTTTTGGAACATTGTTGGGCTGCGATCTTGTCCTCTACAACCTTAGCCAACCCTAGGACTTCTATCATTGTGTTGGGACAGAACATTTTGACTCTGAGCGGATTTCATCCTTGAGACCACTGATAAAACAACTCCTGTAGAATTCATCAGACAATCCTTTTGTGTGATTGGCCAGTTTCTCAAATTCTGTGTGATATTCTCTCACTGTGCCAATTTGGTGAAGTTTAGTGAGTGCTCGTGTGAATTCATCAAAAGCAGTAGGACCAAATCGTGGCAAAAGGAGTTGGCAAAAATCTGTTCAGTTTGGCTCGGGATGAGCTTTGATGTACCAACGGTACCATTGAAGGGCTTCTTGTTCCAAATGAAAGGATGCAAGTGGAACTTTCTGGACATCAAAAGTATTATGCATACTGAAATATTGTTCTTCTTGGTATATCCATCCAGTCGGATCAGTACCATTGAAGCGAGGAAAATCAAGCTTCGGCCTGCGAAAATTGCTAGAAGAAGAGAACCCGATGGCTGCAAAAGATTCTGGCTGTCGGTTATTGTTCATGGCTGAATGCCGAAGATGGAGGCTGAGAAATTTTTCATCCAGATCTTGGAGTTTGGTTTGGATGGCTGCAAGTGCTTCGTCCATGGTTTTTTTTTTTTTTCGGAAATGGATAGAAAAACACAAACAAAAGCTTATTTAGTAAAGGAAGATTTGAATTTGGGAAAAACTCGGATGGGTAATTGGGGTTTGACTAGGTTTTGGACACTTTCTGATGGACAGGGAAGCAAAAAATGAGGATTTCAGAAGCGGGGTGAAAAAATGAGAAAATTTGGTGGAGAGAGACAAAGAAGCAGAATTAGGAAAGGAACATGGTAGCAAAATTTGACGGCGTTTGGGTGAAAATTGAAGGAGTTATGGCAAACCCTAAAAATAGACAAATGTGAGATTTCTGGTCTTGGGAAGTGGAATTTGGGATAGGGTCTTTAGGAATGAAATATGTAGGATGGGATTGCAGGGATGTCAGTGAAGTTTCAGGGAAAACAGAGTTGAAACAAGGGAGATATGGCCGAAAAACAGAATTTTGAAATGATCGAAAATGGTTGGATCTGAAACGGCGACTGGATCTGGAATGACTTTCAGAATAGATCTAGAGCGGAAGTGATCGGCAACAGTTCAGCTGAAAATAGATATGGACCCCAGGTATGTGCGGCTTCCTATCGGTTCAGGGGATTCACTCGGCCACCAATGTTGTCTGACGGCTTGCGTATTGGGGCATTACCCCTCACTCCATGACTCAGGTAAAAATGATAACCGCTTTGCCACAAACGACAGCTCTTGGTTTACCTCACAGGTGGGAACTAGTCAATCAGGTAGGGGTTGTTGCCCTTTTCACTGGCAAGTCCTCTCAATGGGCCAGCTACTTTGGGGTTCCTGTGGTACTCCTCACAATGAGTTTTAGGGCTTATGCCCAAGTACTTCCCACAATTAAGTGGATAGGGGTTATCCCCAAATCCAAACTTGCAACAGATGCGAAAAAAAAATTTGGCAGAAATTCCACCCAACGAGCCCAAGAAAGTGCTATGATACCATATGTGATGAACGTGCAATAATTAATTAATCCAAATACACGAGATATCAGAAATAATAGAAATCAGAATCACTTTTATATTGATCATGGGCCACTTCGAGGCTCCTTTGAGCAAGCTCAATACAATTAACTTCATGGTGCCTTCAATGACCTGAACACACACTTATATACTAATTCTATGCCCAATACTATGAGTCAAAACCATGGGACATATAATACTACGGGACGACTTACAAAGCATATGCGTCCAATACTATGGGTCAATACTATGGGCTAATATAAACTATGGATCAACAAATACTAAGGGACGACTTACAAAGCATATGCGTCCAACAACAATATACTAACATAGTAAAGAGAAGGGTTGACACGGGTTCCTAACAGATGATGATGAAGACGGTGGCGATGATGAAGACATTGACGATGGTGGTGATGGTGATGGTGATGATGAAGAAGATGATGATTATGGATATGTTGATGAGGAGCCTAGAGATGATGTTGGTGATGATGATGACAAGTCCCTCTTAGTGGTTATCTATAGGAATAAAGCATCAATCTCCAACCATAAATGAGCATGTTTTAAAATATATTAGTGGAAACCCTATTTTGATGACACGATGCTTGGATAAGGGAAAAAACCCAAAATCTATATAGATTTGGGTGAGCATTGAGCATGGGGAACCAAATCTATGAAAAAGGTTGGGGATATAAAAGTTTTTTGGGTTATAAGAGCATGGGGGAGGAAAACCCTAAACCAACATAATCATCATAATATAAGAGTTTTTTGGGTTGGGGATATACCTCAAGGTAACCAAAACATGAAAAAGGTTTGGGTGGACACAAAACTAAAGAGAGAGAAACTAAAGAGATATTTGATCGATAAGGAATTTCACAGTTCCCCAATGCTTTTCTCAAGTATAGATCTCAAAAATACCACCCTTGAAACTTTATGATAACTCCCTACCCCAAGTGGAAGACCCTTCTATCCATACATGGATTCCTAGAAGGTTTCATCTACCAAATTAAATTTTCAAGACCATTGTAATAGATTATGTACTTCAAAAAATTTCCTAAAACCTAGTTAATTCTAATCTTGAGAACCTATCAAAACCTCTATCTTCAAATGCTACAAACATAAATAGATATATTTAAGAAAATACTAACTCAAATTACTCAAATTTGATCCAAATCACATCACTATTTTATCTAACATAAAAGATAAGCATGGAACAGTTTAATACATATAGGAAAAATAAAAAAACATAGGGAAATACATGTATGTATGTATGTATCAACAAAAAATGCATGTACCAACGAAATAACAGAAAACTACACATACATCGATGTAGAACATAACATTCTTTGATGGAATTCTTTCTCTTATGTAAAGTTGACTGGCCTCATTCAATAAATCCATCTGGATCCTCTTTGTTGCTAATTGTCTCCATCAATCTCTCATGCTCTGAATGAGGCACGTAGTAGTGTACCTTGGTTGAGCTTTTGCTTGACATTGTCTGAAGATGGATGTTTGTGCCAACGATCAAGTTTGTGAAGTGATACACCACTGAATCTGGTCTTCAATCCATGAATACATGCCCACTAGTCTTTTTTAACTTCCCATCTAGTGTAAGATATTCCCCCTTAACCACCATCGAGCCAGTAGGAAATTCAATTTCTTCATCATCGATTAATGATCCGTAGAGCGTTTTTTACCTTGGATGCACCGTGCCAACTAATAATCCATGCCCCATTCATTGTCTTTCAGTGCAACAACTGCGTATATGTGTCCTGGTTGTACAAGATCTGAGATATGGTCGTAGTCTATCGAAATCACTGACTGACCCTCCTCTAACTGGGTTGTTTCAATGACTGCACATTGGTCTACTACAAGTGACACACAATCCCATTCATCAACCCAGTCCATGCATTCGCATTCATCCCATTCGCCACTACTGCAAGGGATGCAAAAGCATGCAAGCTTTCGCGTCCATATTTAAAATAAGTGGTTGTTTGAGCTTCAAACTGAATGAAATCCATGTGTTCCTTGTACTGTGCCGCAACTATAGGAACGCGATCGATCTATGTCAACCACTAGCCAAAAATTTATCACCACATGTCATGCCACTGATGATGTTTGTTGATCTCTTGTTCGTTCTGACATTGTTGCAGAGCACCATTGAACTGTTGACCGTGCATCTCGGATATGAGGTTCTTTTTTAAACCTCATCTCTTACATTCGTAGTGTGGTCTTGATGCATGCATCGGCCCCATCATGCTCACCTTTGATGTGCCCGATATCAAAATAGTTCCAGATATGCGGCACATGATAAGTCTTATGCAAAGTACTCATCCATTGGAATACTCGAGCATTTTTGAACTGGCCCGCAAAACCATCCGACCATATCCAATGCTAATCCATCTGTATATCTCTCTCCTTCAACTAATCATAGAAAATTCGAAAACAATGTTGCACATAATGCAGATCATGGGTTCTATCACCACTTATGTAAAATTTTGTCTCCTTTAGTATTATCCTTTTTGTCATTGCTTCCCTCAGGCCCATGCCTATACATAATATATACCATGATGCTTACTTGGTCTGAATGGTAGTATTGACTCTCGATTTCATTTTGTGGCTGAAAGGTGTAATTTTCTGCAAAATCCACAATTGACACTATGGTTCCAATGGGAAATGTGTCCTTGCATTTTTTGTATTGCTCATCTTGCCATCGTGCTACATGCACATGTTCAACATACTACTTGGTTTTCTCGTAGAATTCCGTCAAGAAGTCACATACTGGTACCTGTTACCATGGAAACAAGGGAAATATTACAATGTGGCCTTTGGAAAAATGTATATGCCATAAATTGAACGTGTAATATGAAAAATATGCAATATTCATTTGTACCTTTGACTTCACCAATGCAATCTTCTTACATTCTCTGACAATGTCTAATTGATAGGTCACTGTCATGTCCCAAATTTGGTATTGGGTCACAATGGCCTAATCACATTGGCTCTATTCATTAGAGTTTTTCAAATTGATGCTAAAGGTCAAATAATTGCCAATGAGGAAAATTACTAGTTTCCTAGGTTTGGGGTGGAAGCTTTGGGATTTGCAATAATGGGGATAATAAATGATGTTTGAACATTAGAATGGCATAACTATTTAATAAAGGATCTAAATAAATATATACAAGTGAAAATCAAAGTGGCTTTTCATCATGAAGACACATGGAGGAAGTGGGACCCACATATGGCTAGATTTCCCCACTACATTTGGCATCATTCTCTCACCAATTCGAATTCAAGGTGAATGGTAACATACTTGGGGGAGTCCAAAAGGTATTATTCATTGCATGACTCATCCAAGGTCGAAATATAGAGGAAGAGTAACTCCCATGGAAGAGGAAGAGGCAATTTGGAGCTAGTGAGACACGGGCTAGATTCCCTAGCTCTATGACAACAATAATGAATATGCTATGACACCTATGACACAAATCAGACCTAAACGCTGACTTATGACATATATGACATGTCAGGGCTAAAAATAGACTCCAAGAGGGTGCTCAAGGGTGTTAAGGCAGCTAAGATGCTTCCACATGTGATTTGGTGGAAGTGGGAGACTAGGAATTGTTGTGCAAGTGGCGTTCTTTGGAATCTCTTCCCAACATGAGTTGGCATGAGTCTCTTGGAAGGAATTCGACCCATGGAGGACATTAGAAGTTTATAAATGTCAATAACAAAGAATGAAACCATCTTTTGATCATTTGTAGAATTTGCAATTGCAATTGTGAAGAGGGAGAGCCAGTGGATGACTAGTTTCTTGCATTAGCCAATTTCGAGGGTGAAAGATTCCCATCCAAGTTGGCAATTGGAAAGGCCATTCAGACCTTTCATTTGGAGCTTTAATGGATTCTTTATTTTCAGGTGTAAGCTACAGGGCAGCTCATGGTTTCTTCTATTGCAGCTTGCTCCTTCAACCATTTCCAGTTTTGATGGCATATTCTTGATCCTTGAGGGAGGGCGTTTTTGGTGAGCTATTGTAATATTTGGGGGATCTTCTAATGCCCCATTTATTTTGTAATATGAATTAAATACTCTGTTCTTCATCTCCAAAAAGTTTTAGGTCGAAATTCCAAGTAGAAATGTATAAATCTCATTTTTAATGGAAGAACAATGCCATTTCCCCACTACCTTGTTGTGAGCAAATGTATTGATGATGATTTAGAATGAATGGATGATTCTCTGATATATTTGTGATAAATATACTGCCATGGATTTCTTATACAAGTTTCATGTACTGTACTTGAGCATTTGAAGCATTTTTACTCAGTTTAATTGCATTGGGAGAAGAAATAGTGCCATTTTCCCAAGGGTCGAATTGGGGATTTTTGCAGTTGAATGGTAGAGGGTGAGAACAATTTTAATAAACCATTAATGGTGCATATGATACATTAATAACATACTTAACACATTACTTACCTCTGTTCATAAATTTGAGTGGGTTTGGAGGCATTTGGGAAGCCATTTTCAGTACTTACCTTAGGGGGATTTGAACCCCAAATTACTCGTAAAATTGCATACTTGGTCCAGAATATTAAGAGAGTTTGCAGAGGTCTTTTGGTGGCCATATCTTATCCCTGAAAATAATATTCAATTCCTAATATCATTCATAAACCTTCCTTGAATATTTGAAGGCATTTGGAATCATTTTGAGACCTAGAGACTAATACTAGTCAAAGGGAAATCATTAGTAAAGTTACCTACATTGACCAGAATTGAAAGAGTATTTGCAGAAGTGTTTTAAAGGTACAAAGACATCCCTGAAACACATATTTATGTTCTAATATCATTCATATACCTTCTCAGAATATTTGGGATCATTTGGGGCAAATTTGGGACCTAGAGATCGAAACTAGTCAAAGGTCGAACCAAGGAAAAAAGTGGAAAATTGCAATTTTAATAAAATTCCTAATAAGGGACATTACAGTCACGTACTTGAAGCTCTGCATATCCACACCCATTATGCCAAATTCATGCTCCTTGCTTTCATGAATGCAATGTTTCAAAAGAGAAAACCCACTGCACATAGAACATGTCCCATATAGACACGATTTTTCATAATACTTTTGTCCTTCGGGCCTTGGACACATGATGTTGTGGATAAAGTCTCTTGATGCATTCGGTGGTAGTATGGATTCATTGCATCCCTACACAATGTTAGTATGCAAATCACAAAATATATGTTTATATGTGTCATAATAATATTCATATTCTACGTGGTATCTACAACAACAAGTGTTTCAATCAATGCATATACGAACGTACCATGGTTTGCATTTCTCAAAGGACCTTTGGCCCAGGTTCAATTGTGTGTGCTCATTCCTAAATCTCTCATAGAGTTCAGCCTATGTTGTGTCAAGGAAGTGTTTAACATGGGGATCACATTCAGTAGAACCTTTTCTTAGTTTTAGCATGTCTCCTTAGTTTGATGCAGGTCTAGTATGATCATGCCAAAATTTTTGTAATAACTCCTTAACATCATCAATTAGCTTCCTATCTGCATGAGGCAACCTACTAACAAAATACCAACAATCATTTCCACCCAGAGTGTCAAGATTTTCTCTTATAACAGAGTAATTTTTAATATTTTTTCTATTTAATTTGAGTATGTGAGAAGTGTGTAATAGCAGGTGACGTTGCCTTGTGGACTTGCTTACAACTGATTCCGCTAAAACACGACGAGCCGCACAAAGATCTTTTCTACGAGACGTCTTCCCAATTGCATTAAATGCAGATTGGAGATTTCTAACAATATGACTGTTGGCCTCTAAAATTTTAACCATCTTTATGCCCAAAATTCTCCTAACAACAGCTAAAGAACGTGACTTTAACAAACATAGCAATAATTGACATTTACCTACATCGCCTTTGGATTCCATTTCAGTGACTCAGATCCATTTTTAACCTTCAGTGATACTAGTTTTCCCTATTTTTATTCATACTCGCCTGTTGCATCACTATAGCAGGCGTACCCGCAAGTTGCATCCTTATAGCCCGCGGGTAACATGTAAAATGGTAAAAACCACTATTAATTACTTTTTACTCCCAAAAAGCGGTCATTGGGTGACCTTTGGCTCTCCATCTGTCCAAGTAATGTATCGATGAGTCCTTTAACCTACCTTTGAGAGGAATATATATTGAGCGCATATGGCTTATCGACGAGAGGAAGAGGAGAATAGTAAAGGAACTCTAGTGGATTTTTTCCCTATCTTGAGTCTGCACTCATTGATCCTTGTAGTTGTGAACCTCTTATGTTCACCTTCCAAACTCCTTCTAGTTTGAGTTTTCCATTCATGGAGGATTCAAGTGGTGGAGGAACAAGTGGATTGATCTAGATCTTGGTTCAGATTGGTTGCCGGCAAGAGGTCGTATCACTTTGTACTTCTTCTTTTTCATTAATAGAAATACTCATATTCTCGTCCATTCATGGTGTGAATGTCATTTATTATACATTGGGTTACATTTGCTTATGATATTATGGACCATTGTTATTGATAATGTTAATGTCAATTATATATTATATGTGCTTGTTGGATATTGGCTGTCAAGATTAATTTGCAAATTACATGTGCGTGGATTGAAAGCTCCAACGGGGATCTACATCAAACGTTGGATCGAGGTTGGTTACATTTCTCCACTATCTTAACATTGTCATTTATAATAGCATTGCTTTGAGAATTGAGTAGATTTCTAGTAGTCATCTCTCTGTTGTGGTAATCCCAAGCCATAGTGAGTTTTCTCCAATATAGAAATGGCGACTCCGCTGGGGAAAACATCCATGTTTGGGAAATTTTTTGAGCATTAGTCCATAATTAGAGTTGTTGTTTATAAAAGCTCTGTGTCACTGATTGGCCATTAAGATACACTGTAGAAAACTTTCTTTTTCTAAGCCCCTGGACTCTTTATTTTCCCATTTTGCTTTCCTCACCCGTGGGCTAGCTTAGTTCTACCCACATCTACCTGCCTCTGTTTACTCTACTGCTCGCGGGTACCCACAGGATTTCCTTCAATAGTAGCATGTAACTCTGGCTTTTGTTGGTTTATGACTATTGGTTGTTGCTGGGTGAGTTTGGTTGGTTCATGAGTCTTTGTTGGCCTCTTTCTTGACTGTTTCATGCCTTGGTTGTGACCAGATCTCTTCGTTTCTCTTGGTTGAGCCTTCTTAGTTTTGTACCAATCTTTCATTTTAGCATCTTGGTTTCTTCCTTTTGAGCTCATTCCTTTGGCTGAGTCTTGCTGTTTAGGATCTACTGGGTTGTCTTAGTGATCTTCTTGACACTTCAGTGACTCAATAGTAGGATTTTGCTTGCATTTTTTCATTCCATTTATATTGAAAAAATACAAAAAATTTCATTTAATTTTTTGCATTTTCCTTCTTGTTTATAAGCGAAAATACAAAAATATTTTATTTCCATGTAATGCATCTCTCATTGAGTGCTTGTTGCCTTCATTGTAGGTTCTGCCTGTGCATCGAAAAGATAAAAGATTGCATCTTTATTTCGGAATTGTTGGTTGATTTTGAATATTAGTGACATTGTTTTATTGGATAGATGAGTCTAGGATTGGACGATGTTGCATACTATTGAGTCTACACATCACTAGTTTCACGATCATATCCCTTGAGTAATCACAACCACTAAAATTAACGCTTAATCATAAAATCGATTAGACTTATTTTATTTATAGGGTACACCAACTAGCATAGGTTTAGAGTCTTGGAATAGATCATTGTGAGTTAACAATCCAAGACTACTAGATGAAACATTAGGTGTCTGACCAGGGAGTGGAGGAATCCATGGTATAGATTGGTGTTCGCAGGAAGCTCTACTCAATCCAGAGTTAAGCACGAGGTCACGGGAGGTTGGTTGAGGATATATCCCTCTGATACCAGCTGAATGTGGGAGATATGTCGAGGATTTGTTCGTATCTGGGGGTACTGGAGGTTCGTCCTCTTGTGCTTCGAGCTTAGCTACCTTTCCCATAAGACGGGTCCCACCTGCGACTGTCCCCCTGAGCATTGGTTATATTGCAGTGAACATAGTTTCCTTACCTAGGTACCGCACAGGGTACTTGCAGTGGTTATGCTGTTTGTGTCCTCAGTCAGATAGGGATTGGAAATCACAGTTGTTTTTTTGCAGTGCACTTGACCCTATCGACATAGTGAAGCCTATCAAGAGGCATGGATAATTGATTATGTTACCTCCGGCTATAGTTTGGGAGTCTCAAGCCTCTCCTAGGTGAGACATACCAGCTCTAGTGTCAGGAGCTCATTTAGCCACTCTGTTTGTCTGCTCTTGGCTGTAGTTTCTCTAGGTGTGTGCTTTTGATTTACTGTTTTTGATCGATAGTTGGCCTTTAGGGGATGTTGTGTCTCTCTCCAGAGATATCGTGGCACGGAGCCCTACTCTCCACCGGTCCCATCGTTTGGCTGGTTTAAAGCCACTCGAAGTTACACGCCATATTGCTAGAGGATGCCGAAGGGCTCCCTCTGAGTCTTCAGATTCTTACGTGACTTACGTAGAAGACCACATGGCTGCACATCCCAATACTGGGCAAGATCCTTCTACTCATTCGGGTAGAGTTGAACATACTTCCAACCCCCATACTCCTCATGAGGATTGGGGAGGTGATCCACCTAACACTCAACCTGGTTCTATTTGTCCTAATCCACTTGATTGGGATCTGTTTGATCCTTCAAATCCAGATAATTATCTTTATGGGATGCCCGACTTACCCGAGGAGGAAGAACAGGACGAGCCTTTCGTTCCTTCATTTCCACGTGATTATAGATACGGGAGGCCTGAGACTCATGATGACACTGGCCCTACGATCAACCCCACCGCACTCTCTTTTGGTATGCCTAGTCATAGTACTGTCGAACCTTCCACTACGATTGGTACTCACGCTGGCACTAGTCAAAGTGTTAGCCATACTATACCCACTAGGGGCACTACGTTGTCAACCCACTCACATAGTATGGGGACTAGCCAGATTCCTAACCATGCTAATGTTGGAACACGACCACCTCCTAGGAATACCCAAAGTAGCCGGAATGTTGTTTGGAACACGACTCACCATCCACCACCTAATACACGTGTCGCTACTCATCAACCCAGGACTACTTTTGCACATGATACCATTCCTCCCAACTACGGGGGTGGACATACACCGCATACTTTTGCATCCACTGCCACCACTAGTAATGCTAATGTAGGGGGTGGGAATATTTCCTATCCACATGGACATCACACCACCAACCCTGCTACTAATCACACTAATGTTGGGGCTGGGCACACTTCTCACGCTTTTGGCCTCCACACGACTGCTCATGCTAATCCTAATGCTGGGGGTGGGAACATACCATACAGTTACGGTCATTACAACACGGTTCCAGCTATGAATAGTACATACATGCCCCATACTCATGGTGGCAACCCTTACTACAACACAGTCAGTTCTGGCCACCAGTATCACCCACCACCCCAATATGGTGCTCAAAACACGCATATACCTGATTACTCTCAAATGGGTCCGACAGGGGGGGTTATCAACCTTATGTCCATGAAAAAGCTTATGGTCCATCAGGTCCTTCTTATCAGTAGTTTAATCTTCATGGTCAAGATTTTGGTCCATCTTATAACACAGTTCCGTTTAACCAACCTTTAATGGGAGCTTATAATCCAGCTTTCCAGCCGCAGCTCCCGTTCCTTGCATGCTTGAATCTCCTGGATCTTTCAAAGCTCATGAATGATCCGATGTGTCACGACCCTACTTGGCCCCCGGTCCCTACCAAGCTCCCTTCGGACATTCCAAAGTTTGAGGGGAAAGGTGGTGAGGACCCAGGAGATCATGTCACAACAGTTCACCTTTGGTGCTCCTCCAACTCTTTGAATCATGATTCCATTCATTTACGACTATTTGAACGCACCCTCATGGGGGCAGCCGCGAAGTGGTATGTGGAGTTTCCCGAAAACACCTATAGGGGATTCAATGAGATTGCTTTGGTTTTCTTAGACCATTTCCAGTTGCCGGTTCGTTATGATATTGGTACTGAGTTATTGTCCACCTTCCGTCAGAATAAGGCTACACATATTTCTGACCACATTCAAGAGTGGCGTCGGCGGAAGAGATTAGTGAAATCCAACATTCCTCCAGAGTTCCTGTTGGAATGGTTCCTTAAGTATTTACACCCATACATTGCTAAGGATGTTTCGATGTCCGGCATAGTGACTAAGGAACAAGCTATCTTGAAAGTCCAACAATTAGATCTACTTTATTCTCAGTCTGGCATTTTGTATGACATTATTCCTGACGCACCGAGAACAAGACATGAGCCTACGTTAGTTCCTGGACCACATGCTGATGGCATTGTGGGGTCCGCATGCACTCGCCCTGTAGACTTGGTAGCTAATCAAATGCAAAATTTGTCACTAAACCAGTCTGCTCATGGATAGGTACACACCTTGTCCACTTCCACTCCGTCGTCTGATGTACACAATGTGCAATCAACGAAACCGTCGGATAACTAGCAACCTGGTGGTAAGAAAAAGGGGAGAAATAATCGTAGGGGTGGAAACAATGGAAGTAATAACAATAGCAATCGTAATACTCCTCCTAAAGGGAATTCCAACCCTCCTCGGGAAGGCGGTAATGCTGGTGACGATCGTAAACCTAGGCGTAAGGTGAAATTCCCTTGCAAGCTTTGTGGGGAGGATCCTCTTACTCACTTATGTCCTCGAATTGAAGAAGCATCAAACCATTTGGCACAGAGCCCAGCTGTGTTGAAGGATCCCCTTCCTCATCATCAAAACATGGCTTCCCATGCTCCCACCACTAGTTATGGTAATAATGAAATGGCAATGTCTTCTTCCAATACTAGTGGTTGTGGATTTGTGAATATAGTTCAGTCAGAGATTTGTGTTGCTACTCGTCAAAACGATTATGGTGCACCACAACCAAATTTGGGGAATGATCCTCCCCCTCCTCCTGACAATTCCTTGCATATCGAGAAGCCCTCTATTATGCCGCGGATACCGAAAGGTGTTCTCAAGCGCTCCATGCATAATCCTAATGCTCGAGCCGCCCAGAACTACTCCATCGTAGAATATTTGGGCCAAACTACGTGTGCCATGTCGGCTCTTGAGGTTTTTCAAGCCTGTCCTTCTCAGAAGCATGCCATTTTGAGTGCGTTAGGAGTTCAGGATGGGGGAAATCCTAGTGTTATCAAGTTCGATACTACTGATGTCTAACCTCACTTACCTCACCACGTGGCTTTTCAAATCTAGGTGGTTTTCCTTAAAAGCTTCGTCAAACGTACTATGGTTGATGAAGGTGCCTCTGCGTCAGTAATGTCGTTAGATTGTTGGAAAGCTCTTGGCTCTCCTCCTCTACTCGCATCTAGAACTACACTCACTGCATTCGATGGTAGGTCTTTTATGTCGCATGGAATTATCCCTTCCCTTGTTGTCTCCTTGGGAGGTAAGTCCGTGCTTATTGAAGTCGAAGTGGTTGATGCGCCCATCGACTAGAACCTTTTACTGGGTCGGAACTAGATGTACGCTATGAAGGCTGTCGCGTCTACTGTATTTAGATTTATCTGCTTTCCCCATGAAGGCAAGATTGTCACAATCGATTAGCTGGATTATGTTGGCACTCCTTCCACAGCATCCATGGTATCTGTAGTCTCACAACTTTCTAATTCTCAGCCGACAACTGGGAACATAGGTGTTGGAATGTACCCCTCATTGATGTAAAATTTTAACCATTCTGCACCTATGAATTTTATTGGAACCATTACCGACAATGTGTCTCCTCCTTCGAATAATATGTTATTCCAAACCTCCTATTCAGATGATCCGTGGATTTTACCATCCACGAGTTCCACGTCTGGAGACATTGTGCATGTTGGGATGTTTATGTCTTTATCTGTAGCAAAGATCTCTTACGATCATATCCAACAAACCACCATAGATCCGGATCTTTCTTCTTCCCAGACAGTTGAAGAAGATCCCATTACACTGCCAGTTTTGGAAGCCAACTCGTCTTGCTCCCACAATTGCCTTGATGGTACTTTGCCATCTGATGAAGCTATCCTCGAGGCCATGTGTGGTAGTGATAGGCCTTGGGAAGATATGCACCATCACTCTTATTTCCTTCCCAACCTCGAGCTCATTGAGAAGAAGGAGTTTAGGATGACTCTAGCTAAAATGGTTGGTCACCCTGTGGCTCTTTTGGAGTCGCATGATGTTTTTATGGAGGGGAATATGGCCAATATTTCTCCAACCATTTCAATCAACATCTCTCGCATTCCCAGAAAGGTAGAGAATGTTTACATCGGTGCCGATTGCACTCCTGAGGAGATTGCTATTTACACTGACTTGTTTACTGAACTCCTGGAAGCTTTTCCCTAGTTATATGAGGAGATGCCAGGAATAGACCCCCACATTGTTGAACACGAGATTAGAACGTGTCCTGATGCTAAACCGGTTCGACAACCCTTACATGCTGTGAACCCTAGGAAGGTAGCTGCTATTAAGGCAGAGATCCTGTGGATAAGAAGCATGGAACGATCCGTGTATGCACTGATTTCAGAGATTTGAACTGTGCATGTCCAAAAGACAACTTCCCCATGCCATTCATTGATCAAATATTGGATGCTTGTGCAGGGAGTGAGATTTTTTCATTCATGGACGGATTCTTGAGTTATAATCAGATTCAAATCAAACCCACGGACCAACATAAGACGACATTTATTTGTCCATGGGGAACATTTGCAAACTAAAAAATGCCCTTCGGCCTCAAAAATGTTGGAGCTACTTTTCAGCGAGCCATGACCTATGCCTTTCACGATCTTAAGATGATTATGGAAGTTTTCTTGGATGATCTTGCTGGCCATTCTCGCAAGAGAGTGGAACACCCCAAGCACCTCCATATGATTCTCGAATGATGTATCCACTACAAACATCAATTGAATCCAAACAAATGCATCTTCGTTGTCAGGACTGGTTTCCTTCTAGGATTCATAGTTTCAAAGGAGGGTATTAGAGTCGATCCTCTCAAAGTTGAGGCAATACTTCAGTTGCGTCCTCCGCGTAATCTGTTACAACTTCAGAGCCTTTAAGGGAGAGCTAATTTTCTGCATCGATTTATAGCTAACTATGCTAGTATTACTAAAGGTTTCGCATGCCTATTGAAGAAAGACACACATTTTATCTGGGATGAGCGAGGCCAATAGTCTTTCGATGCTCTTAAGAAAGCTTTGGTATCGGCCCCTATGCTTAGTCCGCCGAACTTTACACGAGATTTCATTCTTTATGTGGCTGTGTATCAAGAGACTATTGGCATGGTCTTGGTTCAAGTAGATGATGCGCTCGTCGAGCATGTTATGTATTATCTCAGTCGAAATTTAGTAGACGCTGAACTAAGATATACTCACGTAGAAAAGTTGGCACTTGCGACTATTCACGCAGTCCAGCGGTTACGGCATTACATTTTGCTTCGAACAACCACCGTTGTAGCTCACATCAATCCATTTCAGTTTGTGGTATCACAACGCCTTATCAGGGGTAAGTATAATAAATGGATTGTGATCCTTCAGGAATTTGATCTTGATTTTGCTTCAGCAAAATTGGTGAAATCATTGGTGTTTGTTGAGCTTATGTTGGACCTTCCATGACATGACGAGGATGTCATTCATGAAGATTCCTTTGTGGATGAACACTTATGTCTTATCTCGATCGAGGATCCTTGGTATGGGGATGTCATTGTATATCTCCAAACTTTGAAGTTTCCTCTGCATTATTCACGCGACGAGCGATGGCGTGTGAGACATCACGCTAAATATTATACTATCATCGGTGACACTTTGTATCGCCGAGGAAAGGATTCCATTCTCCGTCGTTGCTTGACTGACGCAGAAGCAGAACATGTATTTAATGATTGCCATGCAGGGGCGTGTGGCAGTCACTTATCCGGGCTTGCTACAGCCTAGCGTATCATGCGAGCTGGTTATTTTTGGCCTACTATCTTTAAAGATTTTATTAACGATGTGAAGAGATGTCACTCTTGCCAGGTGTTTTCTTGGAACATACACTCGCATCCAGTGCCCCTCCCTCCATCCGGTCGTCACTATCGATCCCTTAACCAAGTGGGGGGTAGATTTCATGGATTTCAAACCAGCTTCGGCTGGGGGGCATCACCATATTATTGTGATCGTGGATTATTTTTCCAAATGGGATGAGGCCATGCCTACTGTTAAAGCTGACGGTGCTACTACAGCCCATTTCGTGTTCAACCAGATTATCACTTGGTTCGGTATCTCGAAAGAGATCGTCACTGACCATGGCAGTCACTTTCAAAATAAGATGATGGAGGATTTGTCTCTCAAGCTTGGGTTTCATCAGGAACACTCGTCTTCCTACTATCCTCAAGCGAATGGTTAGGTTGAAGCAGTAAACAAGTCTTTGAAGACCATTCTCCAACGTACCATCCAACAAAGCAAGACCAATTGGCATATCATGTTATATCCTGCTTTGTGGGCATATCGAACCGCAGTTAAGACTGCCATCAGGTTCTCACCATTCTAGTTAGGTCATGGTCTGGAGTCACTTTTACCGATTGAATGCAAAATCCCTTCGCTCAAGCTAGCCATAGAGCTCCTCCCTGATATGACAGAGATTGAGCAACGTTTAATACACCTCAAGCAACTTGACGAGCACCGTCGAGATGCCACTGTAGCCATTGATGTTAACAAGCATCGTGTCAAGGTCCAATATGATAGGTCTGTCTATCCCAGCAATATGCTGAAGGTGACTTGGTACTCTTATATGACCAAGCTAAAGAACCCCTGGGGCAGGCAAGTTCAATCCCATGTGGCACGGTCCTTACATTGTTAGGCGTGTCCTTGAAAATGGAGCTTATGAGTTAGAAGACTATGAGGGAGTTGTCTTCAAGGAGCCTAGAAATGGGCTCTACCTCAAGCGGTATTACGCTTGAACCTTTGGTTCGAGCTAATACTTTTGTACACTATTGTATAGTTTTTCTGTACATAGTTTAGATTTCCTTTTTGGTTGTCGGGTCTGCGGATTAGCCTCTGTTTGATTGACAAATTTCAACAGGATGTCCTACGTTCTTAGGTTTTGTGGATGGTGCTAGCCGACATACGCAGCAGCTTGCTTCTGCTGCCTGGGTTATCTTTTCACCTGACCACCTAGTTGTGTCTTCAGGAGGTGCTTGTCTCAGTCCTATGTCTAATAATGTGGCTGAGTATAGTGCCATTGTTGAGCTACTTCGGGATGCCATTTCACATGACATCCAATATTTAGAAGTCCGCCTGGATTCACAACTAGTTGTGTCTCAGCTGAATGGTCAGTATTGTGTATGAGACCCTACATTACTAGGGATATTCTTTAAGGTACGACTCTTGGAGAGACATTTTGTTTCAATTACATATATTCATATTCCGAGAAGTCATAATTATATATCTGATGCATACGCTAACTATGTATTAGATTGGCATTTGTCACGTTCATCATGAGCACGTAAATACAAATACATTCATACATTTGTAACATACACACATAGTAGAACCGAGAATGAAAGTTGTATATATATATAAATACGTCCAAAAATGGTAGTGTCATACAAAACTGGAGCCCATAGCCCTTAAAAATATACATATCGATACAAAATGATGAGACCCTGGGATATCTATTAACTCCGAGGAGGTCTAGCTTCCGCCCCGATGGGATATGTCTCATAGTAGTACTGTACTGCGTTGGCCATCCGCTACAGTAGCCGCACACACTCACCAAGAACACCCACTACCTAGCATTGCATAGCCTCAGGTAGTCGGGCTACCTCTATCAATGGTACTCGGGAAACCATCCGTGATATGTTGCGCCGCAACATCTGGAGTGTGCACCCTACTGTAGCATCTGCTACCACCTCATCCCTACCCCGACAACCATGTCTCGGGAAGCCCTCGGGTCTCACTGGGCCTTTGTCTATGAGCAAACAGTCACCCATTAGCACATTATACTACCACCAAAAATATTTTTTGCATTTCAACTATAATAAAAAAATCCATAAAAAATTAATAACCACAAAACCAAAAGAGTACCCACCGATGTTTTCGAAAGCTGCGCCTGGTGGGAGCGCCATGTCACGATCTTGTCTGAAGTCTATCCCCACATAAGGGTAGTCCTCGATAGCGATCACCTGCCAGTTCCACCAGTGGAATAACTCCTCGATATATGGTGATGCCAGACGGCCACCACCCTGTCATGTCATGATCTCAGTCCACCGGGTCAGGGCTAGATCACAGAGACTATGAGGAGGGACATCCACCCTTGGGCTAAGTCCTGGAACCCTCTCAAAGAAGAAAATGTAGAGGATGCTACCATACCCGAAGTTTTTGGCCTTACCCTCTTTGCATTCCATTAGTTGTGTCTTCATAGACACCAGCAGACTAGTACACCAGTCGAATATAGTAGGCTGCAAGCATTGTGATGCGTAGAACATCACCGGTCTGGATGCCTAATGCAGTGCTTTGGATCCCGTGATCTGCACTAGAGTAGCCACAATGATCTTTGTACTCAGATCCGTTATGGCATTGACTGGCACTTGACTTCCCACCGGTCATGTGTTGGCGGGATAATACCGTACTATGTAGTCTTGCACAGTGATCCCACCACCCATGGTCCATGACCAAAGACTAGCCACCTCCCCTCTATGGGACAAACCGGTAATGAAATAGATATCCTCTACTTCTAGTGTCAATGCTTTCCCGTTGAGGATGAAGTGTTGAGGATCCACATCCCAGTAGTTTATTGGATGACATAGTAGTAGGTTTTGGGCCCTTAAACCCCCTAGACTCCAGTACTTATATAAGCCACATGCTTGCAATGCTTGTTGTGCTTGCAAATTATTGCGCACGGCCTCATCAACCTGGTCATGCTCTCTCTCCCTCCACTCTAGAACCATCTTGGAGTGCAAAACAAGAGAATTTTGGTCAGTTTCATGATTAAAACTTTCTTCACGGCCGTACCCGCGGGAAAAATTGTAGACAGTGGCGGGTAGATGTGGGCAGTCAATTTTTTGACTGCGCGTTTGGTGCCCTACCTACGACCCGCATTCTTATAGCCCACGGGTAGCGCCAAATCCATCTAGGGCTTGGCCAAACTAAAAAATCCACCGACCAAAACTGAAATAGAAGATTTAAAATGAAAGGTATGGCAGTGACCACTAACCTGCTCCGGACGGTTCGCTGAACGGTTGCTTGTAGCTCCCACGATCGGCATTTGAAGTTTTAGGTAAAAACTACCCACTAAACTCCAAATTGGTGAATAGTGCAAATGAATTGAAAATTATTAAATTTTATTACTATTTACAATTTTTTGGACCTACTTTTCTATAGTTTTTGCCATTTTGAGCTGTTATGAAATAATATCATGTCATGGAGTAGTGTTTTTCAACAAATTTCCTCGGCGAGAGTTGTTCTGAACCATTTCACACCTACTGCAGGTACATTTCACACCTGGCATATAGGTTAGATGTCGTTTTTGCATGCATTATGCGTTTGACCTGTTGACCATTTTTCATAAACCCTAGGTGCGACCCCGCTTTGTAACTGACACAGAACCTTCACACTACTTTAGAAGTGTTGTTATGTGGTGGTAGGGATTTTCTAAACATGGGTACCCTAGTTAGAACCCCTTATTCATTTTGGTGCCCATGCCGTTTTTTGTCCTTAAGATTGGGAGTCCTTTGTAGTCACGCCAGAACGTTGTGATAAAGGCTCATACTCTACTTTGTCTTATGCTGGCCATCTCCCTTAAGGACTCCCCTTAGTTATATCATGTTGTGATTATATTGCATCATCCTTCTTGTCGCTTGAGCCTTGTGCCTGCTCCTGATTACTCAATTGATAGCCTGGTGCCTGAGCACTTTTCCCTGTCGAGCCCTGTAGAGCTTATATATTTTCCCTTCACAATTTTATGACCCTTTGACCCTGAGGGAACACACCCCCGAGTGTCCACATCCTGCACGTACTTCCTTGCATTGAGCATAGGTATGTTCCACTACTTGGGACTAGTCTGCTAGCTATTTGACACTCGTTCCCTCACTTGTTCTACTATAAGTATTTTATTCCTTTTCAAGCTTTTCCCAAATATGAAAAATACCAAAAAAATCAAATATTCCAAAAAGCCAGATAGGATTATGGTCACCATTTCTTGTTAGCAGCTGTTGTGTCGCCTTTGAACAGAGCATTCATTCCACTTCGTACATTATGAGTCGGGACTATAGTTGGTCCTTAGGAGCTGTACTTGTTTCTCAGTTTTCTCCACTGATTGGTTAAGCTTCCTGTCATTATGGAGCCCTCTGTAATGCCTCTTTCATTGCATAGTTTATGTCATGTCTATGCTGCCTGAGTCTATCCATCTACTTATTCTCTTGTTCAAAGGAAATCCTGAAACCATTGTCGGCCATTGTGGGGTTTTTCACCTTTATGGTTTTCCCAGTGAAACTCTGTCTGTCTATTGTCTCATGTGATTGATTGGTGTGATTGATATGCATTGTTATACTTGATATGTTGTACATGTTATTCTCTCAGTAAAGATCCTACAGTATATTGAATTAATGCTCAAAAATTAACATGATATCAGAGCTAACCTGAGAAGAAGACACTCTGCAGTTGTGGAAACTAGGGTTTCCTGTTTATTGGGTTTCTCTCCACATATATTGAAAGGAATAGGGTATTTTCAATCTCCTCATCAAGGCGCATCTTTTTGTCCAATCAGAATTCAATTCTGGGCACTTTCATTTTTGGCTCTAAAATTTAGGGTTTCCACAAAAATAGGAATTTCTGAAATCTGAGGACATAGCTAGAAGCTCCTTGGAAAAATCAAAGTTTAGAGCTTTGGATCGATAGATTGGTTGGGAGAAGCTCCGGGAAATTGAAACCCTAATTCAGGGTCCTCCCTGGGGAATCCAGAAGATTGAAAAGCATTTCTGAAGGGTGAATATTTGCAGTTTTCAATTTCTGAGTATACTAGGTTGATACGCTCATCAAGGCGTATCTTTCTATCCTTTCAAAAAGTTGAAACTCACATTTTGAATTTTTAGGGTTTCTCTAACAAACCCCAATCCAACACTAGACCCAGATTTCTGCAAATCAAGTGGTAAGACCTAAATCTTTTCTATTTTCATTTGAAGTACTCTTTAAGATGTCTTACCACACCAAGCTTGAAGCGGCTAATAACTTCTGAGCATGGAAGTATAGTATTGGGTTAATCCTGGAAGAAAATGAATTGGATACTTACATAAGTTTTGAGGTCCCTATCCCAGAGGAAGAAAATGCTAAGGCCTTGCATAAGAAGAACTTGGTCAAAGAAAAGAGGATCATTGCTGATTCTATCAAAGACCATCTCATACCACATGTGTCATCTCTAAAGACACCCAAGGAGATGTTTGATTCCCTAACCAAGCTATTTGAAGGAAAGAACATAAATTAGAAGATGACTCTGTGGAATCAATTGAAAGGAGTAAAGCTTCCGAATGGAGAGACCATTCAATGTTATTTCTCTAAGGTCTCTTAGATCAAGGAACAACTTGAAGCTGTGAATGAAGTGGTGGACAATGGTGAAATTGTCATGACCGCTCTGAATGGCCTACCTAGGTCATGGGATTCCTTTATTCAAGAAATTTGTGCAAGAAGGAAGTTGATCTCCTTCAGTATACTATGGGAGGAATTTTCACAAGAAGAGGCTAGGCTTGTGGCTCGAGAAGAAAATATGGGGAATGAAGATCAAGAAATCACAGCACACACCAAGAAAGGAAGGTCAAAGAGGGAGCATTCTCATTTCAATAAATCTTCACACCATCATTATCATAAAGATAAGAAAGATCTCAGATGCTTCACATGCAATGAAAAAGGACACTTTGTTGTAGATTGTCCCAAGAAGAAGAAAGATACCAATCACAACTTCAACAAGAAGAAGAAGAACAACAAGAAGAGATATCATGCTCATGCTTCTTAGGATAATGAACCTCCCAAGAAAAAGGCTAGAGAAGAAAGTAATGACTAATCAAGCGAAGATGAATATGTTCTAATATATGCTCTCAGAGGTACTATCTCTCATGGATGTAATGATTAGCTTATTGACAGTGGGGCTTCCAAACACATGACTAGGTTTAAAGAATCTTTTGTAAATCTATCTGAACATGAATCACCCCATCAGGTAAAACTTGGGGATGACTATCAATATCCTATCAAAGGAAGTGGTGAAGCCTCCTACAACCTAGACTCTGGGAAGTCTTTGAAGATGAAAGAGGTTCTATATGTACCTAGGATAAAAAATAACCTACTCTCCATATCTGCATTGGATGCAAAAGGTATGAGGGTTGCATTTGTAGATGGTCAAGTCTTAATGTGGCCAAAGGGTAAAACCATAGATGATTCAGTATTGATTGGAGAGCAAGAGGGAGGATTGTACAAATTGAAGGGACAACCTGAACATCCATGGTACATGAGTACATGGAGCCAAGTGAACTTTGGCATAGAAGGCTTGCACATGTGCACTACAGAGCACTTCCAATTGCAAGTAAAGCTGTAGAAGGTCTTCCTGAAATCAAGACAAAGCATGAAGGTGTTTGCAAAGGATGTGCAAAAGGAAAGAACATTAAGAAGGAATTTCCAAGCAGTGAAAGCAAAGCTAAAGGAATATTGGAAACTATCCACTCTGATGTATGCGGTCCAATGTCATCCAATTCTCTAAGTGGGTATGTATACTATGTCTCTTCCATTGATGATTTCTCTAGGAAGACTTGGGTTTACTTCTTGAAGAAAAAAGATGAAATGTTTGATAAGTTCAAGGAATTCAAAGCCTTGATGGAAAAACAAACTGATAAGAAGATCAATACTTTCAGATTCGACAATGGCGGAGAATTCACTTCAGGTGATTTCAAGAAGCTATGTAGTGATTCAGGGATTAAGAGGGAGTTGACTGCTCCCTACAATCCACAACAGAATGGGGTTGCAGAAAGAAAGAATAGAATAATCATGGAAGTAGCACGGGAAATGTTGCATGACCAGGATCTTCCTATGCATCTATGGGCAGAAGCAACTGGGACAGTTGTATATGTGTAGAACAGAACACCTCACAAGATATTGGACAACAAGATACCAAAAGAGGTATTCTCTGGTAAGAAACCTGAAGTCATCCATATCAGAATATTTGGTTTTCCAGTATATACACATGTTCCATAGGAAAAGAGGAAAAAGCTAGATCCTTCAGGAAAGAAGGGCATCTTTGTAAGGTAAGTGAAAGCTCGAAAGCTTACAGAATATACTTTCCAGGGTTCAAGAAGATTTATGTCAGCAGGGATGTAACATTTGATGAAAACTCATCCTTCATCAAATCAAGGAAGGCACCTGTTGAAGATCATGAAGAACCAAAGGAAACTAGATTTCAAGACACCACCATGAATGAAGCAATTCCAGAAGCAGATCGTGAAGTTCAAGATCCACAAATATCTGTAGATCCACCCCGTGAGAAACACTCTCACAAGAGGAAACCTGCATGGGCTAGAGAGCTCATTCAAGATGCATAAAGGTATGGCATTCCAGAAGAATAACACAAAGAAAGGAAGAGGACTAGATCACATACCAATTATGTTTCCCTACTCTGTGATATTATGAACAAAGAACCTTGCAGTTATGAAGAAGCAGCGGAAAAGAAAGAATGGAAGGATGCCATGGTCGAGGAATACCAGTTGATCATGAAGAATTATGTTTGGGATGTAGTCCCAAGACCTAAAGGGAAGTCGGTTGTGACTTCCAAATGGATCTACAAGATCAAGCATGTTGCAGATGGCAGCATAGAGAAATACAAAGCAAGATTTGTAGCTCATGGCTTCTCCCGAAGGGATTGATTATGAAGAAACTTTTGCTTCTGTGGCCAGATACACTTCCATCAGATCAATACTTGCTTTGGCTGCAGTGATGAAACGGAAGATACACCAGATGGATGTCAAGACAACTTTCTTGAATGGTGTAGTCGAGGAGGAAGTGTATTTTGAGTAACCATTTTATTTCGAGACACATGACAGAGAGTTACATGTGTGCAGGTTGAACAAAGCCTGGTATGGATTGAAGCAATCTCCTAGGACTTGGTATGGTAGGATAGAAAACTTTCTATCCAGTTTGGGCTTTACCAAGAGTAAAGCGGATTCCAACCTTTACTACAAGGTTGAGGAAGGAAATCCTGTGATACTACTTCTGTATGTGGATGACCTGTTTGTTACAGGTGAGTATGGATTGATTGTCGATACCAAGAGGAAGCTTGCTGCCGAGTTCTAGATGAAGGACTTGGGGATGATGCACTATTTTCTAGGCATGGAGGTGTGGCAGAGTATAGATGGGATCTTCCTTGGACAAGGGAAGTATGCAGTAGAAATCGTGAAGAGGTTCGGGATGATGGACTTTAAGGCCATGGCCACACCTATGGCATCAAACCTGAAACTTCTGTGTGATGCTTCATCTAATCCTATTGATGTCATTGTGTATCGTCAGATGATTGGGTCCTTGATGTACCTAACGAACACTATACCAGATATTTGCTTTGTGGTGAACACATTGAGCCAGTTCCTGATGGATCCTAGAGGTGTTCACTTGGTTGCTGTAAAGCATATTCTCAGGTACCTAAAGGGTATAATTGATTATGGGATCAAGTATGATGCGAATCAAAATTTTAACTTGTAGAGTTATGTTGATTTAGACTAGGCAGGAAGTGTTGTAGATAGGAAGAGCACATCTGGGTGCTGCTCAGTATGGGATTAGGTGTGATATCTTGGTTTAGCAGGAAGCAGTCCTGCGTAGAACTAAGTACAGCCGAGGCAGAGTATGTTGCAACTTGTTCGGCTAGTTGTGAGGCAGTATGGATCCGGAAACTACTGTCTGAGTTATTTGATGTCCCGTTGGAGGCTACTGGTATCTTTTGTGATGACTAGAGTGGTGTGAAGCTGTCTAAGAACCCGGTGTTCCACGACAGGTCGAAGCACATTGAGATCAAATATCACTATATCAGGGATATGGTACAGAGAGGAGCAGTGAAGCTCCTGTATGTTGCGACAGATGAGCAAGTTGCAGATGTGTTGATGAAGCCACTAGCCAGAGTGAAGCTTGAGTACTTCAAAGAGAGGCTTGGTGTTCTTCAGATTGATGAAACTTTGAGGAAGAAGTGATGGACACATTTGTAGGAGCCATTCCAAGCATGTTGAGAGGAGGATCCTTCCCATGGCTATGGATGTAAGCATTGGATGATGAGCATCAGGACGATTCTCAAGTTACTGCTTTGTATGCATCATGTTGATGTTGGATATGATCAATTGGATCATGTATATGTATATGCATCATGTTGTATGCTTGTTATGATCTGTTGGATCATGTATATGTATATGCATCATGTTGGATGCTTGTTATGATCAGTTGGATCATGTATATGTATATGCATCATGTTTGATGTTTGTTATGATCAATAGGATCATGTATTTGTATATGTATCAGGTAGATCATGTGTGATGGTATGTATCAGGTAGATACATTGTATGATCAGGTAGATCATGTGTGATGATATGTATCAGCTACATACATTGTATGATCAGGTAGATCATGTATGATGATATGCATCAGGTAGATTCCTTGAGATGATCAGGTGGATCATGTGTTATGAGTCTGAAGACGTAGATGCACAGTGCCTTTTCGACATGGTGGTAAATGTGTTCTCCCATGTGCGTTGATGTAAGTGCAGAGCCTTTCTGACATGGTGGTAGATGTGTTCTCCCATGTGCATTGATGTAAGTGCAGAGCCTTTTCGACATGGTGGTAGATGTATTCTCCCATGTGCGTTGATGTAAGTGCAGAGCCTTTCCGACATGGTGGTAGATGTGTTCTCCCATGTGCGTTGATGTAAGTGTAGAGCCTTTCTGACATGGTGGTAGATATGTTCTCCCATGTACGTTGATGTAAGTGGAGAGCCTTTATGACATGGTGGTAGATGTGTTCTCCCATGTGCGTTGAGGTAAGTGTAGATCCTTTCCAACATGGTGGTAGATGTGTTCTCCCATGTTCGTTGATGTGAGTGCTGAGATTTTCACGAATGGTTGAAGTGTGTCTTCCCATGCCGGTGAGTGTAAGTGTTGTATTGTGTGCATCTGGACTGTGATTCGTGGATGATGATCAGTATGATCATGAGTATCAGGATGATACTCCGTGGTCATGGATAGGTTGTGCAATTACATGTAAAAGATCCTGGGAGATCTGATAGGTTGAGCAGTATGCTCGTAATCAATCCTGGGATGCTCTTTCAAGGTTTTGTTGACACACATAATTAGTCCTGGGATCCACAGTATGACCAGTGATGATAAAGACTTGCAGGTGGTGGGCCTACATCCTGCATGAAAAAGGGTTGGCTCTGTATAACTTCTTATGATGAGTAGATTCAGAGATTGATTGAGATAGCAGCAGCCGTGACGATGATGATGATTCAATAACGATGATCCAGAGAAGAAGACTTGTGCTAGCAGATCTGTGTCGAGAAATACCTTCCTAGTTAAGAGGGAGTGTTGATGTAATTGTAACTTCGGAATGTATTTCACCTATGTATATTGTACTCCTATAGACATTTTATTATTCCTCTATATGGAAGTGTCGTCATTTGTATTGACAAGTGTCGCAAGTGTCATAACTTGCTTATGATGGGTTATTTGACCACCAAGTGTGGGGTCAGCCTTGATTAGTTTAACCATGGGTTATTAGACTGAGTTAGACAAGTCGGCCCTACTAGTTTATTAGGAAGGTCAAGTCAAGTATAAATAGAGTGCGGGAGCACTCTATTTGATCATCTCATTATTCACTTCTACACTACTTGAAAAGTGGCGCACTAGTGGAGAAGGAGGTTCAGCTGCTAGGTGGACTATCTCTGTGTACTTTGGTTGTATCATTGCTCTTTCTATCTCTGAGCAAGTTGTGGGGTTTTTCACCTTTATTGTTTTCCCCAGTGAAACTCTGTGTGTCTATTGTCTCAAGTGATTGCTT